>WOVY01012798.1:0-78953 GCA_013436015.1 Rhipicephalus annulatus | reverse complement strand
CCCGCCGACGGCGGTGGATGGTTTGGGGGTCGCTTATAAAGTGTATTCACACTTAAAAATCTTTTCCGCACGTCTGCGTTAGCCCAGGTGGGTCACGCGCTGCGTATATCACATTGTAGATCAGTGAACTGCCGTTGCCTTTTTGGAACAAAAGTTACTGGGAGAATCGTTACAGGAAGCAATCGAAGGTCAAGGGCAAACTACTTGACTTCCCTCCACCAGCGGGTCCGGTGGGAGTTAGGGACGTCCCACGTACGTCAGTAACACAAATAAGGAACTTTATTGGGAATTCTCGTGAATTCATGCGTTGTTAAGTTTACTTTCTCGTTTTCTCCAACTTTCTTAACCTAAAACATTTTTTCCTTTCACTGGAGAATCGTCAAATATAGAAACCCTCAAGAATTCCTTCTATAATCACGCTTACTACTGGAACAACTCGTGCGGACACAAACTCACCATCGGACAGTCGAGGAAAGAAATTGCCTTTCAGTGGCCGCTAATTCAGAGGACAGTTTTCAAATAGGGGCACACAATCGCCTTGGTTGTCACCAGTACGGCTTCATCAATCGTTAGCCTTATAAAGACGTTATATTGACTTGGGAGAAAAAGGCCCGGAGATGACTATTGCCTCTGAATCGTCCATGCCGCACCATTAACAACATGTCTGCCACCTATGTGACCCATCCCTTGATATCGAAGCCGAATAGCCTAGAACAGACAATTGGGCCAGTTGACAAGGATTCATCTAAAAAATATTGGCCCCGTATCTGCATGTGAATCAGCAAATGTCGTCGAAAGACGATAGTCTTGCGTCTCGAGAGAAAGAACAAGACTTTTATTTGATGTTCTGCGCAAGAAAATCGGTGAAATGGTATTCTGTAGGCACTCAGAGTGCCTCGAGCGTGCAGCGGAGGCGAACGAACGCACCAAGTCACGTCACACGTGAGACATGAGCGCCATCTGGTTGTTATCTTGGAATAATTAGACATGCATTATTAAGTGGCATCAGCGAATTCTGAAATGTTACTGTTGCTAATGGTATGGGCTCTCACTTTGGGGTCCACCAGTCGACGAGTCTTCGCAGCACAATGTGCACGTAATGTCTTACAAATGTGCAGCGGTTATAGCTCGCTTACCAGCTTGAATAACGAATGACATAGTGGATTAGTGAATCGTTCCTACTTCGTGAAAGTTACGGTTGATGTGCAGTGGGTGTAGATTGCACAGCTGCGCCTCAAGTGTACACGCCAAAGGACATGCCCCGAGCATCACAAGCTTGCCGAGTGAACTCCTAAAAAGCTATAGCGACTCCTAAGCTAGAGGTGTATGAAGATCAGGCAGCGGGCTCGAAGTTCTGATTGCAAGTAATAACTAGAGACACGAAATCGAAGGCACGCAGATCTTCTACTACACAGAAAAACGGATCCTAGCATTAGTTATACGTGGCTGTCCATCTGGCGGCCACACTCCGTGAGAGTAACTCGAGTTGGCGCCCCGGCGTCGCGTCAGAATCGCCGACCCACTTTATCGACGCGCCGACCACGCACGGTCATCGGCCCGACGAACACACCCTCGCTGTCCAAACGGTTTCCTGGAAAGACGGGTGAGCTGCCAGAACATCGATCGAACTCGTTCGATGATGCGCTAGCGCCTCTTGCCACAGCACCACGCAGAAACACGGCATGCACCCAGAAAAAAAAAAGTAAGGTATCTTTGCCCTACAGTGGAGCGAAGCCTGAAGGAAGTACGGAACTTGGTAGCCATCTTGATTTCCCTTTCTTTACTCCTGTCTTTATATTCTTTTTTTATTTTTCACTGTCTTCTCTATCTCTACTTATCTCTTCCTCTCACATTATCTCTTTCGTCATCTTTCTTTGCCTTTCCAGTTTGCTTCCCATTTTTCCGGTTTCTTTTCGCGCTTGCTTTCCCTATTTTTTATAATCTTTGCCTGCGTTACATTTAGCGACCTTATTATCACGGCACTCGAAGAGCAAGAGGGAAGCAGACTTTTTCTTGGCGCGAGCTCAATATACGCCTACACATGGAGTACCACGTCAAGCGACGACGTTAGCATGCGATCACAACACACGACAGCCATGACAGCCCGGCTCCCTAAAGTGGTTCGCACTTAGAAGGACGATATTATCTCAGATTTTGCTTTTCCAAACCAAAATAGAGTTATGAGAGACGCCGTATAGTAGAAGGCTGCGGAAATTTCACCATCTGGTATACTGTAACGTGCGGAGACATCTCATATACCACAAGGGCCTTCAGTCTTTCCCCTACATGGAAACGCGACCGCCGCCACCAGGATCGAACCAGCGACCTTGTGGCGAGTAGCCGAGCACTGTCGCCACTTCACCGCGGCGGACAAGAAAAAAAAATATCGTACGCGATGTTTGTAGCGAACATATGTGTTTGGCGATTACTTCTGTGTACATAGTGGTATTTAGAGCGCGTAAATATACAAGAAACGAAAGACAGAGGTAGGCGGACGAGCGCTTACTTCAGACTTTATCTGTCCACCTCTGTCTTTAGTTTCTCATCTATTTAGGCGCTCTAAATACCACTATGTTCAAGTACTAACTCACCCGAATTTCAGCGCTTTTATACTTCTTCGTATACTGGTTTACCTTCACTATCCACCCGACCCGCCGCCACTCCATCGATAAGCGGGGTTGATGCTGATCAAAAGCGTTACGCCATCTACTTACATATTACAAGACCCACGCAAATTAAAATAGATGTTGAACATCAATCAGATGAACTGGAAAATATGGCGCGTCTATAAATGTGTACTTCAAGGCACAGCACATAGCCCTGAAAAATCCGTGGTCACGACACGTAGTACGACTTTACCTGATTTCCTCAATAAGCACAAAATTTCCACCCAGGAACCATGAGGTGGCGGTGCGAAGTCACCTGCAGCTGTTTGGGCGACAGACGAAACACAACTTTAAAATAGACTAAAACATTTCACATTGTAAATATCCCATTCCCAATGAGCCCCAAGTGGTACACCCACGAGATCTCATCCCATGAAATAAGGGGAGGGAGGGAAATGAAAACCAGTAAAAGGGTAAAGAACAACAAAGTCCCCTTTGAAGACAACGAAGTGAAACATTTTCCAAACTAGTAAAAGACATAACCTAGCTTCTAGGTCTCCAGCTGATTCACAATTGATTAAGCCATACATGCCTAGAAAAAGGCAGGGGAAGGAGAAAGAAGGAAGAGAAGAAAGAGGGGGAAAATAACAGAAAATGTAAGTCAAGAGCTTGTCAAAGTAAGACGCAAAGGGGAACAGATGACCCACAATCACAGAGACGGTAAGTATATAGATAGCCAGAATTGAGATACAATTATACAAGGAACTTAGATCAATAGCAGGACAACCTACCATCTTCCAAAAACATTCCAAACCCAATTCCCCCCCCCCCCCTTAGAAGTTTCATAATAAAAAAGGCTCATTAACACATAAATCAATACCCTGAGCTGAGAAAGGGGGTGGGGGGGAGTAAAAATATGATAGGGAAAAGGTGCTACAAAATATAAAGAGAGGGAGCCAGCAAAAGAAGGGAAATAGAATACCACATTACTTAAAGCGCGCCGCTAAGATCTGATTCGCTAATTTATAATTCCTGGTACGCGAATGGTCCGACGGCAGCATTGACATGCTACATTTTACGAAGTAAGCAACCAAAAGCGCGGTTACCTTCCCTAGTAATGTACATTTTGTGCAGAGACGACATTAAATCTACCGATGAATGAGCACCTGTTTTGTTTCTTATCGCATTTTATTTCTTCTGGTGTTATCGAGAACGTATGTTCGGGTGTTTTAACAAGTGGAACTGCCATGGGTGTTTTAACAAGTGGAACTGTTCGGGTGTTTTAACAAGTGGAACACTCCACTAGCGGCCGTGGGTGTTGAAGGAACTACTGATGCCTTCACTGGCCCACTTCCACCGTACGCGCATGAATCATCGCACTCATGATAGATACTGTTCTTCCCGTGATGCTTGCCGGTTAATGGTCTCGGAAGGGATAGGAGTACACTTCCGTGCGCAAAAAGCAGTTCTAGCCTCCGCAATATACGCCACAATGGCCCCGAGGGAGACGCCATCAGCCGGAAAAACCTTCTGAAGCAGGACGTCATTTGGCAGGTGTGCAACACACTGTGCGCATATACAATTCTTCGGGTCGTTTCCGGACGAGCAATCAACGCCAGTGGGTGGCGTGATGGCTGCGAGCAGATGCTATCGATTCAGGGCATGCGACTACTTTCGCGATATTGCGTGTCACGGCAACCAACGGCGACCATTGTGTTGCACTATGCAATGCTTGGCGCTGCTGGCGCCTGTGTGCCGAGTTGAGTGGAATACTGCGGAAACGATTGCATCCTCGTATGCGATCGCTCGAATGTATCATTTCACCTCTTCGTCAAATCACACACCATATTTCCCAGCGTATCACGCCCGAATGGGCTGACTGTGCACTCTGCAACTGTTGTCGAGGCTAGACTTGAAGGAAATATTGAATTACTACAAAAAAAGACATGTCTGTGAGAGGCCTTTTTTTCTGAAAAAAAAATAAACAAGGTTGCATACAGTCCACAAAAGCAAGTAACTTGTAGTAGGACGATTCTGCACGTTCACCATCGTTTTCAGCCGATTTATGAGCCACTGCAGGATGAAAGCCTTTCCTAATGATCTCCGGTTCAGTCTATCTAGTGCGATATGATTCGACAGACTGTCGACATATTTCCTTTCTTTGACTGCATGCATGGGAAGTAAGACGACGCGCAGCAGCTGTTTCACCAAGTAATGTGACCCTATCCCAGTGCCGGCTAATGGGGCCGCAGCGCTTTCAATGCACTCGTCTGCTGTTCATTTTCAATCAGGCTGAGCAAGCAGTCCGAAGTTAAAGGGACCCTGCAACACTTTGTGAGCATGTCCGAAAACGCCGCCGATCGGTAGTAGAGGCTCCCGAGTACACGCAAGCGAAATGCTATATTGCAGTAACCGGCCTGTAATTCACGATAAATGATCAAAGTCAGCTAAAAATTCATTTCTCTTCCCTCGACAAATGACTGAAGACACTCAAATATCACATAAAATACCCGTCAGCCATTGGTTGATTTCAACATGGCGCGCTCAGTCGTTACGGAGATCGCCGCGGAAGGCCGTCACTTGTCCACGCGTTCGAAAAAAGCCACGTATTCGAAAAAAAAAAGAAAAAAATGCTCAAGATCACGAAGCGCGAGGGACGTTTTCTTGTTTGCCCCTCCCATCCCTCTCTGCTTAGCTTCCAGCGCTTTCGTAGGGAGGAGAGAAGAGACAATGCGATTGCAGCGTGTGGCAAATTTTTTCAACTCTACTTGTATATATACCGGACGGATTCTTCGGTGTTGAATTTGTGAGGCAACAAGCTCTTCCAGCGACTTAATTCCATCGTTACTCAAAAAATTGTCTCAGGGCCTGCTTTAACAAAGTTCACAGAGCTAACAAGCAAATAATCATCGCAAAAGAAGCCCAAAAAAGGTGGCGCAATATTAGCGATGAAGCCCGAATTTAGCTACAAATATAACATTCTTTTCTATTTTCAAAATATGAAAGATCAAAAAGTCGTGTTTACTAGTTTGCACAGCGAGAGTATGCGCAACTATCAACGAATGCATATATTTACTTTTTAACATTGTGTCCATGGTATACACTCTTATACACTCTCCATTCGTGTGAATGCACGTTTGGCAGTGCATTATTTATTTATTTATTTATTTATTTATTTATTTATTTATTTATTTACATATACTGCCATTTCGCACAGCAGTATATTGCATGAGTGAGTATAAACACACGCGAAGAATAATGTGAAAAAAAAAAGAGTATACACATTGAATAAACAGAACACCAAAAAAGTATACACAGCTGATCAGTGAAAAAAGTTTGGCAATTGCTCAACAAGATGACAACTCGCACAGGGAACCCGGAAGATTATTTCCAACATCAATAGTGCGACGAAAGATGAAAATTTAAGGCAAACAATGGATGACATCAAAGTAGCTTTCTTAAGGTGGTGATTTCTCCTGGTGAAAAGTTAGTAAAAGTAATTGGTGCATCGATAAATGTTTCTCCATAGGCGATCTTATGTAGCAGGACAAGACAGTCACAAGTGCATCGGAGAGCAAAATGTTTTAGCTTGTAATTCATTAGCATACAATTTTGGTGAGAATAGTGATCATAACGCTTACATAATATTCAGATGTTTTTTTTTCGAATAGAATCAAGCATATTTATATATTTGGCATGATGCCGTGCCAACACTACAGGCGCATACACCAGAGGAGGCCTTATTAGTGATCTGTATGTTAGTAGTTTACCTTCCCTAGTTGCATCTCGAAGGTTTCTCTTTAGATCGCCCAGCTTTCTTTACGCCTTATCAAAGTTAGTTCTTGATAAATCCAACGTCTATCTGGTATCGAACGTATATCTCCAACATTCGACTACTCGAGACGCCCAACCAGTGAACGACAAGCGGGCTATTAGCGAACTTGATTTTCCCTAAAACAACCTTACTTGCTGGGAAAATGCAAATAGCCCCCCTCCCCCCTCCCCCCAAAAAAAAGAAACGCGACAAGCGACTGCGTTGGGGTTTTTGCAAGCGACTCGGCGAAAAAAAAGGAAAAGAAACCCCAGTCCGCGTATTACAAGCGGAGATGGCAAGTCTGAAGCAGTCCTGAATTACGGTCCTTTGTGCCAGGGGTCTCTACCACACGGCCCGCGACCCACACATGACAGTCAGCATCCCCCTTTTACGACGAATTGTGACTGATCGTGGCATTGGTAAGTCGCTGTCCCCTTACTTTCTCGCATATCACAAATAGCATCTGTTTTTGCAGGTAAACACACAGACGTGACTGACCATGCATGTAAGTTTTTTTTTTTTTGTAAGACACCCGAAGTTGTTTGTGCCAGCTTGTGATGAAAAAAAATGGCCCTATATCTGCATGTTTCTGCAAATGTCCTCGAAAGACGATAGCCTCGCGTGTGGAGAGAGTGAACAAGACATGTAGTCAAAGCTCTGCGCAAGAAAATCGGTGAGTGGTATTCTGGAGGCGCTGTATTAGAGTGCCTCGAGCGTGCAGCGTAGGCGAACGAGTGCATCAAGCCACGTCACACGTGAGCCATGAGCTCTATCTGGCAGTTATCTTGAAAAGCGAAGCGCGCACGCCCTGCGCGCCCGTCTCGGAGGTGATATAAGGTGTAGAACGCAAGGCGACGGGTAGGTGCCACCACCACCTCGTCTTAGCAAAGCGTTGGAAACACTCCCCGTTCCGTGCAAGCGTTGCTTGGTGATAAGCGCTACGGTCCTTGAAATTACTTATGTATGCCTTTTCTGGTAAAAGACGCACATGCACAACATATACGTGTTGTTAAGGTGCCCCAGACATGCGCAATAATTGCTTCTTAATTGACAATTGCGCAAGCACGAACGCTCAACCTTGAGCAACATTGGTGGGCGCTGCGGATGGGGTCGGCCGTTTCAAGTACCCGATGCTGTTAGGAGTGGACAGACAAATGTACAGACAGACAGACAGGCGAAAATTTTAGCGTCGAAGGTCCACAAAAAAGCATAACCGCGGAACAAGTACTCGACGCTTCCGTTTCGGCGTGCAGTTTTTAGTCATTGCGTAGATAGGTGTAGATATACTTCTCGAAATACGGCGCCAAATCTTCTTTGAAAACACCCCATATACGAGGTATGGCAAACATTTAGTTCAAACCAACGTTTCTAGACTAGGTAAGTTGCAAAACTGAGCGATATTGCGCGGCGCCGCCGCTGCCAGCGACAAATGTGGCGCTGCTGTCGCATCCGGATTCACTCACTGCATGCTCACTCACAGAACACCTAGCTCGCTCGTGTCACTCCCGTAACGTCCATCGCTGTGCATGTTGCAGTGCGTCGATATCTGTGGAGGCTTGTTTCTGCGTGAACAGTTTTGTGCTTCAGCGCGCCCTGTTCTGCCTTGTATGTGTTGCGTGTTTTGATCATGTCCAGATGTTGCGTTCTCGGCTGTAGAGTAGCTACAGGAAATGAGAGACACCACGACATTTATTTTGTGCCCACGTGTACCTGAGCAGCGAGAGGTATGGGACCACGCTATTCCTCGTGCGGATAAGAAACTGCCCAGCACCTCACGTATGTGTGATATGCACATTCATGAAAAGGACATCCTGACGACTTTCACTCACGTTATATGGTAAGAAGGTACAAATCGCAAGAGGAAAGTGGGACCTCGTCGAAGGATGCGTTCCACGGATATTCCCGAATTTGCCCGCTTACCTTTGTCGCGAGGCCCGCGAAAAAGAAGCGAAAGCTGCCCGATAGGAGTGGGGTATTTTCCAGAATATCATCGGCAAAAAAGAATAGACTATCTCCGAGCCCTGAGCTCGAAGACAGTGAAATAAGTGCCGACATGCCGTCAACTCGTGGCGTCATATCGCTTCAAGACATGGAAACCGTTTGTTTGCATGCTGGCGGAAAGTTGTTGAGAATGGCGAGACAAGTAGTCTTGTAGTTTCTAGGGCTCAAAAAAAGAGCGCTATTTGTGGAGAAATGCGTTGTCGTCGCAGAAGACATCATCATCAGCCTGTCTACGTCCACTGCAGGACAAAGGCCTCTCCCATGTTCCGCCAGTTAACCCGGTCCTGTGCTTGCTGTTGCCAATTTATACCCGCAAACTTCTTAATCTCATCTGCCCACCTAACCTTCTGTCTCCCCCTACCCCGCTTCCCTTCTCTGGGAATCCAGTTGGTGACCCTTAATGACTAGCGGTTATCCTGTCTACGTGCTACATGCCCGGCCCATGTCCATTTCCTCTTCTTTATTGCAGCTATGATATCCTTAACTCCCGTTTGTCCCCTAATCCACTCTGCTCTCTTCTTGTCTCTTAAGGTTACACCTACCATTTTTCTTTCCATTGCTCGCTGCGTCGTCCACAATTTAAGTTGAACCCTCTTTGTGAGTCTCCAGGTTTCTGCTCCGTAGCTAAGTACCGGCAAGATACAGCTGTTATATACCTTCCTCTTGAGGGACAGTGGCAATCTACTTGTCATAATTTGAGAGTGCCTGCCGAATGTGCTCCACCCCATTCTTATTCTTCTAGTTACTTCAATCTCGTGGTTAGGCTCTGCGGTTATTACCTGCCCTAAATAGACATAGTTTTTTACAACTTCAAGTGCACTATTACCTATCGCAAAGCGCTGCTCCTTTCCGAGGTTGTTGTACATTACTTTCGTTTTCTGCAGATTAATTTTAAGACCCACCTTTCTGCTCTCCTTGTCTAACTCCGTAATCATGAGTTGCAATTCGTCCCCTGAGTTACTCAGCAATGCAATGTCATCGGCGAAGCGCAGGTTACTGAGGTACTCTCCATTAACTCTTATCCCTAACTGTTCCCATTCTAGGCTTCTGAAAACGTCCTGTAAGCACGCAGTGAATAGCATTGGGGAGATTGTGTCCCCCTGCCTTACACCCTTCTTTATTGGTATTCTGTTGCTTTTTTTATGAAGCACTATGGTAGCAGTTGATCCCCTGTAGATTTCTTCCAGAATGTTTATATATATTTCATCTACGCCCTGATTCCGCAGTGTCTGCATGACGGCTGATATTTCTACTGAATCAAACGCCTTCTCGTAATCTATGAAAGCTATGTATAGTGGTTGGTTATACTCTGAGCATTTCTCTATTACCTGATTGATAGTGTGAATGTGGTCAATTGTTGAGTAGCCTGTTCTAAATCCTGCTTGTTCCTTTGGTTGATTGAATTCTAATGTTTTCTTGACTCTGCTAGCAATTACCTTTGTAAATAGCTTGTATACTACAGAGAGCAAGCTGATCGGCCTGTAATTCTTCAAGTCCTTGTCATCTCCTTTCTTATGTATTAAGATGATGTTAGCGTTCTTCCAAGACTCTGGTACTTTTCCCGTCAGGAGACACCTCGTAAATAGAGTGGCTAGTTTTTCTAACACAATCTGTCCTCCATCTTTCAGCAGATCTGATGTTACTTGATCCTCACCAGCAGCTTTGCCTCTGTGCATGCTCTCCAAAGCTTTTCTGACTTCTTCTATCATTACCGGTGGGGTGTCGTCTGGGTTACTGCTAGTTCTTATAGTATTAAGGTCGTGGTTGTCTCGGCTACTGTACAGATCTCTGTAAAACTCCTCCGCTATTTTAACTATCCTATCCATATTGGTAGTTAATTTGCCTTCTTTGTCCCTTAGTGCATACATCCGCCTTTTGCCTATCCCAAGTTTCCTCTTCACTGCTTTGACGCTTCCTCCGTTTTTCAGAGCGTGCTCAATTCTCTCCATGTTATACCTTCTTACATCGCATACTTTACGTCTATTAATCAGCTTCGAAAGCTCTGCCAGTTCTATTTTGTCTGTTGTACTTGACACTTTCATGATTTGACGCTTCTTAATTAGGTTCTTCGTTTCCTGGGAAAGCTTGCCGGTGTCCTGTCTAGCTACCCTGCCTCCAACTTCCACTGCACACTCCGTGATGATACTCGTCAGATTATCATTCATTGTATCTACGCTAAGGTTGGTTTCCTCGCTAAGAGCAGAGTACCTGTTCTGCAGTGACACTCTGAATTCCTGTACTTTCCCTCTCAGTGCTAGCTCATTGATTTGCTTCTTGCGTATCAGTTTCTGTCGTTCCTTCTTCAAGTCTAGGCGGATTCGAGCCCGTACCATTCTATGGTCACTGCATCTTACCTTGCCAACCACTTCCACATCCTGCACGACTCCTGGGTGTGCAGTCATTATAAAGTCTATTTCGTTCTTATTTACGCCATTAGGGCTCCTCCGTGTCCACTTGCGGTTTTCTCGTTTTCGGTAGAAGGTATTCAAAATACGCAGCTTATTGCGTTCTGCGAATTCTACTAGTAGCTCTCCTCTGGCGTTTCTAGTGCCGATGCCATAATCTCCTACTGCCTGGTCTCCAGCCTGCTTCTTCCCTACCTTTGCATTAAAGTCGCCCATTACTATAGTATACTGTGTTTTCACCTTACTCATTGCCGATTCCACGTCTTCATAGAAGCTTTCAACTGAAGCGTCATCATGGCTGGATGTAGGCGCGTAAGCCTGTACTACCTTCATTTTGTATCTTTTATTCAGTTTAATTACAATGCCTACCACCCTTTCATTAATGCTATAGTAATCCCTATGTTGCCAGCTATGTTTCTGTGAATTAGGAACCCTACTCCCAGTTCTCTTCAGTCTGCCAAGCCCCGATAGCAAATGGCGTGCCCATTCTGTAGCACAGTATAGGCCTCATCTGTCCTCCTAACCTCACTCAGCCCTATTATATCCCATTTAATGCCTTCTAGCTCCTCGAATAATACAGCTAGACTTCTCTCACTAGATAACGTTCTAACGTTAAACGTTGCTAAGTTCAAGTTCCAATGGTGGCCTGTCCGTATCCAGAGATTCCTAGCACCCTCTGCTGCTTTGCAGATCTGACCGCCGCCGTGGTCAGTTGCTCCGCAGCTGGTGGGGACTGAGGGCCGTGAGTTAATTGACGAATGCCTACGGGAGGGGGTGGCCAGATACTGCACCAGGGTGGCCAATCCTTCTCTGGTGAGATCATCGGTGCATACCGGCGTCTAAAAATCTATTGCGAACGTACACCAACTAGCAACTAACCGACAGACTCGTATGTTATGCTATATATATCAAGCATTGTTTATTGCGGGCAGTTCAGAAAACCATAATTATACTGTATTTGCCTTACGCCGCTAAATATTACCCAGTATTATGTTCATGCGGCGGCACAACAAATCTCGATAATGTATTGTTGGCAAAGCTCTTTCCAGGACGACTACGCGTTTTCGTCTGCTAGCGGAAGCTTGTTGCGCCGCCAGCGCCACCAAACCGGAAGCTGTCCCGGCGCCGTGTGACGAGTAGTATGACGCGGGGAGTTTTGCAACTTACCTAGTCTAGAAACGTTGGTTCAAACGGCATCATTAGCTAAGTTTTATTTTGCTTAGACTCCCCACCCCTCCCCCATCCCTGCTTCTCACGTATTCACTGTTCCGGCCCTTTACGGAACTAAATTAGCTGACTACGGCCCGGCAGCTGAAGTGAGTTGGAGACCCTTTCCTTATGCGTTTGCCTAAGACGACAAGTAGGCGGCAGCCATCTTCTCCTTTTGGGTCAAACGCCTTGAATGCATGGTCAAATTAAATGGGTCGCGAAACTTAGAACGAAAAGTGTCGGAAACCTATTGCCATAGGCAATGACGTCCGCCGACGTTTGAAGCGCGACTAAGTGAGGAGGGGACAAGCAACACAAACTATAAACTCAACATGATTTTTTCTTCAAATAGTCGTAATTTTATATATGCCAAAGTAAACTATAAACTTACTTTACGGTGTATCTCACACCTAGCTAAATGGTTGACTGCCTCAATTTTTCGTCGAGTGCTATAAATGGGAAGGGGGGGGTATCTAGGCAATATGCTATCAGAGCTTGTGTCTAGTTCGGCGTGTTCTTTGGTTCGGCGCATTACCAGGTCAACGAAGCATCGCTCACTTCTTCGTGGTAGTTTCATGCTTGCCTTGAGAAGTTTACGTGTTCTTTTATGTGCTTTTCATAGCTCAACTAGCTCACAGAATGTGTCGATTGCCGCTCCTGTGACTGCCCACAGCTTTCGCTGGAGCACGGCCGGCGTGCCCTCGCCTTTGGTGACGGTGACCGCGACACGCTAAGCAACGAGCCCCTGTACTCTCCGGCTGCCAAAGCTATATTTTCAAAGCTGCTGTCTCGCTGCGACGGTTTTCGACTATTGAACAACGTGAGTTTTCGAACTAATATGCCACTGTACTCGTGAACTCACAATTGCATCTGCAAAGTTCCTTGTGCATATTGTAAGTACGTCATTTGACTAATAAAAACACTTTGCTTCCTCAATCATTGTTTTTTTTTCTCTGCCGCATGCAATTAGCGAAGCACAAGACGCAATAAAACCGCGTAATAGTAAAGGCACGTAAGAGGCCAGCAATTAAAAAAAAAATTTGTTCCATGTAGGGAGGACAAATGCGCGACGTCGCGGCCGCTTCCAGCTGTGACTTTTTCTCTTTTTTTTGCTGTTGTCTCCTACTAACGTAGATGGGGGTCGACGGTGGCAAAGAGCCACCGGCTACTGGATCCGTAGGTTTCTATGGAAGTTACGCTGCCAGTTTACATATACCTTGTTGCATGCCTCATCAAACGGGAAATTCGGCAGTCTGCAGCGACCGTCTCACATCGTCGGGGAAGAGTGATGCTAAAAATCATTATCACGTGATGGCGTCACAGATCGGCGAAAACTTGTGAACGCCGCAATGACGTCACCGTGAAGTTAGAGTGACGTCACGTGACATGATGATGTCTTCACATCATCACACCGCAATTCAGTCAAAGGCACTCGCAGCGCAAAACAACGGCGATTAGGTGCATAACGATTTCGAAGGGTGGCGGAACAGGATCAGCACATCGACTGAGAAGGGGGGGGGGGGGGAGACGGCGTTTGCAATGCAGACGCGTTAAGCAAATGCACAAAAACTTCGCGCGTGGTTTCACTTTTTTTTTCTCCCCATGGGCATATTGCGCTGATCCCGCCCCGAAGTTCTCCACACCCAGTGGGCCTTAGACTGCCCCTGAGCTGTCGACGTGGACTGCGGCTAGCCTCGGCCTGAAAAGACCGGGCTTCAGGACTGTTGCCCATAAAGTTTGCGAATGAATGAACGCGTCATGAGCGCTGTATTGAGCTTACGAGTTCGTTGAGCCCACGAAAGTAGCAATGATTCGCCTTTGGGGCAGGAAACGGTAGCGAAATTGTTTTCAATGTTCTATTTTTTTCGATACTTCCCATATCTAATGCATATGGCGTGTTTACGTTTATCCAAACGACTTAGTTAACCCGGCAATCAGTTTTCCAACTTTCGGGCAGCCTCGGGATGTGTCAGAGTCCCAACACAAACGGGTGTGACGATGTTTGTAAGCAGATCGAAGCTCATTGCCAGCGAGCTGCCAGAAGTCGGCATACTCAAGTATAGAGCGCGGCATAGAACTGAACGGAGATCGCAAACGATGTCACTTATTGAACTGTGAGTACATAAAGTGTGGAACGCTGATTCTGCAAACCACCGCGTGCTTGCAAGTGCACGCATATGATGATGATGCAACATTTTATTTTTGAAAAAAAAAAGGGATGCCAATGTCAAGGGTGGTTTCCCCATTCCAGGACACAAATGGCCGCCGCAACTCACCCCACTTAATCCAGAAGAACCCTACGGGTCTTCAGGTCAGGTGTATATAGTATGCGTAAACTATTAAAGGGCAAACGGTTAAGGTGGTCTTTATACGTTTATTTTCGCAAAAAATGGCGCACTTTACGCCCACGTCCAACAGAGTCTGTTCATCCGGCGATTTTAATTAGAGCTGTTACAGATGCTTGTCCGCATTTTTTCTACGTAGCTCAGAAGTACTTGTTCTTCCGACGCAATCTCCGCACCGTAATAGCACTGACCGCACGTGCCAAGTGCAGAACGTGCGGCTCGTTCGCCACATCATTTAAATTTTGTTCCCACTTTGTCTTTCAAGCACGGGCGTAGCCAGGCCAGATGGGGGTCTCCTGGCGAACCACTTCCTCTTCGTTTGCGGTGTCCTGGTGCATCCTCCCGGGGGGTGTGGTCTGATCGGGCGGTGCTGAATTAGGCATCCCGCTGTGATGTCTCTTTCTTATCCCAACCAGGTAAATGCTGCCTGGTCGGCCTTTCTAGCTCCCAATGAGTTACCAATCGATCTTTTCTTACGCAGCGGTGTGAGCAGCGTTCCAGTGGCCCTGGTTGCCTCTAACGGAGATTCCATTCGGATGAAAAATCCAAAAATCATTCAGGAAGAGCTCCGGAAGGTGAGTGAACACTACTGCAGTTGATCACTGGGGTGCGACAGTTCGGTGGCGGAGGTATTCTTTGCTGTTCGCCGGACCAGGACTGTCGAGCTTCGCGTTCGAAGCTCGATTCATCATTGTAGAGCGGTCTCGGGGATACGCCAGTGCTACGAGTCGTCTCAATCAGGCGATAGATTCCTCTCTCCCACAAGTAATAGCATCAAGTATTGAAAGGTCAATGGCAAAGGCTATGGAAAATCTTTTTCTAACCTTAACCGAATCCTTGACACAAATAGTGAACGTGCAGATGACACAAATGCTGCAGAGCGTTGCACAGCCGGGTATGACTTCTTTGCCATCTTCACCACCTAAGAAGCCTAATGCGCGGTCTATAGAATCAGCTTCAACGGTAACCACCCCGAAGAAAATAATATCTGCCGATGAAGAGGTATACTCCCCAGGTAACATGAACCGTAAGCTTATAATTCCAGGAGAGCAAGACTTCGTTTGTAGTTGCGATTCAAGTTCCCATGAATCGCAAATGGACTCGGAATCCAGAAACATCGCAAACAGACATCGGAATCTAGAAAGCGTCGCCTATAACTCAGGGTTCTCCAGTGATTCACAAGATCAAGAACAAATATCAGAAGAAAAGCGCTTCAAAAGAGGACTTTTTGAAAGATAACATCTTGGAGAAGGCAGGGCATATTGCTGGTATCTCGTCAAAATAGGTGGATTAAAAACATGGAACTGCCGATCAATTTTTTCGGCAACAACTGATTTATACTACCTTTGTAATTAATGTTCTTGATGTAATTCTTTTGCAAGAAACTTGGCTTTCACAAGAGAAGAGTTTTTATATTAAAAATTACCGCATCTTTAGTTAGACCGACCCTCTAGGGGTGGCGGCTTAGCCGTATTTATTACTTCGAAAATTGCTCATCGAGTTAAAATTACAGGTCAAGTAATGGATTCAGAAAATGAAAATTTAGCGTTAGACATCTCTCTTCCGGGATGCCCCACTTTTTCGTTGGTGAATTCTTATTTTGCAGCGGGTGTTCAAGATATTTCTGCACTTAATTATGTAATTTCGTCATGTAGAAAGCAAATAGTATTGGCGGGTGACTTCAATTCTCACCATACATCGTGGGGTTTCAGAACCGATATGAGTGGGAAGCGTTTGTGGGATCTGGTTTCACAGTATAACCAAACATGTATTAACACACGAACACCCACTTTTGTTAGTAGTCGGTCTCGATCCACGATTGACCTTACTTTCTACAGTCCTAACCTCACTATCTCTACATGGTCTAACCTGAACTTGGGTACAAGTAGTGACCACTTGTCTATATATTTTGAGAATGTATGACCGGTGTTATGCCAGCGAGTCCTCGTCAAACGTCCGTGCCTCTGAAAAAGGCAATCTGGGTCAAGGCCAGCCCGCAGTCCGCCTGACGCGAACAACTCAACGGCGTAAACACGCGCGGCGCATCTCTGGCCCACGTGCAGTGAGTCAGCAGCGCACGTGACAGCGAGCCGGCGTCTTCGTGTCTGGGGGTCTGACGTGGCCCAGCGGCGACCCCATTGGAGGAATCTGCCCTGACGACCAGCGGCGCTTCTGATTGGACATTTTGGTTGGACCCGGTGCAAATAAAAGAAGCCCTGCGGCGCGTCGCGATCGGCGGTCCTATGTGAGAGGAGTCCCCGTGTCGGAGAGCCGACATGTGTGTGAGTCGGCGGTCTTAGGCGAAAAGCTGACCTATGTGTTAGAGAGGAGAGCTCGGCTCTTCGAGTCTCTGTCGGCCCCAGTGCCGAAATTGTAACGCCTCTGTATATATGCTGTACATAAACCTTGTTTAACTCACCGTCGTCTCGTCCGCTCGTCTTATCAGCTCTGCGCAGAAGCAGTCGCGAGCTGAGAAACATACGCTACCAAACGGCTGGTGACCTTCCCGGCGGAGTTGAAAGCAGTGGCGCCTTCGGGACCGTGTTGGCGTCCCCGTCTTTCGCAACAGTGGAGGTCAGCGGTAGGATCACGGAGGCAGTGTTCGCAACAGTGGTGGCAGCGGTGGGATCGGCCGGCGTCAGCGACATCGATGCGGTGAGTGTCTGATGTTTTCCCCTCAGTTCACCAGACTACTCTAGCTCAGGTTGTAGTAGTTTAGAGAAGGACTGTGTGAAGCATTAGAGTGAGCTTTGATCGTTTCAAGCAAAGTCGAAGTGCTTTGAAACCAAAGTTAATGCGGAGGGGGTAAACACGGGAGAGTGAAAAATTGCTTGCGCATCTTGCTAGTTGACTTATAGTGGGTACGGCAAGTAAATTGTTAACAGGGGCAAACAGCAAGAGGCTAGTGTGAACGATGGAGAACCTTAAAGTGAAGGAACTCATCGAAATTTGTGAGGAACTCGGCATTACTTTGGGCCGTGCGAAACGAAAGCAAGCGATCCTTGAGATCATGAAGGATGAGGGAGTGTCGGCTGAGCAAGTCGATGAGGCCTGGGTGGATATTAAAGCACGCCGTGAGGAGGCTGAAAGGCGAGAAGTAGAACGTCGCGAGCGCGAGGAGGCCGAGAGAAAGGAGCGCCTTGAGATGAAACGACTAGAATTGGCAATCCTACAGTGTTCGCAGGCGCCTAGCGTAGCTTCTCCGACGATTCAGGTCAGCGGTTTTAGAATTCGGGACCAACTGCCACCGTTCGTAGTAGGCGAGGACATGGCGAAGTATCTCGTCAAGTTTGAACACGTCTGTGAGCGAAACGCTTTGGAGCGGCCTCTTTGGGCGCGGAACCTGCTAGCTCTTCTTCCCGGCGAAGTGTCCGACGCGATAACTTGCTTGTCGAGGGAATCGTTTGAGAGCTATGACGAGGTTAAGGAAGTGCTCTTGAGACGTTATAAGTTGTCACCCGAGGCTTTCAGGCAAAGGTTCCGGTATGCTAAAAAGGGGAATGAGTCACACGTTGACTTCGCGTTTCGTCTTAAGGCCGATTTAATTGAATGGCTCAAGGGCGAAGGTGTGTATGACGACCGCGATAAAGTGGTGGAATGCGTTGCATTGGAGCAATTATACCGCTGCATCGAGGAGGATGTCAAACTTTGGCTGCAGGACAGACTTGGGGAAGTACGGTTAAACAAGGCAGCTGAGTTAGCTGAGGAGTATTATACTCGCCGAAAGTTGCATAGCAGGGCAGTGCGCGTTGAAAAGGATGAAAGGAAAGAGGGCTTTTCAAGGAAACCTGATCAACGGAAACCCGCTCCGCACCGTAATTTCAAGAAGGACCCGTCTCTTACGAAGGACAGTGTAGGGGAAGGGCAAACAGAAGCGGAGAAATCGAGTGAGGTTTCTACCACACAGGCATTTGAATCGGAAAACAAACGGAAGCCGCTAATCTGCTACAACTGCAAAAAGGAAGGGCACATCGCGAGAAACTGTCAGGAAAAGTTTGCCTTCGCAACGATCCGAGAATCAAAAAAAAGCATGCGGTTGTTGGAGCCGTATCTCCAAGAAATTAGGGTGAATGAAAAAACGTGCCGAGCACTTAGAGACTCAGCGGCAACCATGGATGTTGTCCATCCTTCATTGGTGTCTCCGGATGACTTCACAGGAGAATGCGCGTGGATCAGGCAGGTCGCCGAGAAGCAGAGTGTTCGCTTACCAATCGCCACGGTTGTCATTAAAGGCCCGTTCGGTGAGCTTCGCACCGAAGCGGCTGTGTCTGCCGCGCTAAATGATCGTTTTCCTTATCTTTTCTCCAACAACTCAGAGCAGCTTCTCAAAGAGCAGGGCAAATCGTTCTTCCCCAACTTTGCGTGCATGGCCCTCACGCGATCGCAAGCGCGGAAGCTATCGCGGCAGCTTGATCTGGTTCAATGCGGTGAACTCTCAAGTGACCTTGTCGGCGGGTCGACGGAACCCCAGAAAGGAAATTTTCCGCATGAGTCATGTGAGCAGTCACGCAAGCGGCCCGTCGCGGAAACGGCCGGCGCGGTATGCGTGGGGGGAGACGACATGGCGCCATTGAGTCAGAGCGAGAGGGTTGCAACGCTCTCGCCTGTAGCGGAAAGTTGGAGCGAGCTGCCGAGAGTTGATCGAGAGACGCTCATTCGAGAGCAGCGTGAGGATCTCTCGATTGAAGCGCTAGTGGAAAGCCAAATTGAAGCGCTAGTGGAAAGCCAGAAAAACGCGGCACAAGTGCTGTCGAAGGAGCACTACGAGGAATCGGTGAAGAAGCGCGCTTTTGAAGTTGATAATCAGGTAATGCTGCTGCAGCCATCCAAAAGGAACAAGCTTGAGGTTGATTGGGAAGGGCCCGCCAAAGTATTATCGAAGCCTTGCGATACAAATTATGAGGTGCAAGTAGGAAGGCGGCAGAACAAAATTTACAACTTGATGAAACCCAATGTTCAACATCAAGCGGTCGTAAATCAGCTGTTGAATGCTTCAGAGGAAGAGGAAGCAGAAAATTTGAGTTCTAGTGAGGTAATCGAAGGGGGATCGAAAGTAATCCGGGAGCAGATAAACCTAGAGCCTAGGTTAAGTGAAGTCCGGAAGGAGGACCTGAGAAAGATTGTTTTGGTGTTTGAAGACGTGTTTTCGGACCGTCCCGGAAACACGAAGGTGATCGAACACGATATCGAGCAAAGCGGTGAGGAGTCAATCCGTAGCAAGCCGTATCGTTGTTCCCCTGTGCAACGTCGAAAGTGTGAGCCGCTCTTGGTGCCGCATAGGTATCGTAGCCTAAAAGTGGCCGGTTACTGAGATGGAGCCTGTTGCTCCACAGCGCAACTTTGACGTTCGCTAAAAAAAAGGGGGGGAAAAGCTAAACGCTAATGCAGGTGCATTGAGCCGTGCGTTCTAGCTAGTACTTTCTCAACCTTTCGGTTTCTGGCTGGCGATTCGGGGCAAAATTTTGACCTCATCACGACCTGGGCTGAGCGCTCTCGTTCAGAGTGATCTCAAGGGGCCAACTTTATGTGGTATTCTAATTCGTTGCGTTGTTGTAAGTGTGAAAAATTCAAGTTCTTACTTTAAGAGTCTTGTGTCCCACATGTGCCTCTTGATGTAGAGGGAACAAAATTCCGATAGACACGTAGATAAGTATATGTTGTACTATACTTTGTCTGGTGTTCTGTCGGGTGACCGAGGGCACTTGCTTGTGTCGTGTGTTGTCTGTTGTCGATCCGTTCTTAGCAAGTTGCAGAACCATCGTCAAGTGCTGAAACCGAAGATGGTCAGAAGAGACGAGCGAAGTTGGCCAGCAAGTTGTGGCGACAAGCCAGTGGAGCTGGGATCCGTCGTCAAAAATGGGATGTGTTTCCGGAACAGTCTGGAGCTGTATTCTCCCCATGGCCCTGGAGGCGAACCTGGAGGGACCTGGCGAACGAGCGCACCTGACATCCGAGCCCCGTGGAAGCAGCTCGTCTTTCCGTTGCATTGTCTGGCGGCGGGGGTGCTGTTATGCCAGCGAGTCCTCGTCAAACGTCCGTGCCTCTGAAAAAGGCAATCTGGGTCAAGGCCAGCCCGCAGTCCGCCTGACGCGAACAACTCAACGGCGTAAACACGCGCGGCGCATCTCTGGCCCACGTGCAGTGAGTCAGCAGCGCACGTGACAGCGAGCCGGCGTCTTCGTGTCTGGGGGTCTGACGTGGCCCAGCGGCGACCCCATTGGAGGAATCTGCCCTGACGACCAGCGGCGCTTCTGATTGGACATTTTGGTTGGACCCGGTGCAAATAAAAGAAGCCCTGCGGCGCGTCGCGATCGGCGGTCCTATGTGAGAGGAGTCCCCGTGTCGGAGAGCCGACATGTGTGTGAGTCGGCGGTCTTAGGCGAAAAGCTGACCTATGTGTTAGAGAGGAGAGCTCGGCTCTTCGAGTCTCTGTCGGCCCCAGTGCCGAAATTGTAACGCCTCTGTATATATGCTGTACATAAACCTTGTTTAACTCACCGTCGTCTCGTCCGCTCGTCTTATCAGCTCTGCGCAGAAGCAGTCGCGAGCTGAGAAACATACGCTACCAAACGGCTGGTGACCTTCCCGGCGGAGTTGAAAGCAGTGGCGCCTTCGGGACCGTGTTGGCGTCCCCGTCTTTCGCAACAGTGGAGGTCAGCGGTAGGATCACGGAGGCAGTGTTCGCAACACCGGTGACCTCGGTAATCAGCCACTCAATAACTCACATAAATTTTAGTACATTTGAAAAATCACTACGGGCCGCCTGGTCACATTGAATAGTTGAAAGTGAAGAGCAAACGGCCATGAAATTAGGTAACGTGATAAAAGAATCGGTAAATAAATCGAAATTTAACGTAAACATAAAGGGAACTATCAAAAGGTCCTTCTAATCCTTGGTGGAATTCAACTTGTGCACGCGATTACAGACTAAGAATAGCTGCGTGGCGTAAACTACTTTTTAACCAATGCCCTAGATATTGGAGTGACTACAAATACGCGGCTGCCATTTTTAAGAGAACAGTTGCCGCTGCAAAAGACTGCTATGACAGTCAGCGTTCTGAGCTTGTGTCAAAACCCTGCAACAGGAAATCCCTCTTTAATTTCCGAAGAACCAAAAAACTTATACCTTCACCCAACAACATTGAATCAGTGGTTTCTACTCCAAGTGGACTGTCTAGTTTTCACGAAGATATTGCCAAAGGATTTAAATGTCGCTTTATGTCTGCCTTTTCAAACCATTCGCGACCTTCCGAGATAAATGACAGTTTTGAGGAGATCACTGCGTTGGAGTCAGAACAAGTAGTAAGAAACTTGCCCAATACTGCGCCAGGTCAATCCGACAATAAAAATCATCCATAAGGTTTTACCCCGGGAACTCCTGACATTGATTAACCACTCTATCAGAAACTCATGGATTCTACCTGATTGGAGAATCGCTAAGATATTTTTTTATTTAAAAAACAAGGTGCTGGGTTTACGATAGATAACATCAGGCCTATAGCACTTACATCTAATCTGGTAAAACTGATTGAAAGGATCTTACGCATTAGGATAGATAATTGGTTAAATGAAAACATGGTCTTGAGCCCATGCCAAATTGGCTTCGGGCGTGGTTGGTCAATTTAGTCTGTCCATGTCGATTTAGAAAGTAAAATACAGCTTGCCCGTTATAAGAAACAATATGCCGCATTAGTAACCCTGGACATCACAAAAACTTATGACAGCGTGGAACATTCAAAACTAATAAATTCACTTAAAAACGCAGGTCTACCATGATACTCTGTAGCATGGGTAGATTCCTTCCTAAATGACACAGAATTTAACTGTTCTCAATCTGGTTTGTCGTCTCTAAGGCACAAACAAACTAGAGGTCTCCCAAAAGGATCAGTGTTATCACCACTATTATTTAATATTTTACAATGCACTATTTTTATACAGATGGACGTGCAAGTGTATGTGTATGCCGATGATATCGTGTTTTTTTTCTGCAGCTGCAGGTGCACATTCATTTTATCGAAGTCTGCAGACGTATATGAACGCTTCAGAAACGTGGTTAGAAAAAATAAACTTATCACTGAATGTCAAAAATAGTGCGATGGTAGTTTTTCCTCTGAGTGTTCCAGTCCATATCGCTTTGCATCACCGGCAAGACGTTATCCCGCAGGTAGAATCCGTTAAGTATTTAGGGATCACTTATACTGAAAAACTTAATTGGAGTCCACATATAGAAAACATGGCTGCCAAAGGAACTCGTGCGCTGGGGATGCTTCGTAGACTCAGCAGCAAACGTGCAGGTTTACGCCGTGATGTTCTCTTCGTGATTTACTGAATATATCGCCCGATATTAGAGTTCGGTTGCGTCTTGTTTTCTGATGCACCTGCATACAAACTACGACCACTAGTTCCTTTAAAACGCGAATCATTAGGATTATGTCTTGGACTTCCAAAATTTGCATCAAATACTATTTTGTACAAAGAAGCACGCCTGCCTTCTCTTCGTACTCTGTTTAACA
This sequence comes from Rhipicephalus annulatus, assembly GCA_013436015.1. Lineage (NCBI taxonomy): Eukaryota > Metazoa > Arthropoda > Arachnida > Ixodida > Ixodidae > Rhipicephalus > Rhipicephalus annulatus. The sequence goes on along the minus strand of WOVY01012798.1, from coordinate 56,060 downwards.
TCTTAATCGTGCGTACATTTCTAAAACTCTATGCATCGCCATTGAGGAGATCACAATATCTTTTTCCTAATCATCTGACGCAATTTTTCGGCCATCAGTGACCAATATTACGATGTCCCCAAGTCACTTTCGCACAAACACAATTGCAAACATTACAAGTGCAGCTTCGTGAAGTACTAATCATAAGCACAACTGTACAAACAAGTCGAATAGAATTTGACGACATATTTCCCAAGAATTGCAAGCATTTACCCAGTAGATACGTAAATTGCATCTTGGAGGACCATTTATCTAGATTAGAAACGGCTGCAGTGATAGCAACTGACGCTTTTGTTTGTGAAGAAAAAGCAGGGGTGGGAATTGCATCATTATCTTTGGATTGGTCTTTTTTCAATTCGATTACCTGACTTTGCTCCTATTTATCACGCAGAATTACTTGCCATTATATTAACTCTACGTAAATTACCCCTATCATTACCAGAAGCCGTCGTTCTGACAGACAGCCTATCCGTCTGTTTCTCATTACCTGAATCAAAATTTTCAATTTCTTTATTTTATTCCCTCATTCCAAGACATATACGTACTATTCGCTTGGTATGGGTACCTGGACACAAAGGTATTCCTCTAAATGAACAAGCGGACGCGCTCGCACTTTTATCATGTAATGATCCGATAATATCTATTTTGCCGACGTTGGCGTTTGTAACTGCGGCACGTTTTGAAAAATGTGCCGTATCGGACAACTTCGCTAAGTCTGCGTTGTCAGTTTCTGAGTTCCCTCACCTCAATTATTGTTGGAAGAATCGATGGTGTCCCTCCAGAAGGACCAAGATCACAGTTACCAAAATACGATGTCGAGTCCCCCCACTGAATTTTTACCTACACAGGTCTGGTCTGGTACAGTCACCTTTATGCCTTCATTGCAATGAGTGTGAATCTCTTGATCATTTCTTTCTAACGTGCAGATTATTCACCAATCACAGGAAAAGACTTGTGGACAAACCGCTTCAAAGGTTGAGATTCAATTTATCCCTTCCGGTTTTTGGGGCTACCGTGCTGGGTTTTAGCCACAAATGTTTTTGCGAAGCCGTTTGCGATTTCCTTCAGGAGACTAGAAGAATAGAATGCTAAATTCATCGTTAAAAAAAGTCAAAATCAAGCACATATTCTTTAAAAAACTAACATTTGAAATTATGAACACTTCCTTTTAAATAGCCAGACACCGATCGTTTCATGGCCGATCCCTCATGGTGGGTTGCGCCCGGATAAAAAAAAGGACAAACAAACAAACAAACAAGATGGGGGAGGCGGTTCAACCCCCCCACAAACACAAATGTTTTAATTTTGATTGCGTACATATATACACGCACGTATACAAACACACGCACGAACGTACATAAAATATGGTTGAACCATACCCCCCCCCCCCAACACACACGCACGACGAGGAAGAAAGAGAAGAGGATTTAGGCGCACAGGCTCCGCTGTTTTGCTGCAAAAGGTCAGCTGTTCTCTCTTCCGGCTCTCTGAATTTATTCAGGGGTTGCTTAAGAACACCTGGGGATTCCGTTCGACAAAGACTCGAGGCTCTGTCAGAGTCCATTTGGCCGCAATTACCAGTCGTATCTTAGGCCGCCGGCTGCCGGTTCCAACATGGCTGGCTCATACCCGCTCGGGTATGTCTGAGCCACGGGCCGTTTCTGTACAGCCTCCGATGGCAGGCAGTCATCCTGGTACGGGGGATTCGCCTCGATTGGATAATTTGGCGTTCTCGCCGGATGGCGACAGGGCGCTGCTCGATGTAGATTTGTAGATTGTGCCAGTTATTTCCGTTCCGGCAATCCCTGACATTCCTGACATTCAGTTGCCTGCTGCAGCGGGTATGGCGCAAAATGCGAGGCTGCCTGCCGTAAGTGATCAAATGGCGCAAGCTTCTTTCCACCGCGTGATCGCACATCAGAAACAGATCCACAATATTTTATTCGATGCCTCATGTAAGGTAACTTATACGCATAGGTCTCAGATCATTGGTTTGCTCCGACAAATCGTACAGGAGTGAGCTGATATCCGAGCACTTGCAGAAAACCAAGACGGACGAATGGACAAACTTCGTCACCAGCTGGCCCTGTCGAGACGTTTCGCCTCTCTCTCGGTGCGGCACACTGGGCTTCTCGGGCTGCCCAAACGGCCGCGACTTATGCGACGGAAGCCGCGCGGAGCACGGCGCGTCGTATACCGCGGTCCCGCCCGTTTGGCCGGATACTTGTACTCACACTGTACTGCCATCAACCTGGTCGGAAATCGCTGACCAACCCACAACGCACACCATAAGGCGAGAGCATGAACATATGTTTCTAACACCACTCATTCCGTCTACCAATCCTGCCAATGAGGTCACGAAGATTATTAAGTCAAACATTGACCCCATTAGGGAAAACATTGGCGAACTGACTATCAGAAAGACACATCATGGATTAATAATATTAACAAACGACCATAACGCTTTTACTAGGTTAAAAAGTGCACTTGAAAAGAACGCAATCACAAGCATGTCATTGTCAGTCCGATTGCCCCAAAAGCGAAAACCTCGCGTCAAACTCACTGGTGTAGACTCTGATATTCCAGCCGCCAACATCATCTCACAGCTAAACATGCGCAACCCGAACCTACATTTAGACCCGACCACATGCCGAGTGGCGGTATCGTACAAGGAGCGGTCGGGCAACTTCACACATGTGCTCGAAGTGGATCCTTCCACCTGTCGCTCACTGCTTGCTCAGGAACGAGTTCTTCTCGGTTGGACAGCATGTAGCGTGAGTGAGGACTTTCATGTGCCATTGTGCACATATTGTGCAACGTACGGCCATACAAGAAAGTCCTGTCCTGTCGCCAACGAACCTGACAAAGTGGTGTGTACGAAGTGCACCGGTACACATCTTGGCGAAGCATGCACTCTTAGGATGAACGATCCAGGAATTGTTTGCAACGAATGCCAAAAGGTCGCAAGACCCAGTTCTCATCCAACTGGACACGAAATGTGTCCTATATTACGACAACGTGTCGCCCGCATGAGAGCCAGAACAGACTATGGATAGTCTAAGAGGCGTGTACATCAAAGAGGGGCGTAGCGGCCTCTATAACGTGCAGTGTCATGCACGGTTTCCTAAATTAGTGCACGCATCCTTTTCGACTCATTTCTACGGACCACATGAAGGTCGCTGCTTTTGCCGCTATTCTAATTATGACATATTCATACACGAAATTACACCATATGACACTCACTTACAAGTAACTACACATCCCACAACATTACACGATATTTCTTTCCTCAAGATATTTTCTGGTTGCGCGGGTCACACTGCAATACATGAAAAAAGGTTCCTTACAGCTTTTCGCATTTTCTTTTCAGGGAAGGCGTCATGCTTTTTATTTAAGATTGATCAGAACTATCATGAGACTCGCAGCAATAACTTAAAATTCTTACAGGCTAATCTGGAATATACACGTGATGCCACAAAATTATTGATAGAGCACATGACGCAACAACACTTCAATTTCGCCTTCGTGTGTGACCCGCACATCCGCGCAGGCATTGTTCAAGGCATACCACACACCATAACAAAGTTCCACGCACCAAACAATCCTCGCGTCATGCTTCTAGTACACAACACTAATTTTCACTTCTTCCCATTACACGTAACAGATTTGGTTGTTGCAGTAAAGTGTGAAAGCCGTGACCAAACATTAATACTGGTAGCTGTGTGTGCCCCCCCGCAAAGACATATTGATCCAGTTCTGGATGAGTTGCAATGTGTAGTTTCATTAATCACAGGTTGTACTATCATAGCCGGAGATTTCAATTCTCAGCATAGAATGTGGAGGCAGCTATAGGGGATGTTCGCGGCTCTCGGGTATAGTCCAATTCCTGACGGCGAATGACTTAGTCATATTGAACAGCACCAACTCCCCTCCAACTTTCACAACTCCGTATGCAGATTCATGGATAGTTTTAACCATGGTTTCGCATGACCTCACTCGCGATGTTTACCATTGGAAGGTTCTCCGAATTCCTACCCTCTCGGACCACAACTACATTGAATTCTCGTTCTCGCAAGCACATACCAGCAGTGCTAAACGATTAACTAATCTAGGAAGAGCGAAAATTCTTAACAAATTAAAGGACGACACTTGGTTCACAAAGATACTCGGCTGCAACCAACATTGGGTCACCTGAAGCCCTAAACATGGTTATAGACAAGTTTTATGCCATATACCCCGCTTTAAGCCAACGTTACTCACGACGCATAACATCGCGTGGTAAATTAGGTAACGGTTGCTGGACACCATAATTAACTATCGAACGTAAGCGTGTTCGGGCTATGCGACGACGATATCAGCGAACAGCCGACCCCCTCCTTCGAGACATGTATCGCAAATTGTACGTTGACGCATTCTCCACCTACAAGGATGAAATCAGGAAAGCAAAATCATCGTTTGATAAAGACATCTGTGACTTTCTTACTAAGAAATGTTTATATGGTGATGTTTTCAAAACAGCATTTTAAGAACACCACCAAGTAACTTTCCTTCCTCCTCTAGATTTACCTAACGGCACTCGCACGACTTCTGTAACGGAGTCCGCCCGGCTCCTATTCGATACATTGGTAGTAGTGGACAGCTGTTCTGAAGACAACATGCACCACACTATCATGCGTGACAATGTGGTTAGTCCTTACCCGTGGCATAGGTCTGATTCTCCTTTTACAACATCTGATATAGAGTGTGCGATGAAACAGGGCGATTCACACTCTGCTCCTGGACACGACGGATTAACCTATCCATTCATCAAAGGATTATTTGAATACTATCCCCAATTTTTCTATTTTATATTCAATACCGCCTTAAGAATCGGACACTTCCCGCAGGCTTAGAGAAGAGTAAAAGTAATATTTATACCGAAGCCAGGTCGTCCGCTCAATTTGCCTAAGGCATATAGACCAATAGTAATGAACTCTGTCTTCAGTAAAGTATTGGAAAGACTCCTAAATGCTCATCTGCATAATTTCCTGCACAATAATTATCTTCTTCACAACAATCAATACAGTTTTACGCATAATAAAACTGCTACTTTAGCACTGTACACACTACGAAGCAAATTGGCTGCGTATAAGGCATCCAACTTCCTACCATATTGATATCTCTTGATTTTGTAGGATCATTCGATAGCGTTTGGCATCCTGCAGTCTTAAACTTTTTACGCATGCACAGGTGTCCACAAAACATGTACTGCCTACTCAAATCGTTTTTATCGAACCGCACCTTAAGTGTTCAAACCAATGTCGCACAAGAGACAGTTTACACAACCATTGGCAGCCCGCAGGAATCCCCTATAAGTCCGCTACTGTGGAACATAGTAATGCACAGCTTACTCAATCGTCCCATGCCACCCGGCGCACACATACAGGCGCACGCGGACGATACCATCATTGCCATCACAGATACATCAAGACTCCGGTTACAACCAAAGGCTGAGCATGTCCTGGCTTCAGTATCCGGGTGGGCACGAGAACAAAAAGCTACAGTAAGCGCCTAGAAGTCCTTCTTCGTGTTCTTTAACAACAGACACATGGGTATACATCAAAACGTCGCCCATCTGTCCGCATGGATGGCGTTTTTCTCAAACCCGACAAAGAAATTAAGATTCTAGGCGTATTATTTGACCCCTCTTTAGATTTCCATGCCCACATTCGTAACATTAAAGGAAATGCTGAAGTGTCCGCGTCCCACCTTCGCGCATTTGTTAAATCGCACCGTTCACTAAGCAGTACACTCATTAGACGACTCTACCATCAAGTGATACTGCCCTCTCTCACATATGCATCTCCAGTATGGTGGCCTATGTTCCCATCAAAATTCATTAGGACGCAAGTTTTAGCAGTTCAGCGAACTGTCTTAATTTCTTTAATAGGTGAATTTTACACCACACGTACGTCATCCCTACAGATTCTCGCTAAAGCACCTCCGTTACCACTATAGAGTTGGACAGACTATCTGCAGAATTTTCCTTATTCATACTTCTGAACGTAACTTACTATGATGTAAAAACATTCAAACCGGCTGACATACTATATCCATGCAGTCCGCGGGCTCATCCCCCCTGTAAAAAGTATAAATTTAGTTTCACTAAACTCTTACCATCACAAGAAGCGGTTATTTTCAAAACAAAATTCTTTCACGTATACATTGACGACTCAGGCGCGTCATACGCGGCGGGAGCGGCATACATTGCTTTGACAAAAGATGGAAGAATCGCAACTGTCAGGAAATTTCAGATCCGCAACGCTTCAAGCGCATACGACACGGAATTAATTGCATTCCAAGAAGCACTCCATTTCGGTTTTACAAATAACTTTAACACGCCAGCCCACATTTACACAGACTGCCTATCACTTCTAATGAAACATTCAGCTCTCACTGATAACGATGAAAGAATTTGGAACATCAAGCTGCTTCTTAACCATATAATCTCGTCAGGCAAAATTATTTAACTGTATCATGTACCTGGCCATATGGTAATTTTGGGAAATGACGCAGCAGCTGCATCAGGATAGCTGAGCTGCATCAGGAGGGAGGATCAGGCTTCGTGCATTACGCCAAAATATCAATTCGGTCAATACGAACTCAGTTTCATAAAATCTTGAATTTATATTGGCACACCCATTGGCAGGCTGAGGGACCTGAGACAACGCTATTTCGTTGGATCACAAGTCCACACAAAATTCCTCAATGCCCCCCTCCCCTCCTAAAAGCCTAACGCACTGTATTGTCTGGTGATGGACACTTCCAGTATTATCTTCATCGATTTAATATAACTGCATCGGACAGGTGTATGTGTGGTGCACCTTGCTTGAGCGAACAACACTACTTTAGTGAATGCCCAAACACGCAACATATTGTGACCCAATTACGTGTGCACAAAGTGATATTATGGGCTATTATGGGCATTATTATGGCCTATTGACCAATAAAAAATCTCGTGCGTATATACTTCAGTTACTGACTGTCATGCGCAACTGTGTTTCTATAACATGCACATGACATTCATTAGCTACCAACACTTTATCGGGACGTCGCTTCATACTCCGAATCACATCCCTTACTATCGTAGTCTATCATAACTTTTGCGTGAATGCACTCGATTATAGTCGCAGTTATGCCAACAAAGGTGGGGGAAAACCTCTGCGACTGATAACGATAGCATCACTGCTCCAATTTTCCTAAGTACACGAACTATAGCATCCGGAACACTTGCGCGAGTACCTTTCCCTGCCTCGCCCCCACTTTTTTTTTTTTTGCAAAAGCTTGTCACTAGTTTAAATGGCGTCTTGTCTAAGTTCGCAGCGGCAAACAGACTGCTCAAGGTTTCCTGTTGCACCGCTGGTTGGAACGACAGCCTGACGTGTCTGGCTACAGTGCTCCTGGTGAAGAAATGGGCTTGGACATCAGAGAGGCCACTGCTCCCATCCTCGTCAACGTTTAGCCCATCTTCAAGACCACTGGCTCGCATCCCACTTCGTGATTTTGTTTGGACTTTCCGCATTCAACAATAACGCATTTTAAATAAACATGCAGAAACACACACACACACACACACACCAAAAAAATCTATTTACGCTGCTGTGCATGCGCTTGAAGTGGCCTGTCATTTCCCTGGTTTTAAAGACGACAGTCTTTTTTGGGGACCTTCGACGCAAAAATTTGGTGTGTCTCTTTGTAAATTTGTCTGTTTGTCCGCCCTTAACAGTACCCTAAGCGGCACCAAAGTGGCCAAACGATACTCCAAACGGCCGACCGCATCCGTAGCGCCCACCAATATTGCTCAAAATTCAGCATTCATACTTCTGTGATCGTCGATTAAAAAGCAATTATTGCACACATCTGATGCACCATAACAACACGTATATATTCTGTATGTGCGTCTTTTACTAGAAAAGACATACATAAGTAATTCTAAGGACCGCAGCATTTATCACGCTGCGCTGACCATGCAACGCTTGCACGAAAAGGCAAGCGTTTCCAACGCTTTTCTAAGACAACACGGTGGTGGCACCTGCCCGTCGCATTGCGTTCTACACCTTATCACCTCCGAGACGGGTGCGCACGCCCGTCACAGGTGCACGCTTCGTTTTCCAAGATAACAGCCAGATATCGCTCATGCCTCAGGCATGACGTGACTTGATGCGCTCGTTCGCCTCCGCTTCACGCTCGAGGCACTCTAACGCAGCGCCTACAGAATACCATTCACCAATTTTCTTGCACAGAACATCAAATAAACGTTTCGTTCTTTCTCTCCAGACGCAAGACTATCGTCTTTCGCAGACATTTCCAGTGCAACATGCAGATACGGGGCCATTTTTTTACGAAATAAAGTCAGTTGATGTTTAGCGCTTGCCCTGTGCACTGCCTTCATCACTTTCCAGCTAGTTCTTTCTTCCTGATTGCGCTAAAAGATATGACGTCTGCGATACACCAACTAGCCCAACAGGAAGTTTTATTTACACTACTGCATTTAAAAGATGCTCTTGACGTCATTGCAAAATAGAAGTGAGCACACCAACGCGCGTAAGCATAGCGCCTCGGCCCTTTCTATTGCGTGGCGATTCCGTGTCTTCGCCACATAGCGTGATATAAGTTAACGTGAGCAAAGTCAAGTTAAAATGCCTCGGCAGTAAACAAATATAGGAACCTGAAACACCCATATAATATCACTGGAGTGTTGTTCTTAGACGCGGTACATCGCGATGGTTGGCTCAGAGAATACATAAAAAAATGTTTTATAAAGGGGCTGCGAATACGCTGTCGAAATGTCACGCGGCCTCGCGAGTAAATTCTACAAACTTAATGCTTGAATTAAATGCTCTGATATAAAATGAACATAAAGTAATTTATAATCGCGACTTGTGACATGAGTCATAAAAAAACAAATTTCGGCAGCTGTTGTAACTCAAGCTTTGTAGCGTGACGCGGCGAGCGTGACCATCAACGGACCAGACGCCTGAAGGTAACTCTGCGAAACACGAGATCCGTCCACAGCCATCACTGCCCCGTCCACAGTAAATGCGCACACACGTTCCATTTGCAAAGGAAAGTTTATTGAAGCTGTACACGCAAGCGCTACCGGTGCCTATTATCTAAAATCTTATAAATTGCATAAGAGACCACCCATCACATTTGCTCATTTTAATGACATCAGCACTTTTATCTTGACTCAGTAAGTTGGTGAATCCATACAGGCACATGTTCACATCGCTATATTTAACAAGAAAAAAAAACTGCAGAAAAAGCCCTGCAAATTTCATCAAATATTCTGACATCACTGCTTATTCTAAGCTTTTTTTTTAACCAAGAACCTCAACTTGTCGATATGGCGCTAATTATATTAGCACAGAAAATAATCTGTACGCATGACTCGAAGGAAAACCTGATCCGACGGCTATTTCACACGGATGAATAAGAAGCACTCGAAGGTTCTGACGGTGGAGCTTCCATTTCTTCTTAAGATGCAACCGACTGCAGAGCATTATTGTATGTCGAGCACGTAACCGTGTTATGGAACATCCCTGTCTAACTGCTACATTTTTACTTCTGATGATGATGATGATGATGATGATTTGTTGGGTTTAACGTCCCAAAGCCACGATACGATTATGAGAGATGCCGTAGTGGAGGGCTCCGGAAATTTGGACCACCTGAGGTTCTTTAAGGTGCACCCAAATCTGAGCACACGGGCCTACAACATTTTCGCCTCCATCAGAAATCCAGCCGCCGCAGCCCGGATTAGATCCCGTGACTTGTGGGTCAGCAGCCGAGCACCTTAGCCACTAGACCACCACGGTGGGGCCTTTTTTACCTTTACTATGAACCAGAAAACCACAAGAAAAGTATTAGGAGACGCTAAGAAACTGTCGCCTAGAATCTCATGCAGCTTGCCTAACTGAACTCAGGAGCTGTCTTACATTTCAGACCTAAAAAAAACTATGTCTAAATCTCTCTATATCTCTGTATATATATATATATATATATATATATATATATATATATATATATATATATAGATTCCTCTCTCTCTCTCTCTCTCTCCTCTCTCTCTCTCTCTCTCTGTGTGTGTGTGTGTGTGTGTGTGTGTGTGTGTGTGTGTGTGTGTGTGTGTGTGGTGTGTGTGTGTGTGTGTGTGTGTGTGTGTGTGTGGTGTGTGTGTGTGTGTGTGTGTGTGTGTGTGTGTGTGTGTGTGTGTGTGTGTGTGTGTGTGTGTGTGTGTGTGTGTGTGTGTGTGTGTGTGTGTGTGTGTGTGTGTGTGTGTGTGTGTGTGTGTGTGTGTTGTGTGTTGTGTGTGTGTGTGTGTGTGTGTGTGTGTGTGTGTGTGTGTGTGTGTGTGTTGTGTGTGTGTGTGTGTGTGTGTGTGTGTGTGTGAGTGTGTGTGTGTGTGTGGTGTGTGTGTTTGTGTGTGTGTGTGTGTGTGTGTGTGTGTGTGTGTGTGTGTGTGTGTGTGTGTGTGTGTGTGTGTTGTGTGTGTTGTGTGTGTGTGTGTGTGTGTGCGTGCGTGCGTGCGTGCGTGCGTGCGTGCGTGCGTGCGTGCGTGCGTGCGTGCGTGCGTGCGTGCGTGCGCACTTTATACCTATAATGCAAAATAGAAACACAGCTAATACTTAAATGGCTTAATGATGTAATGGTAACGCAATCATAGAAGGCATATTACGAGTTGAAATACATTAGACTTTTTTTTAATTTATTCATTCATACTAGAAGCCAATATGCTCCTCCAAGCGGGAAGGACGACTCAGTGACAAACTAACTACAAGACCAATTTCTACGCAAGTAAAAATAAAATAAAACTAGTACATGACGAAGATGACACAACCTATAGCCATGTTGCAGAAGTAAATTACTTCCGAACCGAAGTGTACAGTTCACCCCTTTTGAATAACACCACCATAAATACAAATATTAATTTAAGCCTTCAAATTTATATTCCCGGACATATAACTATGCAGTTCTGCAGAGGAATGCGAGGCAGCGGGTTCGTTTGCAGGTTGCGGCGTCTGTACTTAGACAAGAAGAAAATTGCAGAACCTTCGCGTACTTAATACACCATATTGTGCGGTTTAGCGTGCCCGAATAAAGGTACGATTACCATGCAGATTGTTTCTATAGACTGATTTATGAGCAGCTGGGGTTGTTTAACACACAGCGAAGTCCAATAAATTTTACTCCATCAAAATTCGAACCCTGTGACTGGTAATCGCATCCGCGTCCTCTTACAGCGGAGCGACGCTTTCGCCGCAAGCTAAGAGAGAACGAAAGAGAAAGCGAGCCGACAGTTTCGACAAAGGCACGATTCGTGACCGGTGCCCTGCACACGTGCCGGAATAAGGAAACGACGCCGCGGCACGGTTTCCACGGGTTTGACCTCGGCCGTATTCCAACTCACAAATTGCCGTTGGATGCAGCTGACCTGGCGGGTCAGCGATTCTTTCACGGGACAACCTCAGCTCGACGCACCATCATTAACCCAACCCGGCAGAAACAACGGAATAATCGATCGTTGCTCGAGTTTGTTTCTAACGTGAAACAGTGTACATATGATAAGTAATATGGGGGATTTAGAAGCAGCAGCTTGTGGGTTAAGACTTTAAAAAATATGTTCGTTGCTACAATTAGGGATAAAACACTAACAAAAAATTACGATATAAAGTACAATGAATGCAAAACATCAATTAAGAGACCAATTAATAACTAGTGGAAAGATTCGTGGTAAGTTGCTACGGACGTGAAGTATAGAGCGCCATACCATATTGTAGCAATCCTCCTAGAGGAAAGTGCGATGCGCTAAATATAATGTTTGCTATCATTTGTACTGTTGACTGCTCATTCGAACAACAAACTAGTAAAAAAATAATACGCCCTAGTATGCGTCGGTAATGTTTCATTAAATACAGCGCACAACACAACTGTTATTTCACGAAAAGAGAGAGAGAATGATTGCCTACTTTTTTTTTTCAAGGACTTGTTTCAGTTGCATTTTAAATAGATGTGTACGTAATTTTACAATAACCAGTGCCATAGTTTCATTCCACCAGTAACTCCACTGTGAACATGTAAATCGAACGTATTGCGCTAGAAGAGAGAGAGAGAGAGAGAGAAAAAAGGAAAAATAAGAAAGAGAATACGAAGAAAAAACCCGATGGTCCCTCGGACTATACATCGCGAAGACGACTCGAAGTCTTCATAAGTCGAGATGCATCAAAGACTGAAATATCAAGTCAGAATCCGCGTCTGATTTCTTTCTTGCCCAACCTCCTCTGACTGTGCATACCTCTACGACCTACCTCACAATCAATCCGGTAGGCACTTGGTCAATGTCCTCCATATCGTGCCTTTTCCGCCTTCTTCAATAGGCGTCCGGGTAGGCAGAGTCACGCCAACGCCGCAGGCACGAAGCGAACGCAAAGCTTGCGTGTCTCGATATACAATGGAAGAAATGCGAGGAAGCTTTTAACAGCGAGAGCTGTTCTTGGTCGATCCTTTCATGCTCTGGATCCGCGGTAACACCTGCGGTCATCCTACACGGGTATCTACCACGGACATTGGGCAAGTCCCACAAGTGACCACTAGTCTCCTAAAAAAAGAAGGCAACAGCTTGGCCATCTAATGGCGCGCGCGTAACCATAGTCATGCCACTGTCACGTGATACCTTGTTGTAAAAGGCGGCGGCTGTAAACTATCGTCTGAAAGCTTAACAAAATGCGTTCAGTGAAGGGCAGTGTTATAACATATCGGAGCAGCTTAAGCGAAGGATTCATTGCGAACCTGTGTATATAAATGGAGTGAATAGAATGGTCGAAATGCAACAGAACTATGCCATCTTTTCAAGGCTTAACAAACAGTGTTAAATGAAGAGCAGTGACGAAACGATAAGCGTGCGCAGGACTCCTCTTCAGTTGGGGGGGGGGGGGGGGGGGCTCTTTCAGTTAAGTCCTTGTATGCAGCTGACTAAGCGACCCCCCCCCCCTTTTTCCTCTCTTAGAAGACTAGGGGGCGCCCCTTCCCTCGCCACCAGTCTATTCAGAGAAAGAGAGAGAGGCGGGAGCGTTGAGTCTGCCCCATACAAAGGCTTAGCAGGAATGGAGTGCTGCAATAAACCATGCCCCCTCCCCCCCACCACCACCACCCAAAGAGGAGTCCTGCGCAAGCTAATCATTTCATCACTGCTCTTCATTTAAGGTAGTTATGCATCGAGGAGGTAGCATAGTTTTGTTGCATTTTGACCATTACATTCTCATATACAGATTACATGTTCCATTACTTCTCTTCTATGCATCGACTTTTATATTCCGATACAACTCAACAAAAAAGCGGATTTTTGCCGTCAGAGGATCTCCCCTTCAGCCAACGGCGTCGCCGTGCCATTGTGACTTCGCGGCCGAACACCTTGCGCTGCGCTCAAGAGCTGGATCTCGGAGCAGCGTGTCACATAGCGACCGCGATTCCATTGGCTGGAGGGGGGTCCTTTGACGGAAAAGAGCCGCTTTTTCTTTGAGTTATTTCCGAGCGTAGTTGTCTTTTTTTCAAGTCCCCCTTCGTTGGGCCTTTAGGGCTTATTGATGGGGATGCCCATGATACGTCCGGGTTATCCTTGCATACAAATTTTGCATTGTTGTCTGACAACTTTCGCTCAAGTACAATATACGTTGGTGTTTCGTCAGCTACATTTTTTTTTAGGCAGCCTGCTGTAAGCTCATTAAGGCTAGCGGAGACAAACACACGTTACAATACCCCTCGACTGCGGTCTTTGCATACAGGATAGACGCAAAAACGGCAGGCGGGCGCCGCCTAGACCCGCAATGTCTCGCCTCAAGCTGTGCTTCCGCCACCTTTAGAGCCACAGTCACGTAGGACCGGCGTACACCTCACCTCCGCCGTAACGAGGCGCACGACTCGCTTCGTCCGTCCGCCAAAACGTGCGCCGACGTCACGGCTCCCGAGGGACACATTACAGCCACGACAGCATTGTGAATCTAATGACACTCGCACTACGGTGTTGCGCGTGAGTAGTTAGGGAACGTCCTCTAGTCGCCGTCGGTTAGCAGTAGCACGACTTTCTCGACTCTGCTTGCGTTGTCTCCCAGCCGTTCGTTCTCCAAACACCACGCAATGGAGGAGGAAATGACTCCGCGTTGCGCAATGCTTGCAAAGGAGCAGCTGCCTCGGCGAGGTGTAGTACCAGGCGAGTCGCGTGGCTCCACGCAAGCAGCTGCACACGAATGGCGCACGACAGCGAAACGCACAGAGAAGCGCAGCTCGAAGCAAAAGTACACCCTGACGGGTTCCGCGAAACGCGCCCCGTTTGCCGTCGTCGTGTCGAAATTCGTTTCCGCACACGCGCTGACGGCGACTTATTCGTCGTTCCCGTCTCGCGATTTTAAACTTCAGCTGACGGGAACGAATGAAGTGCGTACATGTAGTACAGACTATCTATGGGCGACACTGTAGCGTGGGATGCGACACCGTCAGCGCGACGAGTCGAGAAACCCACGCTTTTTCCCGGGAGTACGTGCAGGGCGTTAATATTGATATTTTTCCCAGCAAACACCGAATTTCTTCGGCTAGAAATCCTGGATTCTTTCTCTCTTTCTTTTTTTTAGAACAATAGTGAAGCAGCTGGAATTCCAATTCGTTGATGCGCGCTTAGACGCCTAAGAATGCAAGCAAACAGTTGCTCGACTGAAACACAAAGCTCTGCACACTGACTCAGCCATCCATTGAGAAGCTAGACAAGCTTCTGACTTGGCGATAGTTATAGCGCGAGAACAAAACGACGACACAGAGACAAGAAGGACACGAAAGACACGAGCGCTCGTGTCTTTCGTGTCCTTCTTGTCTCTGTGTCGTCGTTTTGTTCTCGCGCTATAACTATCGTCATGCCATACCAACTAGCCCAAGCTGCCACACTTCTAACTTGGCTTGCAAATTGAAGTTCTAGGCCTCGAGCGAGAAAAGCGCTGTTAGGTTGGTTGGTTGGTTCCTCAACACCTTGGCGCAACCCACCTAGGGGGATAGGCCATGAATGGGAAGGTGCCTTGCTTTTTAAATCAATTCATTTATTGAAAGAGAGGGTTGGATTAATTAGGTAATATAGCTAATAATAAAAACGTGTTAAATTTCTAAACAAACCTTGAAAAGAAAACATAATAAACATACAAAAAAGAAAAAAATATACATAAAACAACTGAAGTTACTTATATTTAGCATTCCATTCTTTTAGATTCTCGTAAGAAATTTGTAACAGCGGTAAAAACGCTTCTGTGGCTGAATCCAAATGCGACTGCGCCAAATGAAAGAATCAACGGAAGTATCAAGTTTAAGCCCAACTTTCGTAGGCGTTCTTCTAGTAGATTTTTCTTTTGAGGTTTGAATTTTCGGCATGACAAAAAGAAGTGCTCCAAAGATTCCCTCTCACTACAATAAAGGCACAAAGGCGACTGTGCCAGACCCGACCTGTGAAGGTAAAAGTTCAATGAGGGGACTCGACGACGCAGCCTGGTAATCACTATTTCTTCCTTTCTTGGTGAACACCACTTGTTCTTTCAAGAGAACTTCAGCTATGGGTAGTCTGATACAAACAAAGGGAATTTTTCAAAGTTATTGACCGTTGTGCGTTTTTCGAAGCGTGCTGCTGTGATATATTCCGAAGTAGGCAAAATAGGTAAAACAGGACAATCAAAGGAAGATACAGCTAGTGCATCTGCATGCTCATTCAGAGCTAAACCTCTATGGCCTGGTACCCAAACTATTCGGACGAGTCGCACATGTGTAGGAATGAGCGAGTAGAAAGTTTCTAGGGTACGCGAAAAAGTTGGTGAGCTTAAGGCAGTACAGACCGAGAGACAGTCTGTTAGAACAATCACCGCTGATAGATCTTGCGGCACTTTACGCAATGCTAGGACTATTGCCAGTAGTTCAGCTTGGTAAATAGGTGTAAAGATTGTGCTTGTATTGCTGTTTCTTTGTTCTCTTTCTCAAATGTGAGATCGTTTGATCAACGAGAAGGTATACGGGACATTTATTGAAGTAGAATTTACGAGCGACAAACGATAGAGATGCAGCGTACAACCACCATCAAGTATCTTTTATTAACACTAGAAGAAACGACATGCCACCATAGTACGCGAGTGAAATGACAGCAACCTGACATTCACCCGCTTTACATCAAGTGACTGCATTTCATCGGGTAGACTTATAGTCGTGTGCGTGTCCTGTTATGCTTTCAGAACAAAAACAAGAACAGACATGTTTGGTTCCAGAATTCTCTGTCGCTTTTTGACGCGCTACGCTTGAGCTCATCTGTGCCTGTGTGCTTCGCGCTTTTCTCAAACATGAATTCGCACCAATTCTCCCAACTGTGCCCGCTATAGATGTGCAGTAATATTTACCCCTAAACGTTTAAGCGACACGCCGTTTCATTTAAACCAGTACGATCAGCGGCGCTTCATCTTTCTTGCTTCTCTGATTTACCGTACGCGTCGCTTGCTGAAATTATAGCCTGTAAAGCTCAACAGGAAGTGCAGCTAACGGATGTAAACAGCTACATCAAAAAGTAAGGTACGTACATCCGGTCAACCTCCCTGCCTTCCTCTTCTCTCTCTCTCTCTGAAAAGAGAAAACACTAAACAGCAAAACTACTCTCACCGTATCAGAGGCCCGTGTGCAGTGCACATTCCCTCCACGTTAAACACCAGATTCCTTAACCCTTCACTACGGTGGGCCTCATAATAATACCGCGGTTTCGGGACGTGAAACCCCAGATATTATTATTATCATTATTATTATTATTATTATTATTATTATTATTATTATTATTATTATTATTATTATTATTATTCCAACATTCTACCGCGCACAAAATAGCGTCTCTATAATGCTTGCTTTCTTGATCGTGACGTTTCTCATAGTCCGCAGCCATTTCACTGTCATAAACGATGTTACGACAGCTTTGCATAGTCGTAACATACTTCTTTCACAGTGTGCAAATTCTTTCTCTTTTTCGTCTTTCAGGAAGCCTTCCGCGCAGTTCTGTATAATCCACGTTCATTCTCACCCCCATTCTATGATTCTCGTCTTGTCTTCTTATTCTTTCCATTTCGTGCTTATTTCTGTGTCTGTGCATTTTCGCTCTTTTACTTGAAGCCTGTACTGCACTGCTCATTTTTCTTGCTTTATTTTTGCGCGCGCCTGCACAAAGACCTTGTGGTTGCTCCTAGACACGCATTAAATGAATTGATTGATTGATTGATTTCATTCATTGATTGATTGATTGATTGATTGATTGATTGATTGATTGATTGATTGATTGATTGATTGATTGATTGATTGATTGATTGATTGATTGATTGATTGATTGATTGTCCCTGTATTAGTAAACTACCAGGCCTTTCAGTATATCAAAACATGCTGCGAAAAGACGCTTATCTCAGACAGAGAAAGCGCGTACAGATTAGACAGTTGACGAAGCCCCTTCCGGGTTGCCCCACCAGGTCGCCGTGACCTCACAGGTTTCGGTGGCATCTGCTAAAAAACGATTTCAGACTGCATCAAAACAAATCTGTAAAAATAAATTACACATCGCTATAAGTCATTGACTGAGTGAAACAACTTATATCAATGATATTTCGGTTGGTATCTCATCGTCCATCCGGCCTTTTGCCGATGACTGCATAGTCTACCGTAAAATTAAGAGTGAGCAGGATTCCTCCCAACTTCAAAATGACTTGGTGCGTATTCATGACTGGTGTACAACGTGGAAAATGTCTTTAAATTTTAATAAGTGCATTAACCTTTGTTTCTCAAAGAAGACAAAGAAGATCGAATTTAGATACTGTATAAATGGTGTGCCAGTTACCACGAAGACAACTTACAAATACCTGGGTGTGTTCTTTTCTTCTGACTCTTCATGAAATGTACATGTTGATTATGTTGTCGCGAAAGCTGCGAGGGTGTTAAATTTTATTCAGCGTAACTTACGATGTTCGCATCAGCGACTTAAAAAATGTGCGTATTTGACGTGTGTACGGCCAGTTTTAGAGTACGCCTGCGCTGTGTGGGATCCGGCGCAGGTATATCTTAGTGATAAGATAGAAAAAATACAGAACAGGGCGGCAAGGTTCGTCCTGGGACGGTATCAATGGCGGGAAAGCTCTACCGCTATGAAACAAGAATTGAATTGGGAGCTGTTTTCATCGCGTTGAAGAAAATTGCGATTAAAACATTTATATCTAATATTTAATATTAAAACTGGAATCAATAAGGATATGTATTTATAGACGCCGTATTATTTGTCAAATCGAATTGATCATCCTTTTAAACTGAGGAAATACCGTCCCAAGACTGGAATTTTTGCAAATTCTTTTTTTGTCAGAACAATACATGAGTGGAATGGGCTCACAAGTGTACACGTGTCTGCTGTAAATGAAAATTTGTTTTTTTTCGAATCTGTAACCCCCCTGCTATAACGCCTTCGGGCGCTGCAGGTATACTTCGAATAAATAATAAAGAATAAAGAACTTTAATATGCTATCGCCAGAAGCAATCGCGTATTGGCGTAGCCAAAAGGGGAGGGGGAGTTCAGGCCTCTTCGTAATTTCTTGCGGAACTCCCGCCCCCCGCCACTTACTCACCTTTTTTTTTTCGCTTCGCACTAACATGATTTAGAAACTAAGCGGTGCTACTATACCAATATCACTCGAAGGCGCTTTTACAGTCAATAATGTCTGCGCATGGGAAAACGTGTCGCGATGTTTGTCAAGGCTTTGGCACTCTGAGATATTGGGCAGGAATGTCGGCCGCGAGCGCTCTAGCTTGGCTTGGCGACCAGATCAATGCTGCAGCGGTAGTCATACGTGCACCCGCCGGAACACATCTTGCCGGAGTGGATAACAACGATGATTTTCACTAGGCAGAAGTTCGTTTTAATGGTGAAAGCCATGCAGAGTTCCAAGGTCTTCTAGGCCACTTTCAACCATATTACAAAGTGACTCTTCAAACATGTGCTATAAGATATACTCAAGACAGAGACTAACCTCTTTTTTTTACCTTTCGCGACAGAACATGTGATTTATTCAACGAACTTCGCTTGTATGCGAGTATACAGTATGTTGATACATACTTTTACTATTGCTTAAACTCAGTGCTGAAAACACTCCGAAGTGTTGTCTAGTGAAAAGGTGCCACACGGGCAAACGAGCAGGCCAATCACTACCTTAAAAAGGCCTACTAAAATACCCATCATGTAACTTAAACTAATAAATAAAAATATGACGGTCATAAACCTATAGAGCATCATAACGAGAAATGTAGTGTGGTCAGTTCTAGTGATCCCGAGTTTTATTGTTCAGCAGCGTGGCTAACAGTGCAGGAATAGGAAACATAAAGCTGAAAATTTGCGACGAATAAAAAATATTTATATTGATTCACTTCATCTGTTCGTCTCGTTACATTGACGTGACTGCAAGGGCACACCAAGTCATTTCTGCAACTAGACACATAACGCACAAGAAATGCACAGGATGAAGAAACATGGGTGGACGTGCACATGTTATCATGCAAGATTAAGAACAATATACATAGTAACCGTATTTTTTTAAATTGAAATAAACTCTGTGCAAGTGATGTCTCGCGCAGAAAATACACACACGACACAGCGGAATACTGTTGATTATCATTTTCAACTGACACGAAGATTATCCTGCGCATTAAGTGTCATATTACATGCCACATATATTACCCGAGATTTACGAGAATCGTTACATGTGAACTTGAGTTGTTGCATTGCCGTTCACGCCTTTCGTATCCGCGAACCACGTCCGCAAGTGAAAAATGCCACCGAAAAGCAAGAAGTATGCAATGGAAGAGAACGGAGTCACTCTGCCACGGTGTGAAAACGATTTTCAGCAATATATCTCAATCAGTTGAACTTGCCCCCTTACAGCTGGACGAAAAGTATATAGCGCACAGTGATTTACTCAAACCTTCTTTTTTACTACCCTCCACGAAAGGTCCATTGGTTATGGTACTCCATTCGCAGGTCGCGGTTTCGATGTAGGCGAAAATGATCGAGGCCCATGCACTTTGGTTTAGGTTCACGTTGAAGATACAAAATGGTAAATTTTCCGGAGCAGATACGTCGTCTCTCTTAATCATATTGTAGTTCTCATAATCGTCTCTCATAATTACCTTGTCGCCCACAGAAGATCACACTGTCTATGATGAATATCAGTTTGTTGTTGTTGTTGTTGTTGTTGTTGTTGTTGTTGTTGTTGTTTAATTCATTTTTTATTCTGCTGATGACTCCACCGTTTCCGTGATTGACTCTTCTTTGACTGCGAGTGCTTCTGGAAAATTTGTCGCGTATAGAGCAGTAGTCTAGTGGTATAGTCAAACTCGTTGTGGCTTCTGCACTTTTCGAGCGCGTTCTTCCGACGTGTGAACGGAGAAGGGACCAAGCTTGCACCAAGAACTTGGTGAATCCCCTTGCCTAAGCTTTCTTTTCCAAAAAGCACACATGTATTGCTCCCTCCTGGTATTTGAAATGTATACACCAGTAACTGGGAAAAGACCTCTTTCCAGTGAGGTTGGAATGTCAGCTTGCGCATGCAATAACTGAGGGAAACCTGTAGTCAGCACCTGGTTTTCATGACGTCATTAGCAAACGTCATCTAGTCTCGTCGGGCTGCAACTCCTGGTGTCTAGGCCCGTTAAACATGCAAAGACCAATGTCGTCGGGAATCGCGGTTTCCGCGCATGCATCATGCTCCGATTGGTTTTCAGAAGTTTTTTGGGGCACACGACTCGTTGTCAGGTAGTGCAAAATTACAGCTAGGAACTGTTTCCTTGGCTGCTGTACATTTTTTGCCAGTTGTGCGTGCGCTGGTAGCAGTGTCGCCGTTCGAGAAATAATCAACAATCGTTATACCTTACGGCGTTTCGGCGCGGCTAGAGTGCACTCTGTCGCGGTTACCGAGTCTCATAGAGGCCGGGACGCTGATTGACACGGAAAACGAACTACCCACCAATACGTCATTCATATTCAGAGGCCGAGTTAGCAAAATCTCAACGCAGCAATGACCTCTTTGCAACGACAGCAATTTTCCAATTTCATCAGACCGCCTGTCTCTGCTAATTGAAAAGTTAATTAATTTCATTTAGTTATTGTCGTAATTATTGTGTCTAGTCATTCTAAGATGTCCCTCATCACAGAAAAACTAAAAAAAATATTCCAGGGAGAGGAGAGAGCAAGCTGTGTCTCAATTTTAGAAAACAATTTGACACTGGCCACCGAAGTTTCTGCAGGACATCAAACCTCAGACCCATATCTTCTTCACTTACAAATGACGATATATAATCATGATGAAGCCAAGAACAGCATATGGGGAAACCATTTATTTATAAATTGAATGTACAAATAAATAAAGAATTAAAAATTAAAGAGGGTTAAAAAGCCGCTGTCCTGAATCAGAAGAGACGAAACCACGACACCCGAGTTACCTTGCGTGGTTGTATTTTGCCTACACCGTTTACAGATATTTGCGCGTGTTAGAACAATCTTTGGGAGTGTTCGCCAGTGCCAACACTCCCGTGCACCGCTATTTGTTTTTAATGCGAAGCATTTCTTTACGTACTGCAAGCACTTTTGGCGTCTCTGCGTATCTGTCTATACCCATCTAACCGCTTACGTCTGGGTGCTCTCGTGACCATCCCTTTAACTTGGCGTGAACCAAAATTAGTATGGGAGGGTAAGATGGTTTGACAAATATGGTGCGCTGTTCATAACATGGACAATGTCACAGCCTTGTCACGTCCGCCGTCAAACACTTCCGGCGAGACACTGACACATACGTGCGGGCGGATATGTGCCACCAGTATGCGGGTATGTGCCACAGGTGATTGACACCTGATCAGCGGCATTGACACGACTAATGCAAATAATAAATGGCATGGTCCCAGCAGGAATCGAACCCAGGCATTCTCCCTGGCATTCAAGCATTCAACCACAGAGCCACGCCAGGTCTCGGAACTACTTTGTAAACAGACCCAATATTCCTGAAACGTCAATTGTGACTGCAGTGCTGACTATACCCATTTTATGAACATTCCATATTTACTCCTATGATATAATAGTCACTTCCGGTTAGCGTCATCTGTAGTTAGGTGACATGCGCTGAAGTTGATTTATGTAGCAGTGTTCAGGGCTACCATCCTCGCGAGCTCTGCAGCGCTTCATATCACTTTTATCGCTTCTGGTCTTGCTAATAATTATGTTTCTGTAGCAAAACAGCCATTTGGGCTAGTTGGTAACGGTTAATTATGGAAGAAGTTAGGCGAGAGAACCTGTATGATGTGACAGTTTTTGTAAGCTATATATGTATATATGTACATTTTCAATAAAATTTCAGTTGCGAGTGTGCCCCTGTGTTGTTGTTCTCTACTTCAGTCCGTGTTACGTACCGCGCCCCACTTCTTCGATAATGATCTTATGTTTCTGTTGGCATTGTTCTGCAAGGACAAACAACTGCTTATATATACATCTAAAACTGTTCAACATATGCATGTGCCTGCAACGTTTGTACATATATTTAGCGCCATTTCCTAATGGGTCACTCAATAATAGGAATGACAACATGGTCACCTTCCCTCCGAAAGTTGCATAAAGTCGATTCTCTAACTACGTGGGATCTGCCAAATGTTTTCTCTTTTTTCTTGAGAGGGGAGGGAAGATAAGGGAAGGGGTTGGGGGTCCATTTTCTTCATGGGTGCTATCAAAGTCCCGCTCTCGCTCGTGCATTCCCGTAAGAGGATTCGAAGGCGAGAGCCATCGTCTTCTTTTACTTCTTGTTTATCTTCTCAGTCGCTTGTGCCGATTCTCAAACAGCACTTGTGCGGTGCAATTAAGCCGACGCCATCGGCTCACGCTTTGTGCGACACTCACGCGGACTAGCACACGGCAATTATGGAACAAGTGTGGGCGTATACCTGGCGCTCTTACGAAGGCGTCCGAGGCCGCGGACATCTTTCCGGCACGAAAGCGACAGCGTGGCAAACATGCGCCGCGAGCCCGCATGCATCGCTGGCTCACTCGCACGGCAACGCCAGGCACAAGAGGCGCCTTCAGAAAAAGCCGTTCGAAACATACGCCACAGGATGCCGACAAAGTATAAATGATTAAGAAGGACTCTTGTTACCCGCTGTTAGCAAATTATGCAGAACGGCAGCCGGGGCAAATTTATGCCCATCGCTTTAGTGCACTTCTGCCTGTGTTTGCTTTGTACATTTTAATTCCATGTTTTTTATGTTGGCTTTAAGTATTTTCTAGTAGAATATTATTAGGAAATCCGGGGGAAATGTAACCCTTGTGTAAAGTGACATTCAAGCAAAATAGAATTATATACGTGATCCAACAACAAAGAAGCATTTGTATGAAAGGGTCTGTGAGTGAGTTAGTGTACGTCTGGGGCACACGAATTCCAACAAAACAATGAAGCACACAATAACACACGTGCACATAATCATATACGAACGCACACACTACAGTCGATGAGTCATAGTCGGTCAGCCAGCATTGTCAAAAAAAATGCCAGCATATACACGGATTGAAAGTTGGAGAGTGGGGGCAAAGCATCCGTCCGTCCATTCGTTTTTGCTTCCGTCCGTCCATGCGTGCGTCTGTGTGGCCGCGCGTGCGTCCATCCGCCCGTCCGTGCTTGCGTCTGTTTGTGCGTCCGCACGTCCATCCATGCGTCTGTCCATGCCTTTGTCTGTGTGTCCGTTCGTCCATCTAGTCAACACTCCAAGTACCACCATCTCGCATCTTTTCATCATATTGTAATTCCCGATATAGAAGCACCGCCATCGAGCGGACATTCCAAGGACTAAACGAGAGGTGGCACACGCACACTTTCTTACGGCTTGCGCTTCGTGTCAACTTCCACTTCGAGTTCATGGTATATACTATGTAATGAGCGAGACACACACAGCTCCCGTTCGTCGGGCAAGCTGTTCTATTCTGCCCTTCGTCTTCCTCTGCTCCTTCCAGCTAGCTCCTCGCACCCAGAGCCCCGATTCCGCTGCTCTTAGTCATCAGTGCTCATCACACTCGGCCATGACTGCGAGTGCGTGGAGCTGCCGACAGTGCTTCAGGTGGGCGCGGTTGGCTGCATCGTGGTGGTCGGACTCTTCCACGCTTGAACTTCGTGTGAAAATATTTTGGAGCAAAATCCAGTGGCCGACATTGAATGTGTCGCCGTGGTCGTTCGAAATGTCGGTTAAGACGCCGAGGTTTGCTGAGGTTAGGCGTAAACTTTGGCCGATAGCGACTCTGGGTTACGACTTTGTGTTGCTGCGGTCTATAACATCGGCCATGTTGCAACGCTTCCAGTGCGTTTTCCGACGGCCGATGGAGGCGGAAATGTTGTAGGCCCGTGTGCTCAGATTTGGGTGCACGTTAAAGAACCCCAGGTGGTCTAAATTTCCGGAGCCCTCCACTACGGCGTCTCTCATAATCATATAGTGGTTTTGGGACGTTAAACCCCAGCTATCATCATCATCATCATCGTTTTCCGACGGACGGAATAAGTTGTGTCGCTGCGGTTGATCTCGTCCAAGGTTCGACGTGTTCGGAAGACTTGGTGAAAACAGTTCTGGCGGGTGGCATTGACTTCCTCGCCTGGGTCGGACCCGTCTAGGCTGTGACTTGGCACGCTGAGGCTGTATTTGTTGCCTTGGTCGGCCACAGCGTCGTTGTTGACGTTGGGCATTGGCATTCGCTCGCACCTTGGTCGATGAAGACTCGGGGGTATGAAACTGGTTGTACCTAGGTGATCTGCCTTTACGACGCTGTAACATGGTGTAGAGATTTGGTGTGCGACAGCGGGTGTGTTGGAGCATTCGTTGCATGCCGAGTAGACATTTATGTCGTCTGAGTGGGGTGGTGTGGTTTTTATGCGCATTTGAATGCCGAGCCGGAAAATGCTTGCGCAATAGAGGGTGAGTGTGAGCGCTCACTGGCCACTGGACACAATCATGATGCGACGTGCCCGCAGCTTCCTTGCTGTTATCGCTCTTGTTTTGACCAAGCTGGTCATGGCCTGAACAATCAGGGGCGATTTCCATGGTGACGACTTCATGGGGGTCTGCGCGACGTTCAGGTTGTACGTTGGGAGTCAGAATGGCGTGCTTGTCGTCAGCGGCAAGATCGTACATCATGTTGCCAGAAAGGCCGATGGTGGCTCTCTCTGCCTGGAACGCATCGATGTAGCTCACACGCTCGGCCAATGACTGCAGATGTGGTACACACTGGTCCAAAATTGTCTTCTTGCTATCCACGGTTGTCTCCGACAGCTTTGTCTTGGAAATGACATTGGTTGCTGGCACGGAAGTTCGTGAGATGGGTCCCGGTGTGGAACCTGGCATAGAAAGAGCAACGCCTGCCTTGGAGCCTGTTTCAGTGTACCCTGCGGAGCGTTCAGCCAAGAGGTCATCAAAGCTTATGCAGGGTACAGCTGTACATTCGTGGTGGTTCAGTGTGGGTATGTCGTTTGAGTGACGTCCTTCACGAGGCCCGTCTTCG
This sequence comes from Rhipicephalus annulatus, assembly GCA_013436015.1. NCBI lineage: Eukaryota > Metazoa > Arthropoda > Arachnida > Ixodida > Ixodidae > Rhipicephalus > Rhipicephalus annulatus. The sequence continues at coordinate 30,385 of WOVY01012798.1, read as the reverse complement.
ATAGTGGTCTTTGGCTGAGCTGAACTTGAATTGGACGACGGCACAGAGTCCGAGAGCTCAAGTGAACTGCAACGCATGACTGCAACCTGGAGGCGGAAACCCTCCTGCGCCTTATCCTCGATAGTCGTCAGGTTGAACTGGGTGGTGAAAGGGCGATCGGAGAGCGTCCGGCCGAAGGCAGCTATGAGCTTGGAGCTCCACTCCACCCAAGACTGCTGCTTGAAGCCTTCATACCGGTGCCACGCCACTGCACCTTCCCGAAGACGGTCTACAGCCACGATCCATTTTTGATTTTCTGTCCAGGCCTCGCGCATTGCTATCGCGTTGACGGTTGCCACCCAGCTGTCGGCGTCGTTCCGGAACCCGTTGAATTCCGGTAGTTCGCAGACGGCAGGTGATTGTGAGGTGGCAGGTGGCAACGCAGAGATCACCGATGCGAAGCAGTCGAGCTGGTGTGAGACCTCGATCAGAGAAGACCGAAGCTCCCTGCGTTGCTCCGGTGTGCTTGCCTCAAGGTCGTATGAGGCACCTACATCCAACACTGCGTTAATGTCACACAATGCTGGCAACATTGTAGGAGCTCGCTCGGCGATCAACGCTGTCACTTCGCTAGTCACGACGCAGAGTAGCGCGATGGTACGCCGCAGGTCCGCGGTGCTGTCGGGCGTTTAGTCTGAAGAGTCAGTGGTCGTGGTCGTTGAGTAATTAGCAATTGCGGCACTCACCCCGGTGAGGTCGACGAGCAGGGAAGCCTGGACGGCGTTCCGTGGCGGCTCGTTTGTTGAAGGAGTACCGCAACGGGAATGTAAGCCATGGGAAACGGGAGCGGCATTCCCAAGGGACAGGAGCCGGTGCGGATCCTTGCGTGAAACGGTGGCAGGATTTCAATCAGGTCATGGCCTAGAACCACAGGGGAGACCTGGACGCCGTCCACAGGTGGTCTGAAGGGTGGCTGAAGCGGCGGGTGGGACCCCATCGATAAGGAAGCGTGAACGGCGTTCCTTGATGGAGACGTCCGCGCTGCCGACGAACCACGAAGACACGTACCGGTGGCTTTCTGCAGAGGGTTCACTTGTCGGCTTGCGCTAACGGCAGAATCTATAGCCAAGGACGCGTGGACGGCGTCCCTTGTGAATGGTACTGGTAGCCTGTACTGCAGCCGCCGAGGAGGCCTTGACGCCGTCCCCGAACGGTGGTGGCAGTGGCGGCAGGTGAACAGCTGCCGAGGAGGCCTTGACGCCGTCCTCAAGCGGCGCTTAACGCTGCTGTCCTGGATGACGAAGCCGGGTCGTAAGACTTCTTCTTCGTTGACTGCGCCATTGTAATGAGCGAGACAGACACAACACCCGTCTGTTTGTTTGTTTGTTTGTTTGTTTGTTTGTTTGTTTGTTTGTTGTTTGTTTGTTTGTTTGTTTGTTTGTATCCTCTAATCCATGGCTCGTACCCACTCTGGGGGATTGGCCAAGAGAACATATTGTCTCATATGGACGATAACTGCATTATTGCTTACAACGAAAAAAAAGGGGGGGAGGGAGTTGTATAGTGAAGACAGTATGTTAAAAAAAGAAAGAAACCAAAGATTTAGATAGTGAGAAAAAAATAATCAACAACAAAGTAGACACTAATAGCTACAACTAGATTTTGGGAGCCGACCAGACAGCTGGTTTTGCCAAACCCGATTAATTTGGTATGTCACGGATTTATCCAAAATTGAAAATTACTTTTCGACCCGTTTTTTGAGTATCTGTTAACGTGGGCTTTATTTTGAAACACGTTTAGAGTCTTGAATAAAATTACACACCGCATCGAATGCATCTCTGTGGCAATTTCCCGAAGCAGAGGAACCAAAACTTAGAACATTTTCTGGATGGAGGCGGAAATGTTGTAGGCCCGTGTACTCAGATTTGGGTGCACGTTAAAGAACCCCAGGTGGTCAAAATTTCCGGAGCCCTCCACTACGGCGTCTCTCATAATCAAATGGTGGTTTTGGGACGTTAAACCCTACAAATCAATCAATTAGAACATTTTCTGTGGTTAAATTTAAACCTAGCTTCGCAAATGGAATATCTAAAAGTCGTTTCCTAATTAATGCATAGTTATGACATGAGCCAAAATAATGTTCAATAGTTTCTGATTCTTCGCAGAACGGACAAAGGGGGGAAAGTGTCAGACCAGCTCTGTGTAAATAAAAATTTATTGGGGGGACACGGCACCGGAATCTGGAGATTATAATTTCAAGTTTTTTTGACGGGCTCCACTGGGATTTCCATGGAAATTTGAGGTGCTGATAATCTGTTCATTGTGTGATATTTTCTAAACTATCTGTAAAAATAGCGAATTTCCTATATCTAACCCCTGATAAGTATTCCAACTCGGGAAGTACACCCGTTCGTCGGGCAAGCTGTTCTATTCTGCACTTCGTCTTCCTCTGCTTCTTCCAGCTAGCTCCTCGCACCCAGAGCCCCGATTCCGCTGCTCTTAGTTATCAGTGCTCATCACAACTAGTTCACTGTATTCATGGCACTGCGGCCCAACGCTCGCTAAACCTTTCTAAAAGAAGGAGGTTACGCCCAGCGAGTATAACGTACCAACCCTTTCTTGTCAGATAGTGCTCATTGTACATGCCAATGGCTGCTAAGGCGGAATGAGAGACAGGAGAATTCTGCTTTTAGTTAACGCGCACGCTGCGAATTTTTTATTGTTCAACAACGCACAGGAGAAATCTCTCATCGGCGCCACCTCGCAGGTGAAAGCGTAAGAAATGTTACGCACTACTACGAGGGACGAACGGGTGCCACTTTAAGGAGCTTCGCCCCTAAAAGCATTATAGTGATTTCATGTTTTCGATGCCGGGCTTTAGTAATGTCTGGGGTTTAACGACCCAAAACCACCATATGATTATGAGAGACGCAATGCTGGGATTTCGATGAGCACGTGCTCTTACAATGTTGCACGAAGATGAAGCAAACCACCTTTTCGTTCGAGGCGATGTCTCTGTGCAATGTGTCCGCATGGGACAGTCGTTGCAGGAAAGCAGCAGGCATACATACACGTCATCGTAGGCGCCAAAACGTGATGTAGACGGCACACGCTTAATTCGAAATCAGCGGTGCTTCTCTATCAGCACAGGGAGCTAGCTACATGATGCCACACATATTGCCAATGTGCCAGCTTGGCAAATTCCGTTGCATTAAGGTGCGCCGAACCGCACAAATCAGAGGCTTGCAAAGCAACTCTTTTGAAGTACTGCAGAGGATACTATGAGGCCTCATCCAAAGACTGTCCAGTACTCAACAAGGAGAGGAGCATTCTGAGGCAAATGATGAAGGACGGATCCTCACGAAAGCAAGCGGTAACGGTTGTTCAAGGACGGCATGTCGGTCGGTCGGTCGGTCGGTCGGTCGGTCGGTCGGTCGGTCGGTCGGTCGGGTCGGGTCGGTCGGGTCGGGTCGGTCGGTCGGTCGGTCGTGAAACTTAAGTGAGTCGACGGCGGTGCTCGAAGAAAATAGAAAACAGTCCTCTGCCGAATGTGCTTTCACATATGCCGCCACCCCAGTCACCGCCAGGTGTGATACGTCCACAGAAGCCGAAAGATACTAGCAAAAGAGAGCATCCGACTCTGACTGGCTCGCCTTACCACGGGCACAGGTGCCTCCGGAACCACAGTATTAACGGCCGATAACGGCGACGTCCTTAGCAGGAAGTCTAGAAGTACAAGTTTTTTTCCTGTTTTGAGGTTGTTGATGAGTGTTACCCGCACTCTCCTGGCTAGTCTGCAGATACCTGCCGCTAAATGCGCACTGCAAGTCTTGGACACACTAGAACCAGTTCTTGCTGGCCTGAAGTAACAATATGGCACACCATACAACACATCAGCATTTCGGAGAACAAGCCCAGCAAAATTCCACAATTCAGTACAACGCCAGAGGTCTGCCATCAAGAATGTTTGAAATGAGGCAGCTCGTTTTTCAGAACAAGTTTCTCATCCTCATCATCATCACTTTTGAACCGCATTTTTCGAAATTACCTTGACTGTCATGCTATGAATCATTCATTTCTTCGTCGTGCATTGAGCCATGTCAAGTTGCTGGGCACATCCGTAAAGAGCTCACGTATGTTCGCCAAAAAGTACATCCTCACAATAAATATAACTACGTGTGTGTATACATGTCAAAAAGATGTTTACGCTGATATACGCATACATCCCCGTCATGTCGACTTGATCAACAGATATTAAATCATATATTTGCAACGACTCCAGCACCTTGGATATTGATGGCCGACTTCAAAGCACATCATCCACTGAGGAAGCATCAGGAAATAGAGGAGACACGAACATTGTTGATCTTGCGTCAGAGCACGGACTTCAGGTGCTGAACGGCGGCAGCCCGACTTCTCTTCGAAGAGTGGCTTATAGTAGTTGCCTGAACTTGACTTTAATGTCGCATAGTATTGCCATGAAAGTTCAATGATTCACATATATTGAAACTCACTGCAGTGACCGTATTCCCACGTACGCGTCAGTAAGAGGTGTGGACGGTTCTCCTAGACATTAAAGACTTATTTACTAGGAAGCGCATCATACATTAGTGGAGGGCAAGTGCATGCACGAATCACCGGAATCTATAATTGAAGAAGTAGTTCGGTGTGCTATGGAAACTTCTACGAGGATGTGTTCGAAAGAATCGAGACGTTCCACACTCGACCAAGAGTTGGAGCAACTTCGTGCGAAAGACGACACGGACGCACGAAATCTATCTACGACCTCAGAGAATCCAGACTCATTCCGAAGAAAATCCAGCGTCGAATGCACAAACTTCCGGAACGAGATTTTGTGACTCACTAGACCCTCGGAAGTCTTTGTCCTCCGTATGGGGGACTCTTCAGGGCATTCACTCCCATCCAAAACAGTGTCGTACCTTCGCTGCGCTGCCACTACATCAACGTCATTCAACGCTTGAGGCTCCTGGTGAATTTTGTGCGAAGACTACTGGCGACATCTCTATACCAACCGACCTGTGGCCACTTGACGTTCTGGTTGCACGAGATCAGCAAATGGTGGTTCCTTTCTCTATGGAAGAAATTCATGTAGCACCGAACACGTGCAGGCACTCGTCGTCCCAGGTCCACATGGAGTGACCTATGCTGCCTTGCGTCACCTAGGCCGAAATACACAACGTTGTCTCCTGGACATTTTCAATCAATATTGGCAAGATGGCGTAGTCCCCGACGAGTGTTAGTGCCACCGCCTGGAGCCGTTGTTGAATTCTGGAAAGTCTCCGTTGGATCTGGCATCATACCGGCCCAAGTCACTAGCAAGCTACGTCGGCAAAGTCATGGAGAGTGATGAGGAGCAAGTTCACCGAAGGCAACGCGTTCGAAGGCACGTATATGGAACAAGCGTCGGAAGCACCGTTGGAAAACCAGCAGCAAGAGCAAACCGGGATTATTCCACGTGGATTGACTTGGAGCTCAAACTATTAGTGACGAACATTATGTGTTGAGTGTTTACAGCAACTGTGATATTGTTCATCATGAGGCCACACTGGAGGGAGAGGAGGATGTTGCAAATTGTGTGGAGGACGAGGAGCGACATTATCATCATCGGGGATTAGAGCAGTGCATTCGCAATAAAGATGTCGACGGGTGGGCTTCGCCATGGGCACGGCGGCTCGTTCTTTCGACATCAGAGAGGATGCTGCTAACACGCATGAAATGGCACCTTGAACACCGCAATATCTATCCTGATGTTATTGCTGGCTTTCGACGGAGTCGGACTTCAATCGATAGCGTCATTCCCTTAATGACCTCCGTTCAGCGGCAGAAAGCTAGGAAATGGCTTTTGGTAACACTGTTGATAGATGTGACAGTTGCCTATGATAACACGACTGATGATGCCGTTCTCAATACTCTCGAAGCAGCAGAACTTGGAGGCCACGTCTTTCGGTGGTTAAAAAGCTAACTCACAAATCGATTCACGTTCGTCCTAACAGAATATGGACCTACGAATAGGCATTTCACAAGTCGCGCCCAGCCACAGAGTAGCGTGTTGAGCCCGACTCTTTTCAACCTGTAGTTCTGGCGGGGCTCGCCGAAACTCTGCCACAAACAGCTCTCTACGCTGATAATATCTGCATCTGGGCGTCCGGCGTGACACGGCCTCAAGTGCGCGCAAGAATACAGAAGGCGGCAACATTGCCATCGGAATATACCTTCGGCAGCAAGGTTTGACTATATAGCAACTGGAAAATGCGCAGCAGCGGCATTTACACCGCAAACCAATGTCCTTCTACCCAGTGAGCATCGATGGCCAATCAATCGCATATAAGAGCAGCCATAGATTCCTAGGTATTATCGTAGATCACGACCTAGCCTGTAGTCAACATATCGCATATGTGAAAAAAAAAGCTCATTGGCATTGAGAATGTATATTAAGTTCGTGGCCGGAAAAACATGGGGCCCCTCCATGCGCTCAATGCTGCAGCTTTATACAGCCCTCTTTCTCAAATTTCTCCGGTACAGCCTTCCTGCGCTGTGCAATACGTACAAGACAAACATTGGTGTACTAGAGAGCGTGCAAGCCAAAGCATCTTGGCCAATTCCAAGATGTTCATCAAAAGTTGCAACTATCGCTATCGCACAACAGCCGGTGACAACGTATATCATTGTGGAGACGCTTAGAGCGCACATTCGGTATTTATCATGACTTCCGTGTCATCATTTAACGTGTTTGCCAGAGCGGATGCCCCATGCTTCCTTCTGCGGTATTGTGACGAAACACCACGACATGTTTCTTTCTCGCTTCAAACCTGCGATGCGTCCAGCATCTGCGTTGTGGAGTCTTCGTCAACCTGACGTGCACTTATTGGTTCTGGAATCGTTAAGAAGGCACGCATGTCGCCGCTAGCCCTGAAGCAGTAGACTTTGCGTCTGTTGGACGAAACTTACTTGGACTGCACGTGTATTTATACCAATGGCTCCACTAATTCCAACTGCTCTACAATAGTAGTGGTTGTTCCATCTGGTAACATATTGCTACAAGTCCTCTCTCTTCACGACTTCGACAGCAGCGGAACTCACAGCGCTTCAAGGTGCGGTCAAGTATATACATTCTTCAGCAGCCACCTAGTCAATGGGCCATTTTTCGCGACTCCTGGTCAACCTTACAAACATTACGGTTTGATTTACGGCATGGATCACACGAACAATCAGTATGAGAGAAGGCACGACTACCACCAAGCACTCGAAGAAGGACATGTTATTGTATTACAGTAGTTGCCGAGTCATTGCAGAATTGTCGGCAAAGACCGCGCGAATGAAGCTGCTCGATCTGCTCATGACCAAGACCTGTCGACGCCCATACCACTCCTGAAAACGAAAGCTGCCCGACGACTGCAATCGCTTGCTCACCGTGTCACGTTTCTACAATGGAACATACAGGAGTTCTCCAATACGCACCTGTATTCGATCGACCAAACTTGCAACTTCGTTTGTCATCCGGGCTCTCACAGCGCGATGAAACTTTGCTGTGTCGCATACCATTGGGCGTGGTATTTACGAATGCATCTTCGTGTCTCATTGGAATGACCAGCAGAGCGGCATGCAACATTTGCACCTCCAAGGAGACGCTCTGACACATTCCATGCCACTGCCCATCACACCGTACTCAACTACATGGTATGGAAGCCAAGCTCCGTCACCTTGATTTAAGACCACTCGCAGAAAAGAAAATCTTGGGACCTTGGCCGACGGTCACGCATATACGCGTAAGGCCAACAAAGCTTTTTTGTGCTTCTTGAGGAGCACCGGACTTCACAAGCGCTTGTGAACGGACATCGCGAGATCATCCTTTCTTCTTTCTTTCTTTTTTTTTATTTCTATTAGTCCCTCCCCCTGTAGGTATAAGGTAGCCAACCATGCCAAAGCTTGGCTAACCTCCCTGTTTTCCCTCTCTCTCTCTCCGCGGTGCTCCACGCAAGTACTTGCGAGAAGACATTCCCCTGTCATTATCGTCAGCTTAGATTTAACGATGAGTGATAAGCTGCACTAGCCGATTCCGACGTTTCTGAGACACAGCAATCTCAGCGGATGCGTCGGAAACGGGTTGTTCCCCATGCCCATTGTGCCGAGACCTGAGAGCTCAAGTCGGTCACGTGCCGATCACAAAAGCGACCCTCGACAGCCGGCGCGAAGTGGTCCTGGCGACCTTGGCGGCGCGCACACTTATTATTACTGCTGTCGCCTGCTTCCCGTCGTCGCGAGCTTCCTGTTGGCGCAGGAAGCGGGGGTCCGGCCGCAGTTCACCTCTGCCGCTCGGACGGAGGATCCATCGCGAAGCAACCGATCGACCGAAGATCGGCGCAACGTTTGACGACGCTTAACTTCACGAAGAATCTACACACGTATCGAAAACGCCGCGGAAAAGAGCTATACCCATTGCAACATAACAGACAGGTCACGGGACAAGCAGGTCTGGGATCAATCAGCGCATGCCGTGTCTTCTTCTCGACCTTTTGCAATCGTTCCAGCGCACTGCTTTGTACATCACAGTTATGATTGTTAAAATGATTTGGTCATTACTATACTGATGTAAGGGGAGGGCAGGGGTCAACGGGTGTTCAACCCCACCCCAATTTTTTTCCCTACTTAGCGTGTGTGTATGTGTATATGCGAACGTAAATGTTAGTACCACTCTTTCCCCAACTCGCCCGTAAAAAACATTTTCTACCTACGCTACTGTTACAATGCTACCCGTTTATTTGAAATCATTTACAGACGTAGCATTTCGCTCAGCACAAAAGAGAAAAATGTCAAAGATCACTGTACTGTTACTCATGAGTAAGCCATCTGTTTTCCTTCACGGTGTAGCGGTTTTCTTGGCAAAAGTCGTCAACCGCAGTTCTCCACATCACAATACAGAGAAAAATAATAGAATACTGGTCCACATACCAAAAGTGCATTATATCGGCTGGATTACAGCGTGAGTAATTGTTGCAATTTATTGTGACAGACATTATAGGGCACCACCACGACGAGAGTTCGACTAGAATTTTCGGAACTCAGCAAACGAAAGAAAGACTTCCTTCGCTAATGCACCTGTGAGAACGGGTAGTCGTCGCCGCCAAATGGGGACAACTCAGCTGCTGAACTCGAAAATTGGCGACATATCAGGCCAGAAGGTTTATGAAGTTTGTTGTCTTGTAGACAATAATACTCTGCACTGTAGGATGCCAGTAGTGGCGCCAGTAGAAGGCGCGAAAAGAAGGGAGGGGTGCCGCCCTCCTCGAAGTTTCCGCATGCCCTCTGCCCCAAATGAAGAAATATCCGAAACACAACGCTTAAGTTCCGCGCCTCCTTGACCCGCTGAAATAACTCACTTGTCGTAACTGCACATTCACCCCAGCCCCCTCCAAACACTCACCCCCAGCAAAAGAATCCTGACATCATCCTGGTAGGATGCGGTATAACATCGAGGGGAAAAGATCTGCGGTAATATGACCACGTACTCTATAGTTTTTTATTCGGTCGCAACGTTCTTGGGAAAAAAAAATCCGACAAAGATTTTAGACCCCCTTGGGCAGGCGACGGCTTTGACCAAGGACCAACAACTGCTGTCGCAACGTAGCCTTTATACCTTGAATATTGTCCCATTCAACGCTGAAGCCAGGACGGGCACCAGTTTGCTTACTGCCTGTGGTGAACGAAAAAATCCGGTCTGTACATAATGAGGCACTCGAACGAACGTTTACGGGCTCGCATTTTGCTATTTGCGAGTAGAATGCAGCGGTCAGTAACGTAGCCATTCAGTATCACGGCATCTGTGAGCCAACCAACGGCAACGAAAAATAACAGCAATGTGACAAGCACATGCAGAGTATGTCAAATGACGAGCGAGCTGCACGGAGACATCCACCAACGGCTCGAAAATTCCTCGCATAGCCAATCCACCGCACGGCCACGCGTGCAGTAAAGAACACCTGCAGTCTACGACCCATCTGGCGCTACTTGATTGATTGATTTGTGGAGTTTTACGTCCCAAAACCACCATATGATTATGAGAGACGCCGTAGTGGAGGGCTCCGGGAATTTAGACCACCTGGGGTTCTTTAACGTGCACCCAAATCTGAGCACACGGGCCTACAACATTTCCGCCTCCATCGGAAATGCAGCCGCCACAGCCGGGATTCGATCCCGCGACCCGCGGTCCAGCAGCCGAGTACCTTAGCCACTAGACCACCGTGGCGGGGCCATCTGGCGCTACTGACGCTAGGCGTTATCGCGACCCCGTGGCATTACAGGGACATTCCCATGAGCTATCAGCGCTCTCACAGGGGGGAAAATGTCACCACGTTTCTCAAGCTAACGTTATGCAGGTCACAGGTGAAAGCCTACAGGATAAGTACCTTTAATTCCCTTAGTGAAAGTAAAACAGATACTTGGGCAAGTTGCACAGTAATTGCAACGTTACAGTGCGCTAAAAAGGCAAGCACAAAGTGAAGCGAGCAAACGAGCGCTTACCTCTCAACGGTTTATTTTTTTGGAAATTACAGAACATATAAGCGACAGCAATATTCATATATAGAGAGCGTGCTTCGTGGGACAACGCCCACTGTGTTTGAAGATCTGTCTATGCGCAGTCGTAGCAATGTAACATTCCTTACATGCCGCCACACAAACTGCTAGTGCTCGAAAGCTACGCACGGCACACCACTCATTGCATGCCAGCCTCGCGAACTCAGCGAAACGCCGGGAGACCGATGAAAATATTTATTGTGAAAAGAAACAAAAGAGAGTCTGTGCGCCAAGGTATAATTCCGCTACATGATCGGCATCCCTAGTCTGGAACAGCGCATGACGAGGTCCCGACTCACGCCCGTCTCACTAGCGCCCGTTGAGACTCGAGCGAGGAGCAGTTGAGTGCAGTCTCTTATGCCTCTCGCGTAGGGGTAAAAAAGGGGGGCAGGTGCGGATTTTTCAAACATGCCCACACCATGTAAACGGCCCCGTTACAACGAGCGAAATCAGCTGCAGTGCTCGTGCCAGCCCCGCATGCGCCCGAGCTCCGACCAAGGAGCCAGCGCGCGTGACCGAGAAAGTTTAGAGGCCAGTGAGTCGAGACACTACCTGTTCGCTCTTTTTAGTCCTCGCTCGCTCTATCGGTTCCGCCGATGGCGACATCACTGAATGCAGCACCGAGCCCCTAAAAGCTACAGCTGTACTCTAAAGCAGACAAAAATTTCGTGAGCAATTTTAGAACGTAAATTCTTCGCCACATTCTTTATATCTATTTTTTTCGACCGCAGTTTTTTTTTCGTTTACAATTTACAAATCCTAGTGACTTGACATCATTGTAGCAGGATATTTAGTGCCACTCGTGTTCACGCTGCCGACTTTTTCGACTGATGAGCTACATAAACGGCCTCGACTTCATAAATTAAATTTCGGTAGCCTCCTTTATAGCCCTCGGGATAGGACGCTGCCTTCCCCTTTATCGTTAATAGGGTGCTTTCGAGAAGTTATGACAATGCGATACTGTTTAATGAAGAGAGAAGAGGCGAAGCCGGCCTGGAGAGCGCTTCTATGGCCTGCTTATCATAGCCACAGTACTGAGAGCTACCACTTAGTGGTGCCAACCCGATCAAAACAGAGCGCTAGCTCGAACGCGAAAGCTGAACAGAACAGGTCGATGACCAGAAGCGTGGATGTGTACGGTGACTACGACGTCAATCATCAAGTCACGCTTGAACTTCAACACCACACTAATTAAGTAATGGAAGGGCAATATGCTCGGAGCAGTGAGTTAAGAAATTAAAGAACCCCACGTTAAATCACATTCACGTTTAGTTACGTTCTCCAATGTTAGTGACATATATTAAGCCCGCAGTATAACTTCTTGGCGAGATGTGTTTGGTTTTAGCAGTGAAACTGCCTAAACTATAGAAACTGACTAGACTACAGCGATAGCGAAGCAAGGGTCCCGAAAGGGCCTCACAGGCGCGGCTGCTTCTAGAGAACGAACCCTTGAACCTTCTCCGTCAACGTATACAGGAATATACTTCTGCAGTGCCACCAAGCCTGATATGCCTGCAGTTCTATATCACCAGACACGCAAGCTCCCCACGTGAAAACCCCGAGCGCAATGTCCTGGTCGCCAGGGGTTGCCACCAAAAGGCATCACACGTCCGCGGTTCACATGTTGTCCAGAAAGTTTATTAATGGCTTCAACTCTCAGTTGCTTGTCTTGGTGAGGTATGTCAGAATTTCGAGAGCGCCAACCACACCTGTAAATGGTATACAGCGACCTGAATAATTGCCTTGCTTTTATTATAAACATGTACATCAATGTTATCTTGACCCATTAACCATGCATGCGTTTTTTTTACCACTACCGCGAATGACTTTGGCCCGCTTAATTTGCACGCCGGAACATCCCGTTTGCCAAATTGCTGGGGTGCGTATGGCGAAAGAGGACCAAATTTCATGGAGCATGCACACATATGGGCGCTAGGCTCATGGAGACACTGGGTTGCTATTGTTGTAACATGCTACGTTGGTCACGTGATCTTATCTTGCTCCTAATAAGGGAAGCAGACGGCCCAAACACACAAATCTATTTGTTTTTTTCCTTTTTAATCTCACTCGTTTTTTGCGCCCACTTCCCGTTCATTGTTATAGAAACTACATAAGCTTACAAATTGGGCGCAAAGTTATCGATGACGTGGGAAACATAAAATGTTGCCCAGCTACGAAGTATAGCCATTAGAACCTCACGGACGTGCATATAGCTCACGTCTGTTTGCTTAAAATGGTCGGATAGCTATAAAAGACGTGCGCAACAGCCTGTCCACTCACGTGCCGTGCTCTGGTGGGAAACATGCGTTCTATATAAATAGGAATACACATTCGCGAATTCCACGTCATTTGCGTGTCGAACGACTTATTTGCACATGCAAACCTATATAGGCACAACTCGTGTTACGCATGTTGAACGTCATTCTCACAGCAGGAGTATATATGATCACGCGATAGCGTTAAAAACTTGTTTCGCACAAATTCCAACATTGACGCGGTTGTCGGCGTCGTTGGTTATGAGCGCAGAATGATTAACTTGCCCGTGACCACGAAATCGGGAAAGATGCAAATGAAACAAAGAATAGAAATTTCCGGGTCTAAATGAGGCACTAACCCATGGCAGGCCATCTGCGTGTGCAAACAGGCGTTCTACCCCAGTGCCACAATATTTTTTAAAAGTACCTTTAAAAAGGTACTATATGAATTTCACGTAGCGGAAGAAGTGTCCTTGACGCATCACAATTTACGTAGCAGAAGCGTGTAATCGCGCCAGGCGTCCAAAGGCATGAATTGAGCAACGAGAGGATGTTTTAAAGGCCGAGCAATCACAAGGCGCTCTGACATCTTTAATCAGCATCCGCAGCAGAACCACCAACGAAGTGAATAGCCGTGTGGGTTCGCGTGTTGGTCGACGGACGCGTCCAGTCGGTCCTTCGCTTGTTCGCAAAATGAACAATTATGGCGCGGTGGGAAATTGACAGTTGTGCTTGCAATAGGCATTCTCGAAGGCTTTGAAACAGCCACCGTTACGCGCACAGTCGTTCGTTTCTTACAGCACGTTCGAAAACCGAATCGAGCATTTCAGAAGGCGATGCGAACGAGGCCCGATTACGCTATCACCATCTACTCATGAAGGCGAAGCTCGAGCATCCTCTAAATTGTATCTTTTTTTTACTACAAGCATGCTATTGCGCCTAACCAGCTTTTCAAAAATTCATAGGTGACCGCAGCAGACGACAACGGCAGTGAACTCGTCTAAACAGTTCTTTACCATGTCTTACGCTGTCTACGATGGATGACTCTGTGATTTGTTTAGAAATTGCATCAAACGAAAAAAACAACCAGAAGGAGCCACGAAAGTGGCAGCTAAGCGGTTGATGGCTGGCCGCGCAATACAACTTTGCACGCCATAGCGATAATTCCGCGCGATGGCAACACGGTATGTCCTCGCCAACTGACGCCATCCCCGCCCTGAAGACCCAACGCAGGTAAACAAAAATAACCAAGAATTCGACAAATAGGTAGCCTAGCCGAAAGCTCCACTTTTTTTAAAAAAGAAAATTGAGAGCCACGCATTTTTTTTTTTTACTTAGTGAATGTGCATTCGGGCCTCCTTGCCGCCATGAACCCAACAAACGCTGGTGACGATGACTGATAATGCAATATCTACAAAATAGTTCATTAATTTAATAGTGTGCGTTTGTTTTTGCAATTATTAGCTTACCACTATACTTCACAGATATTTATTTATTTATTTATTACACGCTGCCAGCTTGCACTCCAAGCCACGAGCAGGAGGGGATATACATAATTTTATCTGACTAAACAATAACTACAGAGTTACAAAGACATAGTGACCAAATTAATTACTACTGTACACAGAGAAACACCTATTCCTTACAATTAAATGCTTAACTGTAAAAGCAAAACAATGGTACAAAAACGACTAACAACGGAACGAAGGCATAGTCACCAGAGAAACCATTGAACACAAAGAACAACATTATTACAGCTGAATTCATCGTTCTATATACGTTCTTTTTAATAGGTCAAAATAAACAAATTTCAAAATAATTAACTGTAGGAAAAAGTATGAGTTTAGAGCAGCTTACAGAATGTATTTAAAAATGAATTTGTAGTACACTCTGTTATACCGGCTAGTCAACAGACAGTTCGACTGACCTGCTACTGTTCTGGGGGAAAGTGTGCGTGTGTGTGAGTGCATGCGTGTGTGTGCGTGTATGCGTGTGTGTGTGCGCGATTTATCAATTTTTTTTAATGTCACGAGTTTACTACCCATTCAGATGGTGGTTTGGCATACAATGCCTTGTAATTGCGAATTGATTGGGAAGACATATGTTTAGAGCCTTTCCATACCGTATGTTCATTTTTTTTTTCAAGTTACGCCTTCTTCAGGAATAGTTGAAACCCCTTGCGAAGGTGACGTCTGCCAGCTGTAACAGTAATATAAAAAACCCATGAGTTTATTTAAACCTCTAAATTTTTTTTAACGCTAGGCACGGTATAGGGATCCCTTACTACAGCTGGGTATTCTAAATATTTTTCGATCGAAGTCTCATATGCCATTGGTTTAAACGGCTGGAGTGCTGTTTCCGAGCCTCGTTTTTCAGGCAGCAGTATTTCATTGCCCTTTTTGCCAATACAATAGACGCGGTAATTCAACTGAGGTATGGCGTAACTTTCACTCTGAAATTTCTGTTTATGTTTATAGACAACACTGACAAAGCGCGACCACCAGTGTTGTGGTAAGTAAACAGACACGGCTATCTTTTTATGCAACCCTCAACAGTAATTGTCATCTGTCACATTGCACACCAAGTTTTCAGTGTGGCCAAAGCAGCCTTTGAAATTATTGATCACTTGCATTACGAATTTCATTACATTACACAAAGTTAAGCGCGAAAATATTTATTTTTACAGGAAAATTTAGCACGATGTTCTTATTGACTTTAACGTGATGTAATTATTGACTGTCTCGTATTGTCTAACCAAGATCAAATGCTACACTTTATCGGACGACAAATTTGGGATATCCAAATATTTGTATTGCATGTACACTGCAGCAATAGAAGTGAAACTGTTAAACAATATTCGTTCGTAAGCAAAAAGAAATGTTAGTCGAGCTCCCAATGACGATGTTTTACAGTAGGTCGGAAACAATAAAAACAATGCTGTGAACCAGATGTACGCGATACCCGTGTCAAGCTTTTCTTTTTTTTTTTCATGCACGTTGCCATACAATAGTGTAAGCAACTGAGCTCGTTCCCTGAAGTGAAGGATCATTGTCATTGCACAGTTGCAAACGTTCGCAAGCGTAAAGCATTCGGCACTGTTTATGCTGTATTCTCTGTGCGCCGCCACTCTTGGAATAAACATACAAGCATCTAACAAATCAACGAACACGAAACTGAAAAATTATTTACAATTTATTTTCGCATTTTATTTAAACCGCGCGTGAACTAACCGTACGGCTTTCGTGCGACGCGAACTTTCCAATGGCTTGCAGCGGAAAATGCCCATCAGTCCAGCGAGAAATTCCCCAAACGAGACAAGCAAAGAAAGTGAAATATGAACAAGGTACTCGCCACTGCTCCGGTGGTGTGATTTGTTCAGCCTTCTGCGAATCGTGTACGTTTCCGTCACCATTGTCTTCGAGCATCACAGTGTCGCGGGATGCGTTGATTTAAGCTGAACGCCCTTGTAAGACGAACAACCCGAAATACCGGAATACGCGACTGAAAGATCGCTTTCAGAAAGGTGGGCGGGGAAGGCTGATTCAAACGTGACGCACGCATATCAGACTAGTTTGCGCACGCTCGAAATCGAGTGGTACGAGAAGAACAACCTGCGGTCATCACGCTTGTAGTACCTGAATTAACAACAGCGGTAACAAGTCAATCGCGCGCGTGTATTAGATGAAGTCGCGATTCGTTATCCATCATCCATTATGCAAGCTATTTCCTGTCTACGCAGTTTGACTCAGGTGTTCTTGAAGGCCTGTTCACTGCACACTACCACATCGACGGCGATCTGTTACGAAACACGGCTGGGATGCACGGCCGCACGGATCTATCCGGCACGGCGGTGAGTGCGGCGCCGTCACAACACACATCGACTGGGATGACCGAAAGCGCCGGGCAAGGTGCCAGCTATTAAAACAGAGAGCCGGCTCGGGCCGCACAGACAGCTGCAGCGGGGGGTTGCCTCAAATAAAATGAGCCGCCGCTATACGCGGATGCATGAACCAAAGCCAGCCGCCGTTTTGATACAGACCACATGCGCGCGCATCGCGATCGAGCAGAGACACGCAGCGAACTCACGTCGTTGTCGGTGCTGTCTCGTATCCGCCGCAGCGTCCGCCGACGGAAGAAAGATCCGAAGCGGGATACTCCACTCTCGTTCCTCTTCATCGTGGAAGCTTCATTGTATCACCACCACGAATTTGGCACAACCACGCACCAAGACGCACCGAAGACACAACAACAGACACTTGCGACAAAACAAACGCACGCCGGTGACCGTCTACGCGCGCGCGCGCGAACCCGTGGGCGCGCACGGTTGTCAACGGGTGCAGCGCGGATCGGCAGAGGCCGCCGCTGTACCCAGCTGCTCCGCGTGCGCTAGAAACTGGTGAAGCTTGCCGCGGCGGCCGCTTTTCGCGTACACACCCATTCTGCCAGTGGTGACAGAGGGGCCTGCCCCAAGGACGCCGCCCTCACGCGATCACGTTCGTGGGGTTTCGACGATTTCATGCGGGCAGGCACAGCCGGCTGTCGACAGCCTACCGAACCGTGCCAACAACAACAAAAACGTGCTACGCGGTGATGATCTCGAAGGTGACGTTATTTAGCGTAAGTAAGTAAGTAGGGTGCTCCTAATAATTTGTGCACAGGGCAGCGCCAGCGGCGCCACAGGACAAAGTTGTGCGCTTCAACGCACATCCATACACACGCACACACACATCACCAGTCAGGCGCTTGCCGCGCCACCGTCAAAAAAAAAAAAAAAAACATTTTGTGTTTTACACGCACTTCACGCGAACACGCACTCACACGTTTTCAACTTTACTGTTCGAAGAAAGAAAGGTCTGGTAGTAAATTGCCAGTTTCGCCACCAGGGGAAACGTGCCCTCGGCCAAGTCTATCCAGTGGCGTCGGCGTCGTTTAGCTATTTTCTGTCGGCCCGTCGTTGCGCTGGACACTGTCGGGTGTTTGTCCACCTGCCAGCACAGTCTGTCCCAGAGTTTAGACGTCGCTTGGCACTCTCGGTGTGTTCGACTCGGATGTCGACTGGATCATCTGGGAGACCCCAGATATTCCGCCAGGTTTAGCTTGGGTAGGTCGCTCGCTCCGAGTCGCGGGCAATCCATCAGGATATGTTGGATGGTTTCTTCCGTGGCCCCGCATAGGCGGCACGACGGGTCCGTGTCCGAACAGTTCCCAATGCCGCTTCCGCGTGGGCAGTGACCCCGTCCTGGCTTGGAACAGGAGGGCGCTTTCCCCCGGTCGCCCCTGTAAAATGGCTCACGGTCTGGAGCCTGCTTGTATTCGAGGTATAACTGTAGGCTCCTTTTCTTTGCCGCCGACGTGCGCCACATCTCTGTGCTGGCTTCGGTTATAGTGTTTTTTGTATTATACGGCCATTCTCGTTCCGATTTTGCTTCTTCCAGTTTTGTGTTATGGGCCGAATTTATTTTCCAGAGAAGCCAGTCGTTTCATCCACTGTGTTTTTATGCCCCTGTATCGAAGGTGTAGGTATATGCGCTGGCTGTAATTTGTTTCTGGTAGAAAACTTTAGCCGGCCCGCATATTGTATTTTTGACCTTGCTTCGCGTGCTTCGAAAGTTGACCAGGCCAACTCCCCTGTTACTGCTGCGTTTGCTGTTGCAAAGCTGCCTCCCAGTAGCCAGCGCCCCAGTTCATTTTGGTGGCGGTCCAAACATCGCACTGTTTTGGGTAGAGTACGCCAATGTGTCACCTGCGTAGGTTATTGCAGGCACGGCAAGAGTCTTCCAAAGTGTGCGGCCTACCCTGTAGGGGTTGTAGGAATGCCGTGACAGGTGCCACACCCTACCTTTTAGGCGGTTGGATTGTTTTAGGAGTAATTCTTGGTGTTTGTCAAGGTAATTCTTTTGGTCTGATATTGTTATGCCTAAATATCTGTATGTTGCTGTTTTCTTGATGGTGTTGCCTTGGATGGTGAATGTTATGTCTTTGTCATCAATGTTTATGCCCATCCATTGTGTTTTGTCAGTGTTGAATGTGAGGCAATCTTCGTGGGCTACGCGAGAACATATGTCGAGGAGATGTTGCAGGTCCGCTGGGGATTCAGCCAATAATACGATGTCATCGGCAAATGCCAAGCATGAAATTTTAGTGTAGATTTCTTGGCGCTCAGTTGTTACGGTGGAAAGACGTAGCCCTGGTCCTTCTCTATTTACTTGTTCTAGTAGGCTGTTAATGTAAATATTGAATAATGTTGGCGATAGTGGGCACCCTTGTTTGAGTCCAATATTTTGTTTCACCTGTCTAGATTTATATTTGCCCAGTTCATACACTGCCGTACACTCTGCATATAGTGCTTTTAGTAATTTGATGAAGTCTTCCTCAATATTAATTTTTTCTAGCTTCTCCCACAGTCGTGAGTGCGGCACTGAGTCATATGCTTGTTGTAGATCCAGGTATGCCAGGTATAGTTGAGATTTGTCTCTGTTTTTCATTTCTATTGCCTGGGTTAGGGTAAAGATATGGTCACTTGTCCGTCTGTTTGGGCGAAATCCATTTTGCGATTCTGACAAGATTAAGGTTTTTTCACAGTGGTTTTGTAGCCTGCGATTCAGGATTGTATTGAAGAGTTTCAGAATGTTACTCAGTATTGTTATGGGGCGATACGCCCCAATGTCACTTGTTTCCTTTCCCTTTCCCTTGTGAATCAGCTTTACCCGGCTTTCTTTCCAAGTTCTTGGTATTTTTCTGCTTGCCAGAATGTCGTTGAGGCAGCCGCGTAGCATTTCCTTTGCCTCTGTTTTGAATGCTTTCAGGAATTCGTTGGGTATATCATCGAGTCCTGTTGCTTTCTGGTTTTTTAGATCATTTATGCGTCTCTTTAGTTCTCGTTTAGAAATTGGGCCAGTCAGCTTTTCTTCTTCAGGTGTGCTGGTCTTGTCCTTTTTTCTACTGCTGATCTGGGGTGATGGATCTACTGGATTGGTTTGCATATTTTCAAAATGTTTAGTTATGTGCTGTTCAATTTCTTCTTTGGTATGTAGAGGAATGCTATTTTCAGTAAGTAGTATGAGTGGATCTTCCTGAAGGGTGTCCTTTGGTTCCAGTGTCCTTATGTATGCCCAAAACTTCTGACTGTAATGGTTACGATCCTTTGCAGGTTTTTCTTCTTCTTTTTGGAATTTCTGGTCTATCTTTTTTGCGGCCATTTCCTTTACTTTTCTTTTTTGGGCCAGGTATTCCTTCCAATTACCTCTTTTTCTGTCGACTCATTGGGCGTATGACGGTGCCTTCTGGATAATTCTTTGCGAATGCGAATTTCTGTCTTCAGTTCTCCATCAAACCAAGGTGTGTTTCTGGTCCTTTTTTTTCACTAGTTTTCCCAATGGTTTCTTGTGCTACTGACAGGCATTTTTCTGCCTGTCAACTGCGTTTCAACTGCCTGTCAACTGTGTTTTCTGCCTGTCACTGTGTTTCAACTGCGTTTTGCTAGATGGCACCACATGTCCCGTGTAACCACGCAAAAATTTAATTTTCAATCACTCGCGCATTCCCCATAGTAACGTCCGGCGGTTCTTTTTTTCATGAACCAAACAGAAACTAACAGGACAAATTTTATTGCGTCTGTTGATCCATGGAAGGTCCTTTATTTAGTGCAGTTAGATCGATTACTAGTGATTATTTGAAGGCGGTACATCTGATGTCATCGGGATCATTTTGAAAATATCCTACTGCGGTGCTTGCGTTCTTGTGCATTTACTTTAATTTCTCGGTAAGTAGGGCACTGTTGTTGATAATATTGTCGTTTCAGTTGTTGTTATACATTGAGCTTTCACTCTGACGTAAATTGTTATTTGACTTTAGTGTTCCTTTAAGCACATCATTGTTCGTACTTAGTTCGTACGGCCTTAATATGAACCCTCGGTTGCTTGGATAAAGAATGAAAGTTTGCTTCAGAAAAAGAGAAAGGCACTCACTTGGCATCGGAGCGAGTAGAAAAGGCATTGTAGGCAGTCCAGTTCTTCTGACTGAAAGGAAACAAATAAAAAAAAGTAAGAGGTATGCTTTCAAGGACAAACGTCACCGCAATAAAATTTCACTTTGGACAAATTGATAAAGAAAAATTAAATGTTCACTACATACTGTTTCAAGAACTTGGGGGTAATCTTAGATATCTCCGTCTCTGTATTCTCACTTAATTGCGCACCCATGCATTGGGTGCCCGCACTGCAAGTCCGGGGTACAGCCATAAACATTTCTTTCATGGGATTTGTGTGTATGATGCTGTGTATGCGCATATGTATTCGCAGAAAATGGACAATTTTTCAAGAGGGGGTGGCGGAGGGGGGGGGGGGCAGGTTGAAGCAGCCAATGCATTTGAGTGGCTAGCCACTCTGAACAGCAGTGCAGGACAATATTTAGTTTGGTGGTCCCAGTACCATAGAAGGGAAACTGCTCGATTATGTGAATTATAGGTCTATGGACGTTGGACACTTCTTTTGCCTTGCCAAGAACCCATCCACGACCAAAGTGCGCTTGGTTCGTTAAGAAACTCTCCTCCCTTAAAAGTTAACATTAACTGGGTTCATCTGATGACCAAAAGCCTCCTCTCCCTGTAGACTTGCAGCGCGACTTCTTGAATCCGTTTTGAGAACAGTATATTGTACCACGTAGTTCAATGACCCAAAATGAACGCGGAACATGGGGAATATCAAGCTTTAATAATTAAAATATGGGGAATGAAGAAATTTAATCGAATCAAATGGAAGAGTAAATGGGAAAGGAATTAAGCTGGAACAGATTGGGTCCCAGGGGGCCAGAATTATAGCAAACCAGACCACCGGGCTAAAGAAAAACTTCTAAGGAGTGTAGCGCCCCTATGAGACACTTCAACGTGGTTGCAAATCTGTGGGTCTGAATGCGCGTGCACTCAACGATGCTGACGCCACCTAGGAGGCCCGGAGAAGTTTACGAAATTGATTCATAGATGGAAGCACCAACTGCAACTTTGGGCAAGTGGCGCGCGGATTTGGTTGAGTGTATGGGTGCTTGCAACGGATACTGGCACCTCCTAGGTAAGCTGGATTCGTGAACTTGCATCTATTATTTTGCCTAACGTTTTTCGGGGCGAAGCCCCTTACGCCGTGAGTCGTACGTCCCATGTCGTCGTAGTTGTCGTAGTAGCTAGTTACAATGCACTTCAGGTCCATAAATCGGTGTCACAGCATATCCACGAAGTGAATGATTATGAGTGGGGCGAAGCAGCTGTCAGACCGTCCATGTTTCGTGCGTCCATCTGACCATCTGCGCGTCCATCCGTCCGTCCCTGCGCCCGTCTATGCGTGCGTACGACCGTCAGTCCGCGCGTGCGTTCGTCCGTGCGTCCGTCCATGCGCTCATCCATCCGTCCGTCTGCTTCGCCCACTCGTTATCGTTCACCTCGTGGATATGCTGCGGTTTTTTTTCTGGTTTTTTCATGAATTTTCTTGATAACAGTTTGTTTAAGGCAGCAAGACTTGGGCAGGTTACTTGTTATGTTCATACCATGCTTTCATTTCGTTTGCTCTGTCTTGTACTGTTTGTAGGAACATGTGGCAGACAAAACCGGAAAACTATGAACCAATGCAGATGGTCACGAAGGCACGGATCTTTGCCGAACTGTGAACGCTAAAATGTAACTCACTACAATAGTGGTAATAAAAAAAAATTGTTTTTGTTTCCCTGTTAAAGTAGATGTGTATATTTTCCAAACACTTACAACCGCAAGTACTGCTGACTGGTTGAGTCGGTGCATGATAAAATTATATTGCATTGAGCGCGGCTCAGTTTGAGCGTAAAGAAAAAATGCTATACGGTCAAGAAGGAAAAAAAACAAACAGACTGTACAGTCAAGAAGGAAAAAAAACAAACAGACGACAGCGCTCATACTGTCGTCTGTTTTCCGCCTCCTTGACAGTATAGCATCGTTTCTTCACGCTAAAACTGAGCTGCGCGAAAGAAATATATTCGTAACTTACAACTAACACAATTACCTTCCTTTCACTTATTTTCCCACTCTATTACACCATCCTCTACCACTTCTGGTAACCAGGGAACCAGTGAGGTGTGTATGATTCGTACTCTATGGTAACCAATACGATTCAGTTACTATTAAAAGAAACCTTAAAGTGTTAGATTTACGCGAACGCAGCCCCTTTGGTTTTACCACCATGCCATTTCCCCGAGCAGAAAAAAGAAAACAATAAAACTAAACTTCGGGCCTCACTATGGACCACTACCAGGGCCATGTTGATGATGATGGTGTGATCACAACCATAACAATACCGCTGCATGTTACCGACCTACGTCTTTCGCTTCACCTTACCCGTGTTAAATAGGTGCTGTAGAGTGTTTTTTTTTTATTGCAGTCGGAGCTTGGAACACGCGATAAACTTGATCAGAACACGTGGCTCTCAGTGTTCAGATTAACCGCATAAGGCATTCAACCCGACTGCCGCAAGAAAGATGTGTTCCTTCGGTCAACAAAAATCATTCGTTATATCAATGGCTTGTGTTGTTTTCGTTTAAAAAACTGTTACTTTTTGTTCCGAGTTATGCTTGTGATGTTACATCTCCCTTAGGAGTGTTTTGAACGAGCTAATTTTTTAACTGTAGCGGTACAGTCCACTATTCTGACGGTTTTATTATTCGTTTAGCTTATTTTCGCATTTGTCTTTGTGACAGGAACTTAGTTAATGTGTCACTGTACTACTTTATTTCCATATTTTGCATCTACAACCGAGCATTTATTTTATGACGCGTCAACTTCTGCCCACTCCCATCTCAACTAAGGGTTGTACCCCTGAAGGTATCGAAAAAAACAACAGAAATCAAGCTTAACCAATGACTAAAAGCTCATGTCGTGAAGGAAGGTGAAAATGTCGTCTGTAAGGATTTGGAACAACCCCCTTTTCACCAGCGAGTGCGTGCTTTCGTGCACGCAACGCAGTTATCTGTACGCCACTGCTACGAAGACCGAAAGGAAAAAGACAAACGCGAGATATTTCAATTGTCCATCCTTCAGTTCCCGACCGAACAACGCTACACCCTGATGCGCTGCGTGCCAGTCGGGCTTACCAAGAGAGCAAGAGAAGAAACTGCAACGGAGCTCAGTCAGTGATAAGAAGAGAGAGATAGAAACAAGTGGAAAGCCGACGGAAGAAAACAGCTTGAAGGACCGCTTATCTTTTGTTGAGGCCTGCTCGTCATGGTAGTGAGAAAGTCAAGATGAGAAAAAGAAAGAGGGGTGTCACAGTTTCGGTTTCGCATTCGGACTGCCACGCCAACAATCTTATCAGCTCCCATTCAAAACGGAACAGCGCTGGCTCTAGTTCGGCGATTGCGGTGTGAGCCGAAATTTTTCGCGAGGCGTTCGTCAAAAGAAAGGACCTTCATTGTTGCCCTCGCATTATGGAATAGCGCGGTGAGCGACGCGGACCCTCCCCCACAGAGGGCGCTCTATACGGTTTAATTTCGCCGAGCTCCATTTTCTTTTGTCGGCTGTCTAAACGACTACGCTCGGCTTATACGATGCATACACTACATTGGACGCTTGACTTTTTTTCGTGAATCAGATGATAGATGTAAGGGTGCGATAAGTTTGGAGGAAAGCAGCAGAGTCGAGCGGGGTGGGTGAGAGTCCGTAAGTTAACCCTATCATACTCGTGTGTGGAGTGGAGGTGTCCTTTTCGTGAGGGAGTCTGAGGGCTTCGCGTATCGCTTTAAGCCCAACTTTCGTCGTGCTCACTGTATACGTGGTCGACAACGTAGCTGTATACGTTATAACGGTAAGCATTATGCGACAGTGGTCGGTATAAACTGTGTCGTACAGTAAAGCGAAATCAATGGATGGATGAAAGAACTTTATTAAGGTCCAGTAGGTCGTGATAGCTTTCTGGCCCTAATCGGGACGCTCCCACGTTGATACCGAAAGACCTGGCCTTTCAGCCGTTTCGCGAGCCCGTTGAACTGACCATAATTGTCCCTATAGTGTAGTACTGCGAAAGAATTATTTCCTTTCTCCTCAATGTGGACAACATCACGGCTTCACGATGGAAACGAAGCCGCCCTTACGGCCGATTTGTGCCCACCCCATGAATGAGCTTGTGAATTAAACATGATGCTATAATTAGAGCAGGAGGTTCGTGGGTTCGATTCATGGATGCCGATGCAGCGATCCAATGGCAATAGAGAGTGAAAACGTCCCGTTGTGTCTTTACCGACATGTACACGAGCCTGCGTCGTTCACTTTAACAGTCGGGCCAATGCCGATACCTTCTTTCACTTCTTATCCTTGCTCGAACTATTTCTATAGTCAAGACGTACGTAAAAGACCACGAAAGCGTATACAATATTTTTCCTAAGAAGGGCGTGGCGGGAAGTCGGCTTATGAGACGACTTGATTAATGGGCCTTTTTTTGGAGGTATGCCTAACAAAATTACGTACTGGGGGCCCTCAAACTCACACGCTCAGCCCCTGGATACACACGCGAACTAAATCATGTTCCTGCACTTTTCCAATGCGGTGTGCAGTACAACTAACTCCCATGTGCATTTACTGTAATCAAGAGGAAGCGATCAGTAATTTTTTATTACATTGTCGCCGTTTCGATTTATACAGACAAGGCATACTAGCACCACCTCTTCAAAAACGGGGCCTGCAATTATCACAACATGATCTTCTTTCATTTGGAGCCTCTACACTGGGTTTCAGCCGCAGGGATGTTTTATTCACCCGTTCAGGAATACATCACTGCGACTAAATGATAGTCTTTCTAAATTATGGTCTCACTATTTTCCTTCATTTCTTTTCTGCATATTTGCGATTGGCGCTTCAAATCATAATAAATAACAAAAGTTTTTTTTTAGAAATGAAGCAATACTGAAAGTATTGGGCAAATTTACCTCATAATCGGCCGATCCCCTCCATTAGATACGAGCTATTTGCAGAGGAAAAACAACAGCAACAACTAACTCCCCATGTATGGGCACACAAAACCTCGCATGATTACGCCCGCTCGGGTCATCGTTAACTTTTGCTCCAAGAATGCTACAGCTTGGATCCCATGCAACTAGCAGGAACACCACGTGATAGAACAGTAATAATAATTGTTGGGGTTTGACGTCCCAAAACCACCAATACGAAAAACGCCGTAGTGTAGGGCTTCAGAAATTTTGACCGCCGGGGTATTTAAAGCGAACACTCAAATCTAAGCACAAGGGCAGCAAGCATGTTCGTCTCCATCGAATATACGGCCACCGCGGCTTGGATTCGATCCCGCCATCTGCGGGTCAGCCGGGGAATGCTCTAGCCTCTAGACTACACAGGCAGGTCACCATGTGATAAAGTACATTGATCTAGTACTGGAGAAAAAAGTAGGTCACCATCTCTCATTGCACAGATTATTGTTATACTTCAGTAGTTATTAAGCACGCCACAATAAATCTCCATCCATATCGAGCCAAGTGGGGACATATAGAAACTCGTATGGACATCGTCAAGTTCTTGTAAGACAACTGCACAAACTGTGGGAGCTCACAAATAAAGCAAGTTTGCAATGTAGATATAACAGACCGTAGCTAACGTAAAGAGTGCAAGTACCACTTCTTACGTGCAAAGCGGAATCTCATTTTGATGGACATTTCGAAACAGGGAACAGAAACGACATCACAGGGCGCGCGTTCTCCAGGAAAGATCAGCCATAGTGGTGACACCGCGACCATGCCGATTCAAAGCTTTCTTTCTCGGGACTCATAATAGATAGTGCATGAGCGTTTCCACGCACAAAGTCCACAGCTAACAAACCATCCACTGCTAAGTGGAGAAGGCCGCACAGACTACGGAGGGGTTTTTAAGATAGGTGCAGCGGGGCAAGCGGTTCCTGGACGGCGGCGTCCGAAAACGACCGCTGCGAGCGTCCTTTCGGCTGTCATTCGTCGTCACTGCTGGGAAAGGGGCCACTTTCGCACGCCCGGGCGGCTCTTATCGACGCCACCGATCGGCCTGAGCGCGAAGAGTTTACGGTTCGGGTCACACGGGGAAGAGTCTTGTCGTGGCATCCGCTGGGTCATCCATACCGCGTGTCTCTTCTGCCGCTCTGACGTCGTGTCCGGTTCATGCGACACGTAAAAGAGCGGTGCCACGGAAGGCTTCGTGTCAATGAGAGGATTCTCGAGATGAAATTATATTCATTGCAAGCACGAATGAATGAATGAATGAACGAACGAATGAATGAATGAATTATTGAATGAATGAAACAGTTACTTATGTAGACACTAATAAAGTGACATGTGTACCGAAATATGAATCCATCAGTCAACTTAATTGCTAGCTGATGTAAAGAACATAAAGTACATTGAACTATTATTTATATATTGATTGAGTTATTGAAATTTAATTAAGAAGTTTCTGGCATACAGGAACCCGCAAAATTTGTGTGCGTGTACCTATAGAGTGAAACACGAATGGCAGAAGCTATGTAGGGAAATTGAGATAGAAGGACGTGATTATACAAACCAGCGGTACTTTGTACGAAGTCAAATGACGCCACATAGAATAATTAATTTGTGGAAGCGCTTAACGATGCCTGTTTTCGCTATAAAGCACAGAACCTACGCTTCCTGCGTAAGCTTTCAGGAAACTAATTAAGAACAAGCGGGCAGATAACTACCAAATAGAAGCTGCGGATAACGCTATGAGGATTGGCCACGACCCGTTAGTGATTCGAATAGTCTCCAACAACACCTTACGCAACGATCTCTCTTTACGCATCCTGACGGCCGCCTAATGATGTCACGACTGCACGGTTTACTTAACGATTACCTCACGTGGGCGCACTCCTGGCCCTAATGGTGGCGCCGATTGCTCCAGCGGTCACGCCACAACCACCGCTCGGCTTATGAACAAACACGGACAGCGACTTTAGCGTTACGAGTGCAGTTGTCCACTGACCGCATGAACCACATAATACGATGCCATCGCCCTGACAGTTTTGTCCGCGGAGCTTATTAACCACCCAAGGCACGCGAGGCGGCGTTTGATTATGCCGGGCCCGACGTATGTTCGTGTCGGCCATGACCGACAAATCAAAGCGAGCTTTTCTCTTTCGATTCAGGGATTGTCATGTCAGCCATTCAGTGTACACCTCTAATTGACGTCCAGTGCGTGCAATTATTCGCGCCTCTGTAGTTCCGCACGTCTATGGCGGTGAGACGGGGACTTTTACTGAACAGCACACTATATAGGTAACATGCTTTCTCTTTGATTTGAATGGTTCAGATCGTAACGAGATATCCAAAGTACCTCTAATGAACGTCTCAAGTAGTGACGCCAGTGATTCTGCACTCCTGTGTGGGCAAGAGGGAAGCCTAACTGACCACCACATTACGCTAGCGTGCTTCCTCTCTCGCTTAAGTAAGGTGTTGCGGGATCGTAACAAGAGGTGCGCAGAACTTGTCTGACAGACGCGTTGTGGGAGTAGAGACGCCCATGATATCGCGCCTATGCGTCAGTGAAAGAGAAATCTCAGCACATCAAGCTAATGTACTTTTCCGTCTCTAAAAGAGGACAAAACCGGAAAAGCGTGGACCGCCACAAGAGCTGTAGAACGCGTTGAAAAGACGAGTTCAGTGACAGCAGCGTTAACGCACTTCTGAGTGGGCAAGAAAATAACTCAAACTACTAACGCAGTTCACGAACGTGATTTTTTTTGTTTTTTTTCACTCAAAGTATTCGGATCATAACAAGAGTTCTATAACAGCACAGATAAACGCACCGCGCACTGCTCCCTATTTCACTTGTGGTGTTCGGATCCCCGGAACACCTCTAATAAGCGTCTTGCGTAGAGAGTGACACCAGTAATTACGCCCTGCATGTGGCCAAGTAGAGAGTCCAAGTTACGAACACACTAAATGAACGTGATTTCTATTTCACTTGAGCGCTTCTAACCACAGCAAGAGCTCTGGTAAAGGTCTAACACACGTCCAAAGCTGCTGGTGACGCCTCGGGCTTCCCATTCCTGTGGCGACGAGACGAGGAGCCCAACTGACCACCGCTACGTGAACATGCTCTCTCTCTCACTTAGGTTTAGGTCTAGCGCACCGCTAACACAAGACCTCTAGTACACCGCTAATAGACGTCTTCACTGTTAGCTCCGCCTCCATTTCGACGACATTGCGAGGCGTGAGCGACCGGCGAAGTAAGCCAGCCCAATTTACCTTTCGCTCTGGCGACCGTCATTAGACAAAGTGCGTCGTTGTAGACCTTTATCGTTACAGACCTTTATAGCCGCGCCTTTGTTCGCCACTAGTATAGCGACCAACGAGACTTAATTCCCGGGCGCTGACAGAACGTTGGTCGTTGTTATGGGTTACGTCATACCCTAGAGCCCCCGCGAGGCTCTGTTATTACACAGTATAGGCTCCGTTTCACTAATCTCCAAGATAAGCTTAGTGATTATCCTTTTGCAGAAGAATTTGGGATAAAGACGATGATTATTACTATTCTAGCGCCAAACCGGATACCTCAGGTGATGCGTACGTTATCATGGGCAGTCATTACGTGCTGGCTGAAGGACTGTAGCCAATCTATACGGACGTACACCCACCACACCCTGTCCTTCAACTGCAACATTCTATCCATTCAACTACCATTCGAATACTAATACCACATGAGATGTTTTCCTGTCATTCGTCTTTGAGTAAGTAAATAAACGCGGTAAGCTGCAGGCCCTCACACTTTAACTGACTGATGTGTCCAGAATGACGTGTAAGTAAACAGTTTTCAATTAAATGGATGCCTCCACTTACTCTTTCCATTCATTCTATCGAGAACGCGAAATTCCGCTGTCCGTGTAGCTCCGTTGTAGTCATATGCGTGTTTGCGAAGAATCACGAAACATACAAATATTAAAGCCTGAGATGGCCATCTCCTCGCTATGGAGTCTCTTTTCTAAATGTTACCCTCGTGCCCGGATTTTCGGACTTTCAACCGTGAATTGATATCCTTTGTACGTCAATTCCTTTTTTTTACAAGAATGGTCGTTCTAAGACGTGCATAGGATACTATATGACGGCGTTATTCAATAGCTTAGTGCGTTATGCAGAAAGACATGGTTAACAAAGAAGGCTAGTTTACGCAAGTAGCACAATAAGGACTTCATTTTATTTGCATTAACTTCTGCCACTAATAACTCACACGTGTGAGGCCCACAATAAGTCACCTGGATACTTAACTAGGGAGGATCGGTACACTCAGCAGGTTTGTTGATTCAGGCTCCCAGAAATATTAACATCTGTAGGACTCTTCTAGCATATATCACAGCCGTTTATTTTTTTATCCATGACTAAACCGCTTAGCCTGAAGGCGCTGCAGCAGAGGAGTCACAATGTCAAGAAGAGCACATATGCATTGCTATAGCACACTCGCTCACTTGTTAAGTGCTTTAGCGCCTTGATGATACGAACAAACAGCGCACTATTATACGAATTAGATCTGGTGCGGTATTCTGAAACTTCAGAGCAATGATCCC
>WOVY01012797.1:0-27003 GCA_013436015.1 Rhipicephalus annulatus | reverse complement strand
CCGGCAGATCAAAATAACCAGAAGGTCATAATGAGCCCCGAGGACAGTCACAGTTATTTCACTGTGGCGTGTCTCCAAATATTATCATTGTTTTTGCGCGTCAAAACCCCCAAAGGATTATTACCTTTAAAA
Organism: Rhipicephalus annulatus; assembly: GCA_013436015.1. Taxonomy (NCBI): domain Eukaryota; kingdom Metazoa; phylum Arthropoda; class Arachnida; order Ixodida; family Ixodidae; genus Rhipicephalus; species Rhipicephalus annulatus. The sequence goes on along the minus strand of WOVY01012797.1, from coordinate 26,871 downwards.
CGCTGATATATTAGCTGTGGTAAAGCATTCGAATGCACTGAGATAAATTCGGTACATTTTCCGGCCACTGTACATAATGCCTTTTTTTGGGCCATTTTATAATGAATACATAAACCATGATTTTCTATAACTGAGGCTCATAAAAAGTCTTGTGTTACGTCACCAAAAAACAACGTAACCAGTATTATATTATAGTACTAAGATTTATATTTGTTAAAATTTTCTTCTTAAACAGGAGTGCTTCCTGTGCCATATATGCCCCTGCGAAGTAGGGCTATATACACCCCGCGCGTACTTATTTCTACAAGTATACGTAAAAATAGTGAACTGTTGGTCTATGCATTCTTCGCATTCATGGCACACCCCGCTTTTCACCCGAATTTGTCTAGTTATAAGACATTAATTAGTCAACTTTAGCAGTGGAGAAATAATATGCCAAATTAATGAACTGGGTAGTATGGGTTACTACTTTTTTTCTTCAAATCTTCACCTATGGGTGGTAACAGCTAGGACAGTAACAGTTACTTACTCCTGGTAGTAACAGCATAGGTAGTAACTATTACCACCCTCGCCGTTACTAACTGCACCTACTACCAGGGTTGTAACATATGTGACAAACCATTACTACCCAAAAGTTAGCAAATACTACCACCTTTTTTGAGAGTGTACGTTTTCCAAGCTTTCCTCCCGAAATTCTGCGGGCAATAGTTTCATGATCAGTCCCTTTGCAGTTCACTGATAAACAAGCAGCAAAACACCTTGTTTTGAAGGACGCTTTCATCGAATAGTTTATTTGTTTTCAAACCACAAACTTTGCCACGATTGAGTTGTAGTGCTCGGCATTGTTGTTGTCTAGGTCTTTGCAGCGTTTTCGGCCACCCTGCTCATGGCAACACGAATTTCCTCATATATATGCCTGTTTGGATGATCAGAGGAAATATGTTTTCTTCTCCAGCTCTACTCCCAGAACAGAAGTAGTCTGCACACTTTCTGTGGTCTCAAAGTACATGGTTGGGGCCATTGTTTATGTCTTGAACGAGCCGCTTGATTTTTTCAGAAAGTAATGCATCTTCTGAGCCCCCAACCTCAAGTGCTGGCGCACTGCCATGCCGCAGCCGTGCAGCTGCTTGGAGAATAGAGTTTTTTTTTTTACATTTTTGTGACCTTTCCCAGTCGCTTCTGAGTGATTTCCCTAATTTTTTCTGCGTAGCTTGGAAGAATGTAATTCTGGCACTCAGTTTCTTCTACTCTCTATCGTTTCCATCGTTTCCATACGGTGCTGCTGCTACGATGGACCGGTAGGTGCTCGAATCTACATCAGCATCAAGTCTTGTGTACTCGATTCCACGAAGCTCAACGCTTTTTTTGTAAGCCTTCAACGATGATACTTAGCTGCATACTGGTTGAGCTTTCGTGCCAGTTGTTCTCGTACTTATGTTGTGTTGGATTAGCACCTTGTAGAGTACAGACACACGTTGCACATATCTTATTCTTATTCTTCACGCCAACGTAGAGGACATTTCCCGTTCTGTGTCATACGATAGCTGCCTGAAAAAGTAATACAGCTATCAGTCACAAAATTACTATGTCAATACACAGCGAATCATGGTAACAGGTAAGCATTTGGAACGTAAAATAAAGATCTTGGTATACTAAAGTGCTATTCGGTAGACACCGCTGCTCAACATTGCGTATTCTCATAGCAGTTGCCCATATATCCTTGCTTTCACACATGTTTGCTATTGTAATGTTAAAATTGCATAACTGTATCTTACTTGTAATAAATAAAAATCGATAATATATATTATTCACTTAAATGCATTCACACGCACACTAGTTCAATACCAAATACACAGCATGGGCATTGCTGTTTTGAATTTATAGAAGCTGCCTACCTGTGCAGAAAAAGATAATTTCGTCTTTCTTCTGTATCGTTTATAGTGAAAGCTAAAAAGGTTACGTGCGAAGTCAATATTCATAAACGCTGCACTGCTGATTGCACGCAAAAATATTTGGTTGCAAAGTGCAGCGCTTTTGTTTTAGTAACATCATTGTTGCGGAAATTCAAGCACTCACTACACCTGAACAAGCATCGTACTTGTTCTTGTAAGATCTTTTTGACCATGCACCCTCGGCGATGACTGTTATCGCGGGCATGCCATCACTATTTATATCACCACATTCTCTTGCCAGCCGTGCTTCTTCAGCACCCACCTTTTTGATTTCCTCCCGGGCGGCTTGGTTGATAACGTCTCAACGTTGTCCTGTATTTTTGCATATGTGTCCGATGACACTCCTTAAATATCCATGGATGCAAGCAGTTTGTTGAGGTTAGAAAAGCCGCAGCTAATGGACATTATTCCATACACTGCACCTGTATTAATATCACCACAGCCATCAAAGGTTTGAGTGTTAGGTGGTGTGTTTGTGTGCATCACATCTTTTCTTCGGTACAACCTGCATACGAGTGTGAAGGAGCTTCGAAGACCTTGCCTTCTCTCAGACACACAGTCCATATCCGCCAAAGTGCATTGGAAAGGAATATGGAGGGCGATCTTTTGCAGGCTGCTCACGAGGTGCCAAATTTCAATATTATGGCGTCCTTCAATGTCAGCCTCCCGTCTGGTATTCGGGTCCATAGAGTACGCCTTGCGTGGTCTTGCTGCCCTCATCGGTGAACATGACAAGTAGCATTCTGACACTTCCGAGCCAACACTAGGGGCTTCGTCGTCTACACAACACTGGGCCATCTGAGGGCTGGGCTCGTTTTTGTTGGTGACGATGAATCGTCATATGACTGGACAAGATCACCATCACAGGGAGGAGGCGATGAGTCATCTAGAGTTTGCCTCTTCTTGGCGTTCGCGATTATTGTCGCTGGCTGTTTACGTTTCCCGTATTTGAAGTTTTTGGCTGGCGTTTTCCGCTGGCTCGATTCGTGCAGACAAGGAACAACGTCGGGAATGCGTGCTGCTGCCACACAGCACAAACAGGTTGCAAGATGACCAGGACGTCAGTGGCGTTGAGGTGCCGGGCGCTGTCAGTGAATGTGAGAAGAAAACTAGTTTTTTTTACTGTGGACACTTAGCAGATGACATCGCCCTGTTCTTGGCGAAGTACTTTTGCATAACGAAGTGTTTGTCGTGGAACTGAGAACGAGGAATAAAAACGAAAGAAAACAGGACATGGAAATAGACTGGCTACATTTATCGTAGCGGAATGGATTGAGCTGTTTGCTATAAAATATATTTGCTATGAGTCCTTGTCGCATCTGCTTGCTCCAGTGCTTCTCTATCGGCACGACCCAAATAGAGAAAATATGTCGCCGTACAACACGAACTCGACATCTGTGTACACGGCTTTCGGCAGTGCATCCTCTATGATACGGAATAACGACAGCATGCCCAAGTACGGGATGGTACGTACGTGGTCAACTAACATATATCAGATTTTTTTCGTTTACACACCATTAATGAAAACCAACGGATAATAAGCCACGAAGGATACAGAGGACGTAAATTATACTGTTTCGACTGCGCTGTGGTAATTGTGATATATACGTGAAAAAAGTAGAATGTTCAAAAACACCAATAATTAGTTTTCCTTTCGTAGAAAACAGTCAGATCAATTTGAAAATACGTTAATTCATTTATTTCGTCAACCAGTTTACTGTTTTATATTTCAATCACAATGACTACAATACAGGGAAAGCTGTACAATTCAAGCCCATTCTACATTCCTTAGCATCACCTGTTAATTTTATTGAAGTAACCATTTAAGTAGGCATTAATATATATTGAAGCAGGAAAAAAAACCTTGGTGTCTATTAATATTGCCACGTTCCATTTCCCAAGTTTTTGTTATCATCCAAAACACCACACGATTCTCAGCGCAAACCGCGCCTGCAGTTTTCTAGAAGGTTCCGGACTGTAGTAGATCATTTCGATAAGATCACGCCCACTGTGCGAACGGTACAGATTGTTCTGGAACCTACGCCACCGCCAACGATAACGCTAGAACATTCGACGGCAAGAGTATAAATGCCGACGCGCTTCGCCGCTTGTCAGTTGTTGATCGAAGGCCGACGCTGCGTTCGCTGGTCTAGCTGTCTCTTCTCGAGTCCTCAAGCGAGACCCGGGGTCACGTCACGCGGACGTCGACCCCAGGGTTTCAAGTCGGCAAAAGAAGTCTACGCGGCACCGGCGTCTTGTACGCCGCGACGCCGCCCCTGGGTCTCGGGCCTTGCTGCCTGGAGCCCACCTACCCCATGCCAGGAGGAGGTGCAAGGTCCCGGTTCACGCCCGCCGTCCCGGAGTCCCCCTGCGGTCCACCTGGTACCACCAAGACCTGCGCGGCACTCGCCTCGGCTGAGCCGCTTCATACCAGAGTGCAGCTCGACTGCACGTTACAAGTCACCACGAGCCGCGCCCAACCGGCGGCTTGCGGGATCCACCCCACCAGAATGGCCACGCCATTTGAACTCCCGGTGAGGGAGAATTGTTTCATGTTTTCCGCCGCCCCGAGGGCGATATCTCCGTCGATGAGTTAATTTGACGCCAATTGAAGAGACAGCTGGTGACGACAGCGTATCAGTACTGCAACCATATGGGGGGTGCCAAATTTCTTGTATGCACCCGCAATGCCTGGCCAGGGCGACGAAGCTAATGGTGGCGGAAGGATTTGACGTGAACGGGGCGAGGGTTGCCAGTGAGAGGCAGTCGGGCCGCCGGTCACATATGTGAACGTTTACCGTACCCCCGCTTTTCTATCAGACGAGGCCCTTAGCAAACGCCTAGCCCAGTTTGGTAAAGTGAAAGGGTATTTCCTTCGCCACCCTAGCCACTCGCCAGACCAAGTTAAACGGGGGTACGTTGGTTAAAATTGAGATGTGCCGCCCAGTCCCCAACTTCATCACTATGCGGGGCACAAGTCATGTGCGAGTACAGAGGCATGCGCCGGGTGTGCGCGCGTTGTGGTGAAGTCGGGCATATGGCGACTGCGTGCACCACGGCGTACTGTAAGCGGTGCGGCACCTTCGGCCACGATACTGAGGGCTGCTCGGCAGACTGTAAACGTTGCGGGGGTCACCACGGAACACGCGAGTGCTTTCGTAAGACGCTCATACGCTTCGGCCGCCCGCGGCTTCCCCTCGCTATCTGAATCCGCTTCCGTCGCACTCTCAGTCAAGCGGCCCCGCCTCTGCCCGAGAAACTAACTCGCCGCGTTATGCAGGTCCTTACGTCCAGGTCTGCATCCCGCACAACCGAGAGGGGATCCCCTTCCGGGGACCGCGACTTGGACTCCGATCTGACTTCAGGTAGTGGCATTGGGCGATCCGTCTGCCAGTGAGGGGGAGAGAGGCCCGAGAGTTTTGACGAGACTACCACCAGGTCGACTGAAACAGAGTCTAGCGATATCGAGACGGGTTCGGCGCAATCGTCCCCCCCCTAAGCCGCCTCCACCCTCGGCGAGCCGGGATGACTGCGGGAATTCGCTGACTGCGGCTGAAGCAACCCCCCGAGTCCAACGAGCAGGGAGAGGCCCCTCCTTGCTTTATCAAACACACCCGTCAACGTCCGGGCCCCAGTGACCAGCCCGGCCTTGGAGGCCGGCACCCAAGACCCATGCCGGCGACGACGCCCCCATAAAAAGTAAAGGGTATTACTTTCTACCGGCGACAGCGAATGCGACCATGCTGCACCGACTTCCTCCCCCGCCTCCCATTCGGCACGTTCAAGCCGGAAATCGGACGCGAAAACTGGACAGATGGTCTAGAGCAGAGAGCTCGCTCGCGCTCACGAATACGCCCTGATGACGATAAGCGGTATCTGGGTGAGAGGGCAGCCAGCAAGGAGGCCCGGCAGGGTAGACCCGGGCCAGCAGGCCAAAGCAGTGATAGCGACGCTCCACCACACGCGAAGGCTCAGAAGCTCGAGAAAGACGGTGTGGGCGAAGGGGAACGACCCCCCAAGCCCCGAGACGCAAGTCACTGAAGCGGCGCGCCTGCCCTGTCGGCTTCACGGCTCTTTCCCCTTCCTCTCGTTCGCTCTGGCCGCACTATGTCCCACACTCCTTCCCTTCTCCTTCTTGTGCAGCGCCTTCCTCGCCCCTTTCTGTCGGCACGCGGCTGTCGGTTATCTTGCTCGGTGCATTCGCTCACCCCTCTTCCTGCTCCCCTCCAGCGCTTGGCATCGTGCCAAATCAGCGGATGACGGCCACGCTGCTTGCTAGCCTCGATACTTCCCGCGTTTTGTTTTCTTCTTTTTAAGGTTTTTGATGGCCTTTTGAAATTGGCTACGTGGAATATCCGAGGGTTTAGAGATAGGGCGAAACAAACAGCCATCCTAGGTTTCGCTAGGAACCAGAACATAGACCTCCTCTTCATTCAAGAGGCGAATTTCCGAACGCCGCTGGATGTGGGTTAATTTCCGCAGAGATCATCAGACCGACGCCTTTTTTCTCTCTGGCGACCACGAGAGCATGCGGGGGTCGGAGTAAATATTTGTATCAGGCAGATTTCGATCAAAATCCCATTGTATTTTCGGGGCGAATGGTCGGTACATAATGATTGACATTTTCATCGAAGGCAAAAAGATTCGCATTGTGAACGTCTATGCCCCCGTGACAAGAAAACATACGAATAAGTTCTTTCAAGAGATGCACGAACTCCTCCTAGAGCCCATTCCCCACGTACTGGTCGGTGATTTTAATTGCGTGGTAGATTCTAACCGGACGTGAGGGGGCCAAGCCAAGGAAGATCAACCTACAATGCAAAAGAGTTGGTGAAAACCCTTCGGCACCTAAACCTCTCGGACATATGAGTACACCTCTATAAAGACCGCTTCGTAGCAACCCGTACCTCTAGATCAGCAGGAAAGTAGAATAGACCGGATGTACTTTCCGGACCTCCTCCTCCCTTTGGTTGAAGGATGTGAAGTACTCGCGCTCCCGGCCAACCTGAAAGAGAAGACGGATCATGCCCCGCTCGTCACGATGGTAAAGGGATCCCCCGGCCCGCACTCTGATAACAGTAGCTGGAGAATAGACGCTGAGCTGCTGAGAGATGAGACTTGCGTAGAAAACTTGAAAGCTGCCATCAGCGTATCAGTAGAAAATGCCGGACATATTACCCCTACTCTGTGGGATAAACTTCAGGAAGAATTGAAGGCCCTGTTACAAAAAGAAGGCAAAGCCAGAAAAAGACGTCATACACAAAAGATGAAAGAACTTCTTCGTCGAATGCAGATCATCAAGGCAGCCGACACGTTGACCTCATGTACAACAGAGTACCTGACCTCGCTCGAGGAGCAATACAATCAACTCCTCAGAGATACCATGACGCGACCTAAAAGTGAGCATGGACTGTTGGGCACGGCGACCGGAGTTGATGTGAGGGGAGTACGTGGAAATGGCTGTTTGCGAATTAGAGGCAAAGCGCTTAGACGGTTCTGTAGCCGACGACCCAGCAGAAATTGAGAACATCTTCAGAGAGTACTTCAGCATACAGTTCCAAGACAGCGAACCAATAGACACCAATCGGGGACCCGACCATGTCAAAGAACTTTGCAAACATCTGCAGCGAATTAAGGAGGAGGAGGATCCAGCAGCCCTTAGCGCTGAAGTCTCCCCTGCAGAGCTTCGCGAAGCCATAAGAAGCATGACCCCCAATTCTGCCCCAGGCGCTGATGGCCTGACTGCAGCCTTCTATGTGACTTTTCTCGAAGTTCTCGAAGAACCCTTGCTCGCGATGGTAAATGCGATCTTCAGGTCCTTTAAGAACCCGACTCCTTCGGAGTGGGTAAAATTGTCCTACTACACAAAGAGGGTGCACAACCAAACGAGCCCACGGCGTGGCGTCCAATCACGCTATTGAACACCGATTACAAGCTAGTAGCCACCATACTGAACAACAGGCTCAAGCTCCTGTTACCGGACATCATTAGCCCGTACCAAACGTGCGCGATTCCAGGAAGGTCGCTTTTTGCGAACCTCACAGTGATCCGTGACTCTTTCGAATACGCGACGACAAGAGGTTTCAATGGTGTTTTCATTTCCCTAGACCAAGCTAAAGCTTTTGACAGGGTACGACACCATTACCTCTTCGACGTGATGCAGGAGTTTGGCTTACCGGCAAGTTTTATAAAACTGGCAAAAACTTTGTACGAGGACCTAACCTGCACAGTTCTGATAAACGGAGTCGCAACGCCGGCATTCAAGTATAGCAGAGGCATAAGGCAAGGATGCCTATTGGGCCCGACCTTTTTTGTCATATCGTGCGAGCCGCTGATCACAAGTGTTATTGCGCATGAAGGCATTCGGGGCTTCCCACTGACGGGCCAGGAGCAGGTGAAAGTGCAGGCATACGCGGACGACATTTCCCTGTTTGTTCGGGATGAAAGCAGCCTCCAAGCCTTCAGTGCGACGTTCACAAGATACGCGCAGGCATCCGGAGCGACGATAAATGCGGACAAGAGCAAGGCGATGCTATTTGGAACTTTCCCTAGAGAAGCCCTAGCAAACATCGAAGTGGTGTCCATCGTTAAAGTACTGGGAATCTACTTCTCCAGCGAAGGGGTGGCACCAGTCACGTGGCAGAGAGCCCTCGAGAGGGCAAAGCAGGCAGCTGCCCGCATTCGCCTCCTAAACCTTACGTTACGTGAAAAAAGCGCTGGCAGCAAGGGACCACCGTTTGCGCGTTGCGTTCTACGCCAGTAGAGTAGCGGTGATCCCTAAGAAAACCGCGAGCCAACTGAACGCCGTGATCACCGATTTGCTATGGGAAGGGAAACCGGCACCCGTCAAGCGACACCTCCTTCAACTACCCGAGGACAAAGGTGGCCTCGGCCTCCCACACGTACAAATGACCAGCCAGATACTGGCCCTCAAGATTACCCGCATGCTTTATTACGCAGCGAGTTACGTTGGGAAGAATCTAATCAACTACTGGACAAGCACTATCACGCACTGTCTCGAAAACCACAAACACACTGGCCCACGCGCGGAAGCGCCCTCACACTTTTACAGGATGGCGGCAACTACGACAAAGATCATAGAAAAAGAAGCCCCGAACTGCGACATTGACAAGGACCCACCCGCCCGAATTGTCGAAGCGATAACAAAAAACCAGTTGTCCGAAGAAGAAAAGGAGCACATCAAAAGCCCAGGACTGTACAAACAAAAAATCAATAAGTACCGACCGCGCGAAGTACATGACTTCCAGTGGAAGCGCAAGTGGCAAGTTTTGCCCACGAGACATCGCCTGCACCGTTTCGGCATCACGCCGAATAGCCAGTGTCCTAATTGCCGCGCTGAGGAAACGATCTCCCACGCGTTGTTAGAATGCGGGGCGGCCAAGTCGGTATGGCGCCTGGTTGCGAGGTGCTTCAGCATCCGCCCTCCTCCAGCCCTCGAAAGGAATAGGGGCTGCTTCGCAAGGCTGGTGATTTCCATCACACTCTTTGTGATTTGGAAACGCCGGTGCCTTGCTGACGTAAAGAACACCCCAGTGAGAGTGGCCTACCCAGCACTAGCCATGATCAGGCAGAAAAATAGTGCAGTACTTGGCCAAGCAACTGGAAGCTGGCGGGGAGGACCAGTTCCTTCGCCGCTGGCACACAAAGTTTTTTTTCGTCAGAGGTACGAAACTCCGTACCCCCATAATCCCCTACTAACCCCTTCTCCCCAAAACATTGTGTTACAAGTGTATGTATAGCGCCAGTCGAAGTATTGTAAATATGCCTACCCATGTTCACGATCTGTTGTAAATATATGTATATGTGATTGTAAATATACATTTGTGTTTTTTACGAATGTATGCGTAGTTCATATATACGTATATATACATGTGTATGTATATATATATATATATATATATATATATATATATATATATATATAGATCTGTGTATGTGCCGCTAGTTTCCTCTATGGATAATGGAGTTTGTATGCCCCATAGTGCACAAGAGGGGTGCCTAAACGAGCACTGTGTGAATAAATGATGTAAAGAGTTTTTTTGAGTTTGAAGTTAATAAACTTCTCTTTGTATCAGTCCGAGGGGTGTCTAAACGAACACTGTATGTATAAATTGATGTAAAGAGTTTTTTTGAGTTTGAAGTCAATAAACTTCTCTTTGTATCAGTCCGAGACTGCTATCTGTGCGAGACTGCTGCTGTAATTGGACTTTCCGTTTACCGGCAAGAGGTTCGCCCAAATAAACAGTTAAATCCCAACACGAAGTCTCCTGTCTTCGGCCACGTCACGACCCCGTGACATCTGGTGGAGGTGCTGGGTACACGGCTTGACGGGGGCGTCCGGTACATGAACGAAGCTTCTACAAAAGAAAAACTTTTCACCGCTTCGAGCTAAGTACCTTCTTGTGGTGCCTTCAGCTCTGCGACCAGAACTCCTGCAGGCCCTTCACGACGATCCGACGGCAGGGCACCTCGGTGTTTCTCGCACGCTCGCGAGGATACAAGAAAGGTACTACTGGCCACGTCTTACCACCGACGTAACTCGTTATGTGAGAACATGCCGGGACTGTCAGCGACGCAAGACACCGCCGACAAGGCCATCGGGACTTCTGCAGCCAATTGATCCACCTTGCCGCCCTTTCCAGCAGATTGGTATGGACCTACTGGGGCCGTTCCCGACGTCGGCTTTCGGAAACAAGTGGATCGTAGTAGCTATACCGACTACCTCACCCGCTACGGCGAGACAAAAGCCCTGCCAAAAGGCAGTGCATCCGAGGTAGTTAAATTCTTCGTTGAAAATATCTTCCTACGTCATGGCGCCCCAGAGGTCCTTATCACCGACAGAGGAACGGCATTCACTGCCGACTTAACTCAAGCAATCTTGGCATACAGCCAAACAAACCACCGCCGGAGGACAGCGTACCACCCACAGACCAACGGCCTCACCGAGCGGCTTAACAAGACGATCGCCGACATGCTGTCAATGTACGTCGATGTCGAACACAAGACGTGGGACGCCATTCTTTTGTATGTGACCTTCGCATACGACACGGCGGTGCAGGAGACGACGCAGATATCTCCATACAAATTGGTCTACGGAAGGAGCCCGGCAACGACGCTCGATGCCATGTTACCCAACGTGATGATGATGATGTTTGATGTTTTATGGCGCAAGGGCCATTTCACGGCCAAAGAGCGCCAGTTCATCTTATTAAAAAAATGGACAATGATTGCGATAAGCGGCTGTATAAGGGCCATAAAATTCCTCGCGGTAAGGCAGGTAAAAACATACAAGTAATAAAATCATGACCATGCCGTGAAAGGTGTGTGTGGTGTGAATAGATGACAAAAGTTGGTGATATTAAAAGACTGATGGTGGATATGTATGGCATTAGCACAAGTGCCTCACTCGTTAATACCCTTGCGTCCAAGGGCCGTGAGGCAAGTGCTTTCTTGTGTAACCACCGCAGCAAAAACCTCTCTGGAGAGGTCATGCTACGGGATGCCCGGGTATATGATTTGAAAACTATGAATTTCTTTAAAAAACGCTAACAATGATTTGTGACTAAAAAGCGGTTCCCTACCGACGAACATTGCAGGGTGTAAAGGTATATGTTGTCGGTAGGGTAATGGAAAGTGTTGTTTTCTTACAGTGTCCAATTGTTTGCACTCAATTAAAATGTGAAGGACTGTCAATGCTTCACCACATCTGTCGCACAATGGTGGATCGCCACCGGACAAAAGGTGTGTGTGTGTCGTGTATGTGTGTCCTATCCTGAGTCTCGTTAGTATTACCTCTGTATAACGCGATTTCGATACGGGCAGCCAATGACCAAGGTGTGGCTTAATAACGTGTAGTTTGTTTTGAGTGTGTGTATCCCACTTGCTCTGCCAGTATACTCTGAGGTTTTGTTTGAGAGATGGTTTAAGATCAAGGGCCGGGATTGATATGGGTGTAGGGGCAGTGCTTTTGTGGACGGATGCAGCGAGCTGATCCGCCCTCACGTTGCCTTGAATCTCACGGTGCCCTGGCACCCAGCACACTACAACATGTTGTTTGAGTGTGTAGAGTGTGCATAAGATGGAGTAAAGTGAGACAAGGACTGGGTTTTTGTGTTTTTAAGAGTGTGCAAAGCCGTTACTACACTGAGGGAGTCTGTATAAATTACTGCTTTTTGTATTTGTAATTGCTTGATGTGTTTAGCCGCCACAAGTATCGCATAGGCTTCTGCTGTGAAGATACTTGTGCCTGGATGTAGAGGGCCAGCATCCGAAAAGGATGGACCGACAGCAGCGTAGGACACAGAGGAGTTAGACTTGGAGGCATCTGTAAAGAACTCAGGACGTGTGTATTTGTGTTGAAGTTCCAGGAAGTAAGTTCGGATATGGGATATAGGCGCATGTTTTGTAACTTCTAGAAAAGACACATCGCAGTCTATAGTCTGCCATTGCCACGGTGGCGGATATGCTACAGGAGCCATTAAACTGTGTTCTAGTGAGATTCCAGTTTCCTCAGCTAGACTCTTCAGGCGAATAGAGAAGGGCTGCCTCATCGAAGGCCTGTTTTGAAACAAAATTGAGCTCGACAAATCATTAATAGTAGAGTATGAGGGGTGCTTCTTGTCTGCTTTCACCTTAAGGTAATAAACAAAGGACATGTAAGTTCTCTGCAGATGAAGCGACCACTCATTTGACTCAACATAAAGGCTTTCTACGGGGCTGGTGCGAAAAGCACCCGTAGAAAGGCGGATGCCCAAATGGTGCACGGGGTCCAGCATCTTCAAAGCACTTTGAGTCGCAGACTGATAAACAACGGCCCCATAATCTAAGCGGGTGCGAATGAGGCTTCTATATAGGTTCATGAGACATTGCCTGTCACTACCCCACCTAGTACGTGACAACACTTTTAAAACATTCATGGCTTTTAAACATTTTGTTTTTAGATACTTGATATGCGGTACGAAGGTCAACTTGTTGTCCAAGATTAATCCTAAGAATTTATGCTCCGTATTAACAGACAGACGTTGACCGTTCAGTTCAATGTCGGGTTCTGAGTGCATGCCTCTCTTTCTGGAGAACAGGACACACGTGCTTTTTGTGGGTTCAGTCGGAATCCGTTTTCCTCTGCCCATTTTGAGAGCTTGTTTAAACCTAACTGAACCTGCCGCTCACACATTGCCAGATTGCAAGACCTAAAGCCAAGCTGGACGTCATCGACATATGTACAATAAAACATATTGCGAGGGATGGTCAAGCGCAAGGAATTCATTTTTATGAGAAAAAGTGTGCAGCTAAGTACACCACCTTGTGGCACGCCTGTTTCCTGGACAAATGTTTGGGAATGAACCGTGCCCACTCGGACACGGAATGTCCGGTTTGACAGGTAACTTTTGATTATGTGAAACATTCTTCCGCGCACGCCAAGGTGGGATAGGTCTCTTAAAATTCCAAAACGCCATGTTGTATCATAAGCCTTTTCGATATCGAGGAACACAGAGAGAAAATATTGTTTATGGACGAAGGCGTCTCTGATCTGTGCCTCGATACGAACAAGGTGGTCTGTCGTGGATCTACTCTCTCGAAACCCGCACTGAAATGGGTCGAGCAAATTGTTTGTTTCAAGAAAGTGTACAAGTCGGCAGTTTATCATTTTTTCGAAGACTTTGCACAAGCAGCTTGTAAGTGCAATAGGCCTATAACTCGAAGCTAAAGAAGGGTCCTTGCCCTCTTTCAAAATGGGAATAACAATAGCCTCTTTCCAGGAGGTAGGAATAGTGCCAGAAGACCAAATAGCATTGTACAAACAAAGTAAGGTTTTTCGGGTTTCGTTTGGTAGGTTCTTTAACATTTCATACATCACACGGTCAGAACCTGGGGCAGAAGTACTGCAGGAGTTTAGAGATGTTCGGAGCTCAGCTAGACTGAAAGCTTGGTTATATCCCTCGTATCTAGTGGATTTGTGTTCGAGTTTCTGCTTTTCTATTCTTGTTCTGTATTTTTGGAAAGTGTCAGTATAGTGGGACGAGCTGGATACCTGTTCGAAGTGTGCACCGAGGAAGTTTGCCTGATCTTCCAAGGTATCACCCTGAGTATTTACGAGTGGAAGTGTGTGTACTTGTTTTCCTGCTATCCTACCGACCATGTCCCAGACTTTAGCCTCCTGTGTGTATGAATTAACCCCTGATAAAAACTTCTGCCAGCTTTCTCTTCTGGCCTGCCGACGCGTTCTCCTGCCTTGAGACTTTATTTTCTTGAAGGTTTCAAGATTTTCGGCTGTCGGCGAGTTCCGAAGCAGCCTCCAAGCTCTGTTTTGCTGTTTGCGCGCGTTTCGGCATTCAGAGTTCCACCATGGCACACGTCGTTTTCCAGGGTGTCCATTTGTTTGTGGGATGCATTTTGTTGCAGCATCAATCAAAAACGCTGTGAAGTAGTTCACAGCAACATCAATGTTCAAAGTACAGATGTCATTCCAACCTAGACAAGCGATAGTATAAAACTGTTCCCAGTCGGCTCTGTTTATGAGCCACTTGGGAACACGTGATGGACACTCAGTTACTGTCGTTGTGCTCAAAACTACGGGGAAGTGGTCACTTCCGTACAGATTACTGACGACTTTCCACTGGAGTAGAGGCACAAGAGATGGAGATACTATGCTCAGGTCTATGGAGGAGTAGGTATTATTAGCGAGATTGTAATAGGTTGGTTCTTTTCGATTTAGGAGACACGCGCTCGACGAGATAAGGAACTGTTCGATCAGTCGACCTCGCGCGTCATACCGAGAGTCACCCCATAGCCTGCTATGCGCATTAAAGTCTCCAAGGAGAACATAAGGCTCCGGAAGTTCATCAATTAGAGAGTGTAAATCGCGTTTTTGCAGCTGATAGCTAGGAGGAATGTAAATAGTGCAGATTGTGATCAGTTTATCAAAAAGAACCGCTCGAACAGCCACTGCCTCAAGGGATGTTTGAAGTTGTAAGTGTGTGCATGCTATTCCTTGATTCACTATGATGGCAACACCTCCGGATGATGTCATGGCATCAACACGGTCTTTTCGGAAAATAACGTATTTACGAAGAAAATTTGTGTGTTTTAAATTAAGGTGTGTTTCTTGTACACACAGCACTTTTGGTGAGTGTTCATGTAAGAGTTCTTGGATGTCGTCAAGGTTTCTGAGAAGGCCCCTGACGTTCCATTGTATAATTTGAGTGTTCATGGTGAATGTGAAATAGTGCTGTGTGTACAAAAAGCGAGTGGCTGTTTAGACAGGAAGTTTGAGTTCACTTAACAGGGCCATCACCGAGGCCCTGTTATCTGCTTTTTTGTTTTCTTGACGCGCTCCAGGGAGCCACGCCGCTCTTTCGGCACCAAGGGTGCCGACGTATCCATTGCCTCCTCGGAGGCACTGGATGCCCGCACGTGCGGGCTGTTAATTCGAATTTCGGGCCTCGCCTGGTGAGGTGAGGCCTTGAGACCGGAGGACTCTGGAGTCTCCGGTCTCTGTTTGGGAGTAGGCGGTGTAGCCTGGGCTACAGCCGCCTTGGGGGCAGGTGCCACAACCACCGGCTCGGTATGCGCGGGCCGAAGGAGTGGCGAGGGCTGGTGCGGCGGTGCCCCCTGACGCGCCGCATCAGCGTATGTAGGTCCATAAACTGGAGCGACTCTTCGCCGTGCTTCCTTGAATGTGATGTTCTCCTTCACCTTCAATGTAATTATTTCTTTTTCTTTTTTCCAGTATGTGCAGGAGCGTGAATATGCGGCATGGTTTCCTTCGCAGTTTACACAGTGTGGCGGTTGTTTGCAGTTCTCAGACACGTGGCCTAGGACTCCACATTGTGCACAAGTCTGGCGACCACGACAGGTTTTAGAGCCATGGCCATACCTCTGGCACTGAAAGCAACGACGAGGGTTCGGTATGTACGGCCTGATAGATGTCTTTGTGTACCCTGTTTGAATAGATTCCGGTAGTTTACTGGATGCAAATGTGAGTATTAAGTGTTTCGTCGGTGTTTCCTTATTATCTCTTCTAATGATGATTCTCTGTACATTAGTGACATTTTGGCTCTTCCATCCCTCCAAAAGTTCAGTCTCAGTCAAGTCAAGTAAGTCCATGTCAGATACCACTCCGCGAGTTGTGTTCATTGATCTATGTGGTGTTATGGTTATTGGTATACCACCAAAATCTGAAAGACGGTCTAGCTTTTCAAATTGTTCTTTGTCACGGATTTCGAGGAGGAGGTCTCCACTAGCCATTTTGGTTACCTTGTATCCTGTGCCAAGAGTTTCTGTAAGACATCTAGAAACCAGGAAAGGAGAGACGGTTCTGGCTTGCTTTTCAGTTTTTTCACAGTGGATAACATGATAGTGAGGATATGTTTCTTTGGGCTGGTTAAAAAAGTTTATATCATCGGTGCGTACCCGCTTTAAGCCGGTACGATCAGATAGTAAGGGGAATGCTCTGTGCATGCCTGTCTTATTTTGTTCAGCAGCGTTGGCGGCCACCCACCACGGAGCCCAACGAGGGGACGCTACAAGTTTGCGGATGCTGAAACCTGCAGACGCCAGCCGTACAACGCCACTATAACCCAATGCGCCTAAACCAAGGTAGGCTATTTGCACAGGGTTAACCCTAGCCGCCAGGAAGTTTGGAAGTAAACAGAAGAGAGTAGAAGACAGGACAGATAAACAGTAAGAGATAAAGACGAAGATGTAGGGAGAGAGAGATAGGAAAAGGCGACTGCCGATTTCCCCTGGGTGGGTCAGCCCAGGGGTGCCGTCTACGTGAAGCCGGGGCCAAAGGGGTGTGTTGCCTCTGCCGGGGGGCCTTAAAGGTCCAATCACCCAGCGTCGGCTCAACCCCCAGGATCCCCTTTTCCCCGGACACGGCAAAGCCACGCACGGCTAGGCGTGGGAGGAGTAGAAACTCCCCCGTTAGCTCGGGTCCGTGGTGTCGCTACACACCAAACGCCTGCTTGAGCAGGCGCCCCTGCGGGGGGGTTACCCAACGTCACCGACGAAGAAAACCTCGATGTGAGCGAGCACCTTCAACGCGCCAAAGAAGCCCGACAACTTGCGCGTCTCCGTATCAAGAATAAACAGACGACCGACAGCCACCGTTACAACCTTCGACGACGCTTCGTGGAATACCAGCCCGGTGAACGTGTTTGGGTGCGGACGCCGATACGCCAACGTGGACTAAGTCAAAAGCTTCCGCGACGGTACTTCGGACCGTACAGGGTGGTTCGACGTCTCGGCCCACTTGATTACGAGGTTGTCCCCGACGGCATCACGAACTCTCAACGACGCCGATCGCGACCTGAAGTCGTCCATGTCGCGCGCCTCAAGCCGTTTTATGCGCGTTAACAAACTGAACCAGTTTTTTGTATTATTGTTGTATCGTAATTTATTCATTGTACTTTCTTGCATTATTATTGTACTTTCATCTTTAGTTAAAGCATCGGGACGATGCCTTCTTTTCAGAGGGGGGCAATGCCACGTTCCATTTCCCAAGTTTTTGTTATCATCCCAAAACACCACACGATTCTCAGCGCAAACCGCGCCTGCAGTTTTCTAGAAGGTTCCGGACTGTAGTAGATCATTTCGATAAGATCACGCCCACTGTGCGAACGGTACAGATTGTTCTGGAACCTACGCCACCGCCAACGATAACGCTAGAACATTCGACAGCAAGAGTATAAATGCCGACGCGCTTCGCCGCTTGTCAGTTGTTGATCGAAGGCCGACGCTCCGTTCGCCGCTATCAGTCCGAGACTGCTATCTGTGCGAGACTGCTGCTGTAATTAGACTTTCCGTTTACCGGGCACAGGTTCGCCCAAATAAACAGTTAAATCCCAACACGAAGTCTCCTGTCTTCGGCCACGTCACGACCCCGTGACATCATGACCAATTGTGTCATTCACCATCGCCATCAGCGATTCTATCAACAATTTGAAATGTGTAAGTTGGCTCCACGCCACACTGTATATAGCTTATTTTTAGTGAAAAAAAAACGGAAGTCGAATGAACTGTAGCAATTTTTTCGGGCGTGTATCACCCAGTAACTCGATTGATCAGCACAGTTGTAAACAGGAATGAACTCTGCTTATGTTCAGAGCCTCGTACAGATACTCATTTTCGCTGCAAACTGAACTCTGACCACGCACTGCTAGCTCAGCGTACTTCAGAAAGCCGTGCCGGTTGTCTGCCATCAATTTGACTGTCAACAAAATTTTACCGGTGGACTCAATTGTTTCGTGTTTACAATACCGCTCTGGCAGTTTAACAAGTACCAGTCCCCCGTCGGGGTCCATTCAAAGAACGAAGGGTGCTCCGAACAGTAACCTCGTCCACCATGCATTTTGCATACCACAATTGAATGCGCTGATGCTTATCCACATAGCCCGAAAAAGCAAATAGCACCGTCTTGCGTCTTGTTGAAAGGGCTGCTGAAAATGTGCGACCGCCTCTCACAATAAGCAGCAGACAGCTGTCAAGGCATATTATTAGCATTTGTTTATTTATTTTTATTGTACCTTCAGGGCCCGAAGGCATTACAGAGGGTAGTGAGGATATATATAACGTTAGCATTGTGAATCAGCAAGGAAAAAAAAACTCGCAACAGATAAGCAAGTGAAATAAAGTAGGCGTAAATTACAACAATTCAATAAGCAAAAAGGTATACTAACAATAATAAGCTTATATATACACACACATATATATATATATATATATATATATATATATATATATATATATATATATATATATATATATATATATATATATATATACAGGCCGATCAGCTTGCTCTCTGTAGTATACAAGCTATTTACAAAGGTAATTGCTAACAGAGTAAAGAAAACATTAGAATTCAATCAACGAAAGGAACAAGCAGGATTTCGAACAGGCTACTCAACAATTGACCACATTCATACTATCAATCAGGTAATAGAGAAATGCTCAGAGTATAACCAACCACTATACATAGCCTTCATAGATTACGAGAAGGCGTTTGATTCAGTAGAAATATCATCCGTCATGCACACACTGCGGAATCAGGGCGTAGATGAAGTATATATAAACATTGTGGAAGAAATCTACAGGGGATCAACTGCTACCATAGTGCTTCATAAAGAAAGCAACAGAATACCAATCAAGAAGGGTGTAAGGCAGGGGGACACAATTTCCCCAATGCTATTTACCGCGTGCTTACAGGAGGTTTTCAGAAGCCTAGAATGGGAACAGTTAGGGATAAGAGTCAATGGAGAATACCTTAGTAACCTGCGCTTCGCCGATGACATTGCATTGCTGAGTAACTCGGGGGACGAATTGCAACTCATGATTACGGAGTTAGACAAGGAGAGCAGAAAGGTGGGTCTTAAAATTAATCTGCAGAAAACGAAAGTAATGTACAACAACCTCGGCAAGGAACAGCGCTTCGAGATAGGTAATAGTGCCACTTGAAGTTGTAAAAGACTATGTCTACTTAGGGCAGGTAATAACCGCAGAGCCGAACCACGAGATTGAAGTAACTAGAAGAATAAGAATGGGGTGGAGCATATTCGGCAAGCACTCTCAAATTATGACAGGTAGATTGCCACTATCCCTCAAGAGGAAGGTATATAACAGCTGTATCTTGCCGGTACTTAGCTACGGAGCAGAAACCTGGAGACTTACAAAGAGGGTTCAGCTTAAATTGAGGACGACGCAGCGAGCAATGGAAAGAAAAATGGTAGGTGTAACCTTAAGAGACAAGAAGAGAGCAGAGTGGATTAGGGAACAAACGGGGTTAAGGATATCATAGCTGAAATCAAGAAGAAGAAATGGACATGGGCAGGGCATGTAGCGCGTAGACAGGATAACCGCTGGTCATTAAGGGTAACTGACTGGATTCCCAGAGAAGGGAAGCGGGTTAGGGGGAGACAGAAGGTTAGGTGGGCAGATGAGATTAAGAAATTTGCGGGTATAAATTGGCAGCAGCAAGCACAGGACCGGGTTAACTGGCGGAACATGGGAGAGGCCTTTGTCCTGCAGTGGACGTAGTCAGGCTGATGATGATGATGATATATATCTATATATATATATATATATATATATATATATATATATATATATATATATATATATATATACAAAAGCATTTAGATAACATCAATGGTTCTATGAACATATTATTATCAGTTATATAAGCGATATCATGGGGAACATCATTCCAACTGACACAAGTTCTGGATATGAAGGAGTCATGAAAACATTTGGTGTGACATGATGGAACTCCAACTTTATTGCGGTGATCAATGCGAGCTGATATGTATGATGGCCTTGTTAATCATTTCTGTTTCAGATAGCTGTTGTAATGAATTTTGTGAAAAAGACATAATGAAGCTACTGAAAGAGGAGGGGAGGGACAAACCTAATTTCATGGTGAATATACGCTGCCTGTTCGGTGATAGTTGGGGAGTATGAAACGGCAGGCACGGTTCTGCACAGCTTCCAAATCGGAAATGAGTCATTCAACGCCAGGGCTCCAGACAGATGCAGAATACTAATTTGAGCGAACCAGTGCTTTATAAAGTAATAGTTTTATTGAAACTGGATGAATGAGAGAAGTTCCTTCGAATATACCCAAGCATGCGGTCGGCGTTATTTATGATATAATGAATATGAGTTTTCCAAGACAGGTTAGAAGAAATGGGAACACCTAGGTACTTATAAGAGATCGCAGTTTCAAGAAAGACATTGTTATGTGGTAAGTGGAAGCTGGGCTAGAATTTCAAAAAATGTGCATGTGCTTACACTTATTAATGTTTAGTTTCATGTTCCAAGTGTAGCAACAGTCTATGACCTTGTTAATGTCGGATTGAAGGCAAGAGACATCGTTATTGTCGTTAATTTCGCGATAAATAACAGAATGATCTGCAAAAAGAATAATTGAAGAAGAAATACTAGTCGATAAGTCATTTATATAGATTAGAAACACAAGGGGCCCGAGAAAGGACACCTGAGGTACTCCAGAACGAACAGGTAAGGGATTCGAGTCAAAGTTGTTTGCTGTTACGAATTGTGAGCAGTTTGAAAAAAAAAACAGATTAACCATATAAGTATATTAGGGTCAATGTTAAGATTACGTCGTTTAAAAAATAGAAGTTCATGCGAAACTTCTCAAAAGCTTTCGAAAAATCCAAATATATACAGTCTGCCTGAGATCCGTGATCGAGAATGCAATGAAGTTCATGCGTGAAACATATGAGTTGGGTTTCGCATGAAAATGACTTACGGAGTCCGCGCTGGGCAATAGTGAAAAAAAAAAGAATTCGATTCTAAGAAATAGACGAGATGAGAGTATATGACGTGCTCCATGATTTACAGAAATACTAGTGAGAGAAATGGGACGAAAGTTTTCAGGGCATGTTTATTTCCACACTTGTGCAGAGGAATCACCCTCCCAACTTTCTAATCATTGGGAATACAACCTGTTTCAACGGATTGTTCAAGCAGTTTATTAAGAATTACGGAACAATACATCTTTGTATTAATCAAGAATTTGGAATTAATGTTGTAATAATGCCTTAATAAAAAAATGTCAAGATTTTTTATAATCTTCTGAATGCAGGATACGCCAATATAACTGGGTCATAGGACGAACTCAAAACAGGGTAGTTAAAATTATCGCGAGAAACATCGTTAGAAAAAGCCGCTGCAAAAACCGTACGAGTCGTCCGTCATCTGAACTTTTCCTTATACCCGAAGCAGCCCGTTGTTGTCGAGAAACAATCTTAATGTGTCCAACTGGACTTTGGGAAGGAATCGTATTCTCGTTTGCGACGCAGTGCCTTCATTACCCAAAGTGAGTTCTCTGTTCTACGCGAATCGAGTAGCACTCCGCCTCTTGAATTTCTTCACAGACAGCTCCACGGGCCCACGCTTTCCTTCTTTAGCTTTTTAACATAACGGAAAACCCATGCCACTATATTACAAGTTTGTGAGCCGCTGATCATTCGTACTCAATCAGCGTTGGCATCAATGTTCTCGTAACCAGCGTGGTATTGATTTCTGACCCCGTCTCAGCTGCCTGGAGTTTTCCGTTTTCGAGGTAAAGTTTTCTACGAATTCAGGCCAGAATGTATGAGTCATGGCAAGCCATCCGGGTCCATACACCACAACTGAGATCTACTCAGTTTGTGTACAGTCAAGCCTCGAGTGAAGCAAATCTGCAGGTTTTTTTTTCTGGGACAAAATCGTCATCGAGAATATTTTGTCAAATTTTTTATCTCCTGCGTCTTGTTCCATACAAACGCCTTCCAAAAATGGGGTCCTTGTAATCTAGCAAAGAGTAATCTGGGAATCGGACCGAAATGTTGCTTCACCAATGCCAAGTCGCAGTTCTTGATGATATAGGCATATAAGCGGCGGCAAAGCAAAGCTGACATCAATTCCAGCCTCGCCAAGGTGACAGTCTTTAGCAGCGCAACTGTCTTTGCCATTATTAGTACAGTGTGGACGGTACCCCACTTCAGTCGACGGTACGAAGGTAGGCTACAGCACCGCATGCTGCCTCACTTACGTCACAAAAGATTCGCAGTTCTGCCTTTCACAAGCAGCCTTCGCTGCCCGCTGTGAGAGCCTGAGCTTATGGAATACTGAGCTTATGTAGCATGGCTACCTCCTTGCTCCATTTTTTCCAGACAGCTGACAGCTTCATTGGCATGGTGTCATTCCAGACGAGGTTTTTCCCCTCCAGAGATCTTGTAGAAAGATCTTCACCCTACTAGCAAGGGTGACAGAACCCCTAAAGGGTCGTAGATCCTTGCGACAGCCGCAGCCCAAAGCGTTGGTAATCCGACGCTCCTCCATAAACTGTAAAATGTCCTGGGGCCCTAAACGAAAAGTATCTGTCTGCTTGTTTCAATAAAGTCCCAGGACTTTCAGAGGTCCAGAAGGTGAGCAAAGTGATTTTTCGGGAGAAGTGATTCCTTGTTCGAAAACGGCAGACACAACGGGGTCGTTGCTGGCCCATTTACGAATGTTCATCGAAGCATCTTTGAAGATATGAATTATCTCTTTATGCATTTGAATAGCTTGTTCAATGGTGCCAGCGCCAATTAAGAAGATCAACCATATATATGGAGTCTTGCATTAGCCGGGCTGTCGAAGGAAGCGATTTTCTTCGGGCCTAAAGTGGTGCTTTAAGGTAGCAGTCAATAGGAAAGGACTTGAAGTAGCTCCAAAGGGCACTCTCGTCATTATCCAAACTTCTGTTTCTGGCAGTGGGCTGTCCACTTGAGGTGCAGTCTTGAACCTCAAGAAGCGAAGCGCTTCACCGTCGTGTTCTTGCAGGCCAATTTGAAGGAACGCCTTCTCAACATCAGCATTCATTGCTATCTTGTAGCGTCGGAAACGAAGCAGTAGCGTCACTGTACGTCGGGGTTAAGGTTTGGGCCGGCTTCTAGATTGTCGTTTAAGGACTTCATCCCGAATTCGTGAGACGAAGCGTCGAGCACGATGCGTACCTTCGTAGTAGATTGGTCCTGACGTATGACGGCTCGGTGTGGCATATAATACCGGGGTCCAAATGGTTGGTCTTCTTTTGTAGGTACTTTTTCAGCATATCCTTCTTCGAGGTACATTCGAATAGTTGTTTCGTATTTTTTTAAAAGCTCACTGTCTTTGTTGAGCTTCTTCATCAAATTGTGCAGACGTTTGAGTGCAACTGCGTAGTTTTCACCCAGAGCAACCCTTTCACTCCACGGTAGTGCCACTTAATTCATAATAATTGTTTTTCTTATTGAAGTTGTTCTCAAAATTTGCCACCACCGATTCGGCGACCGTCGTTCCTTCATTTTCGGCCAGGATGCGGGTGCTTTCTATATTCTAAAAACGAGTCAAAAATTTCGAGATATCTTGCTCTGTCACTGTGGATTGTAGGACTGCAATACTGGCACACTCTGTAACATCGGCTGCAGTAGACAATGGTCCTGGCACAGTTCATCCCAGTTTCGTCTTGACAGCTTTCAACTTTTGGAACACAGGCTTCACGGTACCAGTTGCTATATCCCTATAAAAGTTTCATCCAACAAGAACCGCAATCTGTCTTCTACTTCTTGTAAAGAGAGAGTTCGCGTATCCAAGTGCATCTTGTTCATCTCTTACAACGTTTCTTCTGGTACCGGAATGCATTCAGTGCATATCCGCGGTCCACCACCAGCGCCTCTATTGAAATCAGAAACTTCTGGTTCGCTGGGAGAATCGATACACGTACCTTCTTCGCGGCTCTCCGTATGTTATCGGCCCCGAACCACACCGATGGCTAACGTTTCCTCTTGTATTAGTTCGCATCCAACTCTTCCTTGTGTTTTGGTTGTAATGAAGCTCCGCTGACTTCCGCCATCAAAAAGGACTCGGTAGCGACCGGAGATTGGCCCCCAATACGGTAGCTGTCAGACTCTGCAGCATTACGGACTGACCTTGCCTGCTTGTACACCGCATTTAGCGATGCAGATATCACCTTCTTGTCTGTTTGATGTCGTCGGATGCGCAAACAGATGTTGCGTGCTTTGCGCACTTGCCACATTTTACCAGCTTCTGCAATCTTTTGACATGTGGCCCTGCTTTAGGCAACGAAAGCATCGTCCCGCTTTGATGAGCATTTCCCTTTTGTTTGAGAAGTCGATATCCTTCGTATCACAGACTTCAGCAGAATGCTTTTCAGACCGGCAGAACAGGCATTGTTGTGGACGTTTTGTTGAGCTTTGTAGAGCAGCTGTCGCGGAAACATGATGTGGATGATTGGGTTTTATTCCTCCCTTATCTGGGGCCCGACGAGTTCCCGTTACGCATTGTTCAGCAACATCTTTCCGACAAGTGTGTTGAAGCTCAAAGAATTCCAGAAGCATTCGAAGATCGCTATCTTCTGGAACCGTCACACAGTTTGAATTGCCTTGCGTATTCGAAGAGGATGCAGCCAACGAGGATGCCTTGTGCATCTCGTGGAAACGCAGCACCATGTCCGTCGATAGAACTCTTAGCAGGATTTCCTGAAGCATGGAGCAATAAGTTGTCGAGTTCGTGCCAAGCGCCTTGAGGCTTCGAACATGAACCTGCACCTTGTCGTAAAGTTGCCTCAGCTTACGAACGTCTGCTGATGACGACACTGGCGTTAGATCCAGCAAACCTTTCAAATGGTCGTGCACAATGATCTGTTTATCTCCGAAACACTTCTTTAAAATTTCAATAGCATCTTTAGAGCACTCTTTGGTAGCTTGTAATCCCGATATGGTCGACGCGGCCGCTTCGGTAACCAAACTGTTCAAGTAGTTGAACTTGTCAGCTATGCTTAAGTCACTGTTGTTGTGGACTGCTGATGTAAACTGCGTCCAAAATCCCGGCCATAGGCTGTGGTTATTATCAAATTTTACGAGTTCTAGTTGGGGAAGCTTGCTCTTGCTTGATGATAACGGGTGAACTTTCGCAAGGAGTGAGGCTGGAGGAGCCAAACATTCGTTCACATTTACTCGTAGATTCGCTGTGAGAGTAACAACCTTGTCGTGGTATTCTCCAGCGTCTACGTCTCGCTGTCCAACAGGTCGTTTGGCGTGTCTTCGAAAATTGCCTCATCCACTTTCTCTATCTGCCCATAAAATGAGTTTATTCGGTCGAGGAATGCATTTCCTGCTGCTGCTGTGACGGCTTTATTTCTTCGCAAGTGGTCTCGGACAACAGGACATCCAGTTGAGACCGCAGGCTGTGGCGTCGTCTAAGATACCATTCCATTCTGCCGCCCTCAGTCGATGTATCTCGGCAAGATCACAGGCGCCGTCTTCCGAGATATTGCGGCTCCTAACGTCGATGATATTGGCGTCGTCAAAGGTCCCGGGTTTTCGACACCATGTGTTGGACCTCTGAGCCTTACTGCTGCAGCGCGGCTCACATCAAGCAAAAAAACGTCTTGCCAGATGAAAGTTTTTAATGGAACTAAAAAAAGACAAGGGTGATCCGGCGCTGCCATGAGGCTAAGCGTCAGCTCCTGCGGAGGCTCAATAAGGATGATGACTATTCTTCTGCTGTGGGGGATGAATAAAGGAAGTCACAACCTATTTATTTACAAAATCCTGTTTCTTTTTGTACTCGCTTTATATTGGAAGCAATGCATGCAGTTATTCAGCTTTGAGAGCTGTGGCTTTTCTTTTTTACTATTTATCGGCGGCGCCGAGAAGTTTGTTGTTCACTGCGTAAAACATCATTGGCGCAAACTTGAAAGAAGACGAAAGAAGAGACTCGGAAAAGCGCACACTCGCAACTCACTTTCATTGAACCGAAGCTCATCTTAAAGAAACCCTAACGCATGCGTACAACTACATGAAAAGCCCAAACAACTACCATCACAACCTATCAGATAAAAAAGCGAATTCATTATGAAACAGCGATAGGGGACACACACTGATACCTTTGTTGACCAAACTGCCTTGATATACGTCGCTTTCCGCCAATTTACGTGCCACTTTGCTTCTTCGCAAGACTCTCGTGCTGTTCAGTAGCGGTTCACACGAGCACGCCTTACAATGATACGGCGAATGCGAACCCGTGCTGCTTCTCATTGACAGCGCATGCTCCCTTAAGCGATTATGTATACATCGGCCCGAATGGCCAAAGTACACCTTGCCACAACTGAGCAGGATCAAGTAGACAACACCAACCAAAGAAAAACTTGCTTTCGTGTTTTTTTACACAATCAGTGCTGGTAAGCCACACGATCGAGCACAAATACGTGAAAGCCTTAGAGGTGCCGAGAACACGACAGGGACCTAGAACACGACAGAGAACGAGAGCTTCGGTCTAATAAAAGTTTGTTGCGAGTGTGCGCTTTGCAAGTCTCTTCTTGTGTCTTCTTTGAAGTTTGCGCCCACAA
>WOVY01012796.1:255000-483967 GCA_013436015.1 Rhipicephalus annulatus | reverse complement strand
TTGTCGAAGCGATAACAAAAAACCAGTTTGTCCGAAGAAGAAAAAGGAGCACATTCAAAAGCCCAGGACTGTACAAACAAAAAATCAATAAGTACCGACCGCGCGAAGTACATGACTTCCAGTGGAAGCGCAAGTGGCAAGTTTTGCCCACGAGACATCGCCTGCACCGTTTCGGCATCACGCCGAATAGCCAGTGTCCTAATTGCCGCGCTGAGGAAACGATCTCCCACGCGTTGTTAGAATGCGGGGCGGCCAAGTCGGTATGGCGCCTGGCGCGAGGTGCTTCAGCATCCGCCCTCCTCCAGCCCTCGAAAGGAATAGGGGCTGCTTCGCAAGGCTGGTGATTTCCATCACAATCTTTGTGATTTTGGAAACGCCGGTGCCTTGCTGACGTAAAGAACACCCCAGTGAGAGTGGCCTACCCAGCACTAGCCATGATCAGGCAGAAAATAGTGCAGTACTTGGCCAAGCAACTGGAAGCTGGCGGGGAGGACCAGTTCCTTCGCCGCTGGCACACAAAGTTTTTTTTCGTCAGAGGTACGAAACTCCGTACCCCCATAATCCCCTACTAACCCCTTCTCCCCAAAACATTGTGTTACAAGTGTAGTATAGCGCCAGTCGAAGTATTGTAAATATGCCTACCCATGTTCACGATCTGTTGTAAATATATGTATATGTGATTGTAAATATACATTTGTGTTTTTTACGAATGTATGCGTAGTTCATATATACGTATATATACATGTGTATGTATATAATATATATATATATATATATATATATATATATATATATATAGATCTGTGTATGTGCCGCTAGTTTCCTCTATGGATAATGGAGTTGTATGCCCCATAGTGCACAAGAGGGGTGCCTAAACGAGCACTGTGTGAATAAATGATGTAAAGAGTTTTTTTGAGTTTGAAGTTAATAAACTTCTCTTTGTATCAGTCCGAGGGTTGTCTAACGAACACTGTTATGTATAAATTGATGTAAAGAGTTTTTTTGAGTTTGAAAGTCAATAAACTTCTCTTTGTATCAGTCCGAGACTGCTATCTGTGCGAGACTGCTGCTGTAATTGGGACTTTCCGTTTACCGGCAAGAGGTCGCCCAAATAAACAGTTAAATCCCAACACGAAGTCTCCTGTCTTCGGCCACGTCACGACCCCGTGACATCTGGTGGAGGTGCTGGGTACACGGCTTGACGGGGGCGTCCCGGTACATGAACGAAGCTTCTACAAAAGAAAAACTTTTCACCGCTTCGAGCTAAGTACCTTCTTGTGTGCCTTCAGCTCTGCGACCAGAACTCCTGCAGGCCCTTCACGACGATCCGACGGCAGGGCACCTCGGTGTTTCTCGCACGCTCGCGAGGATACAAGAAAGGTACTACTGGCCACGTCTTACCACCGAGCGTAACTCGTTATGTGAGAACATGCCGGGACTGTCAGCGACGCAAGACACCGCCGACAAGGCCATCGGGACTTCTGCAGCCAATTGATCCACCTTGCCGCCCTTTCCAGCAGATTGGTATGGACCTACTGGGGCCGTTCCCGACGTCGGCTTTCGGAAACAAGTGGATCGTAGTAGCTATACCGACTACCTCACCCGCTACGGCGAGACAAAAGCCCTGCCAAAAGGCAGTGCATCCGAGGTAGTTAAATTCTTCGTTGAAAATATCTTCCTACGTCATGGCGCCCCAGAGGTCCTTATCACCGACAGAGGAACGGCATTCACTGCCGACTTAACTCAAGCAATCTTGGCATACAGCCAAACAAACCACCGCCGGAGGACAGCGTACCACCCACAGACCAACGGCCTCACCGAGCGGCTTAACAAGACGATCGCCGACATGCTGTCAATGTACGTCGATGTCGAACACAAGACGTGGGACGCCATTCTTTTGTATGTGACCTTCGCATACGACACGGCGGTGCAGGAGACGACGCAGATATCTCCATACAAATTGGTCTACGGAAGGAGCCCGGCAACGACGCTCGATGCCATGTTACCCAACGTGATGATGATGATGTTTGATGTTTTATGGCGCAAGGGCCATTTCACGGCCAAAGAGCGCCAGTTCATCTTATTAAAAAAATGGACAATGATTGCGATAAGCGGCTGTATAAGGGCCATAAAATTCCTCGCGGTAAGGCAGGTAAAAACATACAAGTAATAAATCATGACCATGCCGTGAAAGGTGTGTGTGGTGTGAATAGATGACAAAAGTTGGTGATATTAAAAGATGATGGTGGATATGTATGGCATTAGCACAAGTGCCTCACTCGTTAATACCCTTGCGTCCAAGGGCCGTGAGGCAAGTGCTTTCTTGTGTAACCACCGCAGCAAAAACCTCTCGGGAGAGGTCACGCTACGGGATGCCCGGGTATATGATTTGAAAACTATGAATTTCTTTAAAAAACGCTAACAATGATTTGTGACTAAAAAGCGGTTCCCTACCGACGAACATTGCAGGGTGTAAAGGTATATGTTGTCGGTAGGGTAATGGAAAGTGTTGTTTTCTTACAGTGTCCAATTGTTTGCACTCAATTAAAATGTGAAGGACTGTCAATGCTTCACCACATCTGTCGCACAATGGTGGATCGCCACCGGACAAAAGGTGTGTGTGTGTCGTGTATGTGTGTCCTATCCTGAGTCTCGTTAGTATTACCTCTGTATAACGCGATTTCGATACGGCCAGCCAATGACCAAGGTGTGGCTTAATAACGTGTAGTTTGTTTTGAGTGTGTGTATCCCACTTGCTCTGCCAGTATACTCTGAGGTTTTGTTTGAGAGATGGTTTAAGATCAAGGGCCGGGATTGATATGGGTGTAGGGGCAGTGCTTTTGTGGACGGATGCAGCGAGCTGATCCGCCCTCACGTTGCCTTGAATCTCACGGTGCCCTGGCACCCAGCACACTACAACATGTTGTTTGAGTGTGTAGAGTGTGCATAAGATGGAGTAAAGTGAGACAAGGACTGGGTTTTTGTGTTTTTCAAGAGTGTGCAAAGCCGTTACTACACTGAGGGAGTCTTTATAAATTACTGCTTTTGTATTTGTAATTGCTTGATGTGTTTAGCCGCCACAAGTATCGCATAGGCTTCTGCTGTGAAGATACTTGTGCCTGGATGTAGAGGGCCAGCATCCGAAAATGATGGACCGACAGCAGCGTAGGACACAGAGGAGTTAGACTTGGAGGCATCTGTAAAGAACTCAGGACGTGTGTATTTGTGTTGAAGTTCCAGGAAGTAAGTTCGGATATGGGATATAGGCGCATGTTTTGTAACTTCTAGAAAAGACACATCGCAGTCTATACTCTGCCATTGCCACGGTGGCGGATATGCTACAGAAGCCATTAAACTGTGTTCTAGTGAGATTCCAGTTTCCTCAGCTAGACTCTTCAGGCGAATAGAGAAGGGCTGCCTCATCGAAGGCCTGTTTTGAAACAAAATTGAGCTCGACAAATCATTAATAGTAGAGTATGAGGGGTGCTTCTTGTCTGCTTTCACCTTAAGGTAATAAACAAAGGACATGTAAGTTCTCTGCAGATGAAGCGACCACTCATTTGACTCAACATAAAGGCTTTCTACGGGGCTGGTGCGAAAAGCACCCGTAGGAAGGCGGATGCCCAAATGGTGTACGGGGGTCCAGCATCTTCAAAGCACTTTGAGTCGCAGACTGATAAACAACGGCCCCATAATCTAAGCGGGTGCGAATGAGGCTTCTATATAGGTTCATGAGACATTGCCTGTCACTACCCCACCTAGTACGTGACAACACTTTTAAAACATTCATGGCTTTTAAACATTTTGTTTTTAGATACTTGATATGCGGTACGAAGGTGAACTTGTAGTCCAAAATTAATCCTAAGAATTTATGCTCCGTATTAACAGACAGACGTTGACCGTTCAGTTCAATGTCCGGTTCTGAGTGCATGCCTCTCTTTCTGGAGAACAGGACACACGTGCTTTTTTGTGGGTTCAGTCGGAATCCGTTTTCCTCTGCCCATTTTGAGAGCTTGTTTAAACCTAACTGAACCTGCCGCTCACACATTGCCAGATTGCAAGACCTAAAGCCAAGCTGGACGTCATCGACATATGTACAATAAAACATATTGCGAGGGATGGTCAAGCGCAAGGAATTCATTTTATGAGAAAAAGTGTGCAGCTAAGTACACCACCTTGTGGCACGCCTGTTTCCTGGACAAATGTTTGGGAATGAACCGTGCCCACTCGGACACGGAATGTCCGGTTGACAGGTAACTTTTGATTATGTGAAACATTCTTCCGCGCACGCCAAGGTGGGATAGGTCTCTTAAAATTCCAAAACGCCATGTTGTATCATAAGCCTTTTCGATATCGAGGAACACAGAGAGAAAATATTGTTTATGGACGAAGGCGTCTCTGATCTGTGCCTCGATACGAA
The DNA here is from genome assembly GCA_013436015.1 of Rhipicephalus annulatus. Lineage (NCBI taxonomy): Eukaryota > Metazoa > Arthropoda > Arachnida > Ixodida > Ixodidae > Rhipicephalus > Rhipicephalus annulatus. The sequence continues at coordinate 479,547 of WOVY01012796.1, read as the reverse complement.
CAAGGTGGTCTGTCGTGAATCTACTCTCTCGAAACCCGCACTGAAATGGGTCGAGCAAATTGTTTATTTCAAGAAAGTGTACAAGTCGGCAGTTTATCATTTTTTCGAAGACTTTGCACAAGCAGCTTGTAAGTGCAATAGGCCTATAACTCGAAGCTAACGAAGGGTCCTTGCCCTCTTTCAAAATGGGAATAACAATAGCCTCTTTCCAGGAGGTAGGAATAGTGCCAGAAGACCAAATAGCATTGTACAAACAAAGTAAGGTTTTTCGGGTTTCGTTTGGTAGGTTCTTTAACATTTCATACGTCACATGGTCAGAACCTGGGGCAGAACTACTGCAGGAGTTTAGAGATGTTCGGAGCTCAGCTAGACTGAAAGCTTGGTTATATCCCTCGTATCTAGTGGATTTGTGTTCGAGTTTCTGCTTTTCTATTCTTGTTCGTATTTTTGGAAAGTGTCAGTATAGTGGGACGAGCTGGATACCTGTTCGAAGTGTGCACCGAGGAAATTTGCCTGATCTTCCAAGGTATCACCCTGAGTATTTACGAGTGGAAGTGTGTGTACTTGTTTTCCTGCTATCCTACCGACCATGTCCCAGACTTTAGCCTCCTGTGTGTATGAATTAACCCTGATAAAAACTTCTGCCAGCTTTCTCTTCTGGCCTGCCGACGCGTTCTCCTACCTTGAGACTTTATTTTCTTGAAGGTTTCAAGATTTTCGGCTGTCGGCGAGTTCCGAAGCAGCCTCCAAGCTCTGTTTTGCTGTTTGCGCGCGTTTCGGCATTCAGAGTTCCACCATGGCACACGTCGTTTTCCAGGGTGTCCATTTGTTTGTGGGATGCATTTTGTTGCAGCATCAATCAAAAACGCTGTGAAGTAGTTCACAGCAACATCAATGTTCAAAGTACAGATGTCATTCCAACCTAGACAAGCGATAGTATAAAACTGTTCCCAGTCGGCTCTGTTTATGAGCCACTTGGGAACACGTGATGGACACTCAGTTACTGTCGTTGTGCTTAAAACTACGGGGAAGTGGTCACTTCCGTACAGATTACTGACGACTTTCCACTGGAGTAGAGGCACAAGAGATGGAGATACTATGCTCAGGTCTATGGAGGAGTAGGTATTATTAGCGAGATTGTAATAGGTTGGTTCTTTTCAATTTAGGAGACACGCGCTCGACGAGATAAGGAACTGTTCGATCAGTCGACCTCGCGCGTCATACCGAGAGTCACCCCATAGCCTGCTATGCGCATTAAAGTCTCCAAGGAGAACATAAGGCTCCGGAAGTTCATCAATTAGAAAGTCTAAATCGCATTTTTTGCAGCTGATAGCGAGGAAGAATGTAAATAGTGCAGATTGTGATCAGTTTATCAAAAAGAACCGCTCGAACAGCCACTGCCTCAAGGGATGTTTGAAGTTGTAAGTGTGTGCATGCTATTCCTTGATTCACTATGATGGCAACACCTCCGGAAGATGTCATGGCATCAACACGGTCTTTTCGGAAAATAACGTATTTACGAAGAAAATTTGTGTGTTTTAAATTAAGGTGTGTTTCTTGTACACACAGCACTTTTGGTGAGTGTTCATGTAAGAGTTCTTGGATGTCGTCAAGGTTTCTGAGAAGGCCCCTGACGTTCCATTGTATAATTTGAGTGTTCATGGTGAATGTGAAATAGTGCTGTGTGTACAAAAAGCGAGTGGCTGTTTAGACAGGAATTTCAGTTCACTTAACAGGGCCATCACCGGGCCCTGTTATCTGCTTTTTTGTTTTCTTGACGCGCTCCAGGGAGCCACGCCGCTCTTTCGGCACCAAGGGTGCCGACGTATCCATTGCCTCCTCGGAGGCACTGGATGCCCGCACGTGCGGGCTGTTAATTCGAATTTCGGGCCTCGCCTGGTGAGGTGAGGCCTTGAGACCGGAGGACTCTGGAGTCTCAGGTCTCTGTTTGGGAGTAGGCGGTGTAGCCTGGGCTGCAGCCGCCTTGGGGGCAGGTGCCACAACCACCGGCTCGGTATGCGCGGGCCGAAGGAGTGGCGAGGGCTGGTGCGGCGGTGCCCCCTGACGCGCCGCATCAGCGTATGTAGGTCCATAAAATGGAGCGACTCTTCGCCGTGCTTCCTTGAATGTGATGTTCTCCTTCACCTTCAATGTAATTATTTCTTTTTCTTTTTTCCAGTATGTGCAGGAGCGTGAATATGCGGCATGGTTTCCTTCGCAGTTTACACAGTGTGGCGGTTGTTTGCAGTTCTCAGACACGTGGCCTAGGACTCCACATTGTGCACAAGTCTGGCGACCACGACAGGTTTTAGAGCTATGGCCATACCTCTGGCACTGAAAGCAACGACGAGGGTTTGGTATGTACGGCCTGATAGATGTCTTTGTGTACCCTGTTTGAATAGATTCTGGTAGTTTACTGGATGCAAATGTGAGTATTAAGTGTTTCGTCGGTGTTTCCTTATTATCTCTTCTAATGATGATTCTTTGTACATTAGTGACATTTTGGCTCTTCCATCCCTCCAAAAGTTCAGTCTCAGTCAAGTCAAGTAAGTCCATGTCAGATACCACTCCGCGAGTTGTGTTCATTGATCTATGTGGTGTTATGGTTATTGGTATACCACCAAAATCTGAAAGACGGTCTAGCTTTTCAAATTGTTCTTTGTCCCGGATTTCGAGGAGGAGGTCTCCACTAGCCATTTTGGTTACCTTGTATCCTGTGCCAAGAGTTTCTGTAAGACATCTAGAAACCAGGAAAGGAGAGACGGTTCTGGCTTGCTTTTCAGTTTTTTCACAGTGGATAACATGATAGTGAGGATATGTTTCTTTGGGCTGGTTAAAAAAGTTTATATCATCGGTGCGTACCCGCTTTAAGCCGGTACGATCAGATAGTAAGGGGAATGCTCTGTGCATGCCTGTCTTATTTTTGTTCAGCAGCATTGGTGGCCACCCACCACGGAGCCCAACGAGGGGACGCTACAAGTTTGCGGATGCTGAAACCTGCAGACGCCAGCCGTACAACGCCACTATAACCCAATAAGCCTAAACCAAGGTAGGCTATTTGCACAGCGTTAACCCTAGCCGCCAGGAAGTTTGGAAGTAAACAGAAAAGAGTAGAAGACAGGACAGATAAACAGTAAGAGATAAAGACGAAGATGTAGGGAGAGAGAGATAGGAAAAGGCGACTGCCGATTTCCCCTGGGTGGGTCAGCCCAGGGGTGCCGTCTACGTGAAGCCGGGGCCAAAGGGGTGTGTTGCCTCTGCCGGGGGGCCTTAAAGGTCCAATCACCCAGCGTCGGCTCAACCCCCAGGATCCCCTTTTCCCCGGACACGGCAAAGCCACGCACGGCTAGGCGTGAGAGAGATTAGAAACTCCCCCGTTAGCTCGGGTCCGTGGTGTCGCTACACACCAAACGCCTGCTTGAGCAGGCGCCCCTGCGGGGGGTTACCCAACGTCACCGACGAAGAAAACCTCGATGTGAGCGAGCACCTTCAACGCGCCAAAGAAGCCCGACAACTTGCGCGTCTCCGTATCAAGAATAAACAGACGACCGACAGCCACCGTTACAACCTTCGACGACGCTTCGTGGAATACCAGCCCGGTGAACGTGTTTGGGTGCGGACGCCGATACGCCAACGTGGACTAAGTCAAAAGCTTCCGCGACGGTACTTCGGACCGTACAGGGTGGTTCGACGTCTCGGCCCACTTGATTACGAGGTTGTCCCCGACGGCATCACGAACTCTCAACGACGCCGATCGCGACCTGAAGTCGTCCATGTCGCGCGCCTCAAGCCGTTTTATGCGCGTTAACAAACTGAACCAGTTTTTTGTATTATTGTTGTATCGTAATTTATTCATTGTACTTTCTTGCATTATTATTGTACTTTCATCTTTAGTTAAAGCATCGGGACGATGCCTTCTTTTCAGAGGGGGGCAATGCCACGTTCCATTTCCCAAGTTTTTGTTATCATCCCAAAACACCACACGATTCTCAGCGCAAACCGCGCCTGCAGTTTTCTAGAAGGTTCCGGACTGTAGTAGATCATTTCGATAAGATCACGCCCACTGTGCGAACGGTACAGATTGTTCTGGAACCTACGCCACCGCCAACGATAACGCTAGAACATTCGACAGCAAGAGTATAAATGCCGACGCGCTTCGCCGCTTGTCAGTTGTTGATCGAAGGCCGACGCTCCGTTCGCCGCTATCAGTCCGAGACTGCTATCTGTGCGAGACTGCTGCTGTAATTAGACTTTCCGTTTACCGGGCACAGGTTCGCCCAAATAAACAGTTAAATCCCAACACGAAGTCTCCTGTCTTCGGCCACGTCACGACCCCGTGACATCATGACCAATTGTGTCATTCACCATCGCCATCAGCGATTCTATCAACAATTTGAAATGTGTAAGTTGGCTCCACGCCACACTGTATATAGCTTATTTTTAGTGAAAAAAAAACGGAAGTCGAATGAACTGTAGCAATTTTTTCGGGCGTGTATCACCCAGTAACTCGATTGATCAGCACAGTTGTAAACAGGAATGAACTCTGCTTATGTTCAGAGCCTCGTACAGATACTCATTTTCGCTGCAAACTGAACTCTGACCACGCACTGCTAGCTCAGCGTACTTCAGAAAGCCGTGCCGGTTGTCTGCCATCAATTTGACTGTCAACAAAATTTTACCGGTGGACTCAATTGTTTCGTGTTTACAATACCGCTCTGGCAGTTTAACAAGTACCAGTCCCCCGTCGGGGTCCATTCAAAGAACGAAGGGTGCTCCGAACAGTAACCTCGTCCACCATGCATTTTGCATACCACAATTGAATGCGCTGATGCTTATCCACATAGCCCGAAAAAGCAAATAGCACCGTCTTGCGTCTTGTTGAAAGGGCTGCTGAAAATGTGCGACCGCCTCTCACAATAAGCAGCAGACAGCTGTCAAGGCATATTATTAGCATTTGTTTATTTATTTTTATTGTACCTTCAGGGCCCGAAGGCATTACAGAGGGTAGTGAGGATATATATAACGTTAGCATTGTGAATCAGCAAGGAAAAAAAAAACTCGCAACAGATAAGCAAGTGAAATAAAGTAGGCGTAAATTACAACAATTCAATAAGCAAAAAGGTATACTAACAATAATAAGCTTATATATACACACACATATATATATATATATATATATATATATATATATATATATATATATATATATATATATATATATATATATATATATATATATATACAGGCCGATCAGCTTGCTCTCTGTAGTATACAAGCTATTTACAAAGGTAATTGCTAACAGAGTAAAGAAAACATTAGAATTCAATCAACGAAAGGAACAAGCAGGATTTCGAACAGGCTACTCAACAATTGACCACATTCATACTATCAATCAGGTAATAGAGAAATGCTCAGAGTATAACCAACCACTATACATAGCCTTCATAGATTACGAGAAGGCGTTTGATTCAGTAGAAATATCATCCGTCATGCACACACTGCGGAATCAGGGCGTAGATGAAGTATATATAAACATTGTGGAAGAAATCTACAGGGGATCAACTGCTACCATAGTGCTTCATAAAGAAAGCAACAGAATACCAATCAAGAAGGGTGTAAGGCAGGGGGACACAATTTCCCCAATGCTATTTACCGCGTGCTTACAGGAGGTTTTCAGAAGCCTAGAATGGGAACAGTTAGGGATAAGAGTCAATGGAGAATACCTTAGTAACCTGCGCTTCGCCGATGACATTGCATTGCTGAGTAACTCGGGGGACGAATTGCAACTCATGATTACGGAGTTAGACAAGGAGAGCAGAAAGGTGGGTCTTAAAATTAATCTGCAGAAAACGAAAGTAATGTACAACAACCTCGGCAAGGAACAGCGCTTCGAGATAGGTAATAGTGCACTTGAAGTTGTAAAAGACTATGTCTACTTAGGGCAGGTAATAACCGCAGAGCCGAACCACGAGATTGAAGTAACTAGAAGAATAAGAATGGGGTGGAGCATATTCGGCAAGCACTCTCAAATTATGACAGGTAGATTGCCACTATCCCTCAAGAGGAAGGTATATAACAGCTGTATCTTGCCGGTACTTAGCTACGGAGCAGAAACCTGGAGACTTACAAAGAGGGTTCAGCTTAAATTGAGGACGACGCAGCGAGCAATGGAAAGAAAAATGGTAGGTGTAACCTTAAGAGACAAGAAGAGAGCAGAGTGGATTAGGGAACAAACGGGGGTTAAGGATATCATAGCTGAAATCAAGAAGAAGAAATGGACATGGGCAGGGCATGTAGCGCGTAGACAGGATAACCGCTGGTCATTAAGGGTAACTGACTGGATTCCCAGAGAAGGGAAGCGGGTTAGGGGGAGACAGAAGGTTAGGTGGGCAGATGAGATTAAGAAATTTGCGGGTATAAATTGGCAGCAGCAAGCACAGGACCGGGTTAACTGGCGGAACATGGGAGAGGCCTTTGTCCTGCAGTGGACGTAGTCAGGCTGATGATGATGATGATATATATATATATATATATATATATATATATATATATATATATATATATATATATATATATATATACAAAAGCATTTAGATAACATCAATGGTTCTATGAAACATATTATTATCAGTTATATAAGCGATATCATGGGGAACATCATTCCAACTGACACAAGTTCTGGATATGAAGGAGTCATGAAAACATTTGGTGTGACATGATGGAACTCCAACTTTATTGCGGTGATCAATGCGAGCTGATATGTATGATGGCCTTGTTAATCATTTCTGTTTCAGATAGCTGTTGTAATGAATTTTGTGAAAAAGACATAATGAAGCTACTGAAAGAGGAGGGAGGGACAAACCTAATTTCATGGTGAATATACGCTGCCTGTTCGGTGATAGTTGGGGAGTATGAAACGGCAGGCACGGTTCTGCACAGCTTCCAAATCGGAAATGAGTCATTCAACGCCAGGGCTCCAGACAGATGCAGAATACTAATTTTGAGCGAACCAGTGCTTTATAAAGTAATAGTTTTATTGAACTGGATGAATGAGAGAAGTTCCTTCGAATATACCCAAGCATGCGGTCGGCGTTATTTATGATATAATGAATATGAGTTTTCCAAGACAGGTTAGAAGAAATGGGAACACCTAGGTACTTATAAGAGATCGCAGTTTCAAGAAAGACATTGTTATGTGGTAAGTGGAAGCTGGGCTAGAATTTCAAAAAATGTGCATGTGCTTACACTTATTAATGTTTAGTTTCATGTTCCAAGTGTAGCAACAGTCTATGACCTTGTTAATGTCGGATTGAAGGCAAGAGACATCGTTATTGTCGTTAATTTCGCGATAAATAACAGAATGATCTGCAAAAAGAATAATTGAAGAAGAAATACTAGTCGATAAGTCATTTATATAGATTAGAAACACAAGGGGCCCGAGAAAGGACACCTGAGGTACTCCAGAACGAACAGGTAAGGGATTCGAGTCAAAGTTGTTTGCTGTTACGAATTGTGAGCAGTTTGAAAAAAAAAAACAGATTAACCATATAAGTATATTAGGGTCAATGTTAAGATTACGTCGTTTAAAAAATAGAAGTTCATGCGAAACTTTCTCAAAAGCTTTCGAAAAATCCAAATATATACAGTCTGCCTGAGATCCGTGATCGAGAATGCAATGAAGTTCATGCGTGAAACATATGAGTTGGGTTTCGCATGAAAATGACTTACGGAGTCCGCGCTGGGCAATAGTGAAAAAAAAAAGAATTCGATTCTAAGAAATAGACGAGATGAGAGTATATGACGTGCTCCATGATTTTACAGAAATACTAGTGAGAGAAATGGGACGAAAGTTTTCAGGGCAATGTTTATTTCCACACTTGTGCAGAGGAATCACCCTCCCAACTTTCTAATCATTGGGAATACAACCTGTTTCAACGGATTGTTCAAGCAGTTTATTAAGAATTACGGAACAATACATCTTTGTATTAATCAAGAATTTGGAATTAATGTTGTAAATGCCTTAATAAAAAAATGTCAAGATTTTTTATAATCTTCTGAATGCAGGATACGCCAAATATAACTGGGTCCATAGGACGAACTTCAAAAACAGGGTAGTTAAAATTATCGCGAGAAACATCGTTAGAAAAAGCCGCTGCAAAAACCGTACGAGTCGTCCGTCATCTGAACTTTTCCTTATACCCGAAGCAGCCCGTTGTTGTCGAGAAACAATCTTAATTGTCCAACTGGACTTTGGGAAGGAATCGTATTCTCGTTTGCGACGCAGTTGCCTTCATTACCAAAGTGAGTTCTCTGTTCTACGCGAATCGAGTAGCACTCCGCCTCTTGAATTTCTTCAGCAGACAGCTCCACGGGCCCACCGCTTTCCTTCTTTAGCTTTTTAACATAACGGAAAACCCATGCCACTATATTACAAGTTTTGTGAGCCCGCTGAATCATTCGTACTCAATCAGCGTTGGCATCAATGTTCTCGTTAACAGCGTGGATATTGATTTCTGACCCCGTCTCAGCTGCCTGGAGTTTTCCGTTTTCGAGGTAAAGTTTTCCTCCGAATTCAGGCCAGAATGTATGAGTCATGGCAAGCCATCCGGGTCCATACCACCACAACTGAGATCTACTCAGTTTGTGTACAGTCAAGCCTCGAGTGAGCAAATCTGCAGGTTTTTTTTCTGGGACAAAATCGTCATCGAGAATATTTTGTCAAATTTTTTATCTCCTGCGTCTTGTTCCATACAAACGCCTTCCAAAAAATGGGGTCCTTGTAAATCTAGCAAAGAGTAATCTGGGAATCGGACCGAAATGTTGCTTCACCAATGCCCAAGTCGCAGTTCTTGATGATATAGGCATATAAGCGGGCTGCAAGCAAAGCTGACATCAATTCCAGCCTCGCCAAGGTGACAGTCTTTAGCAGCGCAACTGTCTTTGCCATTATTAGTACAGTGTGGACGGTACCACTTCAGTCGACGGTACGAAGGTAGGCTACAGCACCGCATGCTGCCTCACTTACGTCACAAAAGATTCGCAGTTCTGCCTTTTCACAAGCGCCTTCGCTGCCCGCTGTGAGAAGCCTGAGCTTATGGAATACTGAGCTTATGTAGCATGGCTACCTCCTTGCTCCATTTTTTCCAGACAGCTGACAGCTTCATTGGCATGGTGTCATTCCAGACGAGGTTTTCCCTCCAGAGATCTTGTAGAAAGATCTTCACCCTTACTAGAAAGGGTGACAGAAACCCTAAAGGGTCGTAGATCCTTGCGACAGCCGGCAGCCCAAAGCGTTTGGTAATCCGACGCTCCTCCATAAACTGTAAAATGTCCTGGGGCCTAAACGAAAAGGTATCTGTCTGCTTGTTTCAATAAAGTCCCAGGACTTTCAGAGGTCCAGAAGGTGAGCAAAGTGATTTTTCGGGAGAAGTGATTCCTTGTTCGAAAACGGCAGACACAACGGGGTCGTTGCTGGCCCATTTACGAATGTTCATCGAAGCATCTTTGAAGATATGAATTATCTCTTTATGCATTTGAATAGCTTGTTCAATGGTGCCAGCGCCAATAAGAAGATCAACCATATATATGGAGTCTTGCATTAGCCGGGCTGTCGAAGGAAAGCGATTTTCTTCGGGCCTAAAGTGGTGCTTTAAGGTAGCAGTCAATAGGAAAGGACTTGAAGTAGCTCCAAAGGGCACTCTCGTCATTATCCAAACTTCTGTTTCTGGCAGTGGGCTGTCCACTTGAGGTGCAGTCTTGAACCTCAAGAAGCGAAGCGCTTCACCGTCGTGTTCTTGCAGGCCAATTTGAAGGAACGCCTTCTCAACATCAGCATTCATTGCTATCTTGTAGCGTCGGAAACGAAGCAGTAGCGTCACTGTACGTCGGGGTTAAGGTTTGGGCCGGCTTCTAGATTGTCGTTTAAGGACTTCATCCCGAATTCGTGAGACGAAGCGTCGAGCACGATGCGTACCTTCGTAGTAGATTGGTCCTGACGTATGACGGCTCGGTGTGGCATATAATACCGGGGTCCAAATGGTTGGTCTTCTTTTGTAGGTACTTTTTCAGCATATCCTTCTTCGAGGTACATTCGAATAGTTGTTTCGTATTTTTTTAAAAGCTCACTGTCTTTGTTGAGCTTCTTCATCAAATTGTGCAGACGTTTGAGTGCAACTGCGTAGTTTTCACCCAGAGCAACCCTTTCACTCCACGGTAGTGCCACTTAATTCATAATAATTGTTTTTCTTATTGAAGTTGTTCTCAAAATTTGCCACCACCGATTCGGCGACCGTCGTTCCTTCATTTTCGGCCAGGATGCGGGTGCTTTCTATATTCTAAAAACGAGTCAAAAATTTCGAGATATCTTGCTCTGTCACTGTGGATTGTAGGACTGCAATACTGGCACACTCTGTAACATCGGCTGCAGTAGACAATGGTCCTGGCACAGTTCATCCCAGTTTCGTCTTGACAGCTTTCAACTTTTGGAACACAGGCTTCACGGTACCAGTTGCTATATCCCTATAAAAGTTTCATCCAACAAGAACCGCAATCTGTCTTCTACTTCTTGTAAAGAGAGAGTTCGCGTATCCAAGTGCATCTTGTTCATCTCTTACAACGTTTTCTTCTGGTACCGGAATGCATTCAGTGCATATCGCGTCCACCACCAGCGCCTCTATTGAAATCAGAAACTTCTGGTTCGCTGGGAGAATCGATACACGTACCTTCTTCGCGGCTCTCCGTATGTTATCGCCCCCGAACACACCGATGGCTAACGTTTCCTCTTGTATTAGTTCGCATCCAACTCTTCCTTGTGTTTTGGTTGTAATGAAGCTCCGCTGACTTCCGCCATCAAAAAGGACTCGGTAGCGACCGGATGATTTGGCACCCAATACGGTAGCTGTCAGACTCTGCAGCATTACGACTGACCTTGCCTGCTTGTACACCGCATTTAGCGATGCAGATATCACCTTCTTGTCGTGTTTGATGTCGTCGGATGCGCAAACAGATGTTGCGTGCCTTCTTGCGCACTTGCCACATTTTACCAGCTTCTGCAATCTTTTGACATGTGGCCCTGCTTTAGGCAACGAAAGCATCGTCCCGCTTTGATGAGCATTTCCCTTTTGTTTGAGAAGTCGATATCCTTCGTATCACAGACTTCAGCAGAATGCTTTTCAGACCGGCAGAACAGGCATTGTTGTGGACGTTTTGTTGAGCTTTGTAGAGCAGCTGTCGCGGAAACATGATGTGGATGATTGGGTTTTATTCCTCCCTTATCTGGGGCCCGACGAGTTCCCGTTACGCATTGTTCAGCAACATCTTTCCGACAAGTGTGTTGAAGCTCAAAGAATTCCAGAAGCATTCGAAGATCGCTATCTTCTGGAACCGTCACACAGTTTGAATTGCCTTGCGTATTCGAAGAGGATGCAGCCAACGAGGATGCCTTGTGCATCTCGTGGAAACGCAGCACCATGTCCGTCGATAGAACTCTTAGCAGGATTTCCTGAAGCATGGAGCAATAAGTTGTCGAGTTCGTGCCAAGCGCCTTGAGGCTTCGAACATGAACCTGCACCTTGTCGTAAAGTTGCCTCAGCTTACGAACGTCTGCTGATGACGACACTGGCGTTAGATCCAGCAAACCTTTCAAATGGTCGTGCACAATGATCTGTTTATCTCCGAAACACTTCTTTAAAATTTCAATAGCATCTTTAGAGCACTCTTTGGTAGCTTGTAATCCCGATATGGTCGACGCGGCCGCTTCGGTAACCAAACTGTTCAAGTAGTTGAACTTGTCAGCTATGCTTAAGTCACTGTTGTTGTGGACTGCTGATGTAAACTGCGTCCAAAATCCCGGCCATAGGCTGTGGTTATTATCAAATTTTACGAGTTCTAGTTGGGGAAGCTTGCTCTTGCTTGATGATAACGGGTGAACTTTCGCAAGGAGTGAGGCTGGAGGAGCCAAACATTCGTTCACATTTACTCGTAGATTCGCTGTGAGAGTAACAACCTTGTCGTGGTATTCTCCAGCGTCTAACGTCTCGCTGTCCAACAGGTCGTTTGGCGTGTCTTCGAAAATTGCCTCATCCACTTTCTCTATCTGCCCATAAAATGAGTTTATTCGGTCGAGGAATGCATTTCCTGCTGCTGCTGTGACGGCTTTATTTCTTCGCAAGTGGTCTCGGACAACAGGACATCCAGTTGAGACCGCAGGCTGTGGCGTCGTCTAAGATACCATTCCATTCTGCCGCCCTCAGTCGATGTATCTCGGCAAGATCACAGGCGCCGTCTTCCGAGATATTGCGGCTCCTAACGTCGATGATATTGGCGTCGTCAAAGGTCCCGGGTTTTCGACACCATGTGTTGGACCTCTGAGCCTTACTGCTGCAGCGCGGCTCACATCAAGCAAAAAAACGTCTTGCCAGATGAAAGTTTTTAATGGAACTAAAAAAAAGACAAGGGTGATCCGGCGCTGCCATGAGGCTAAGCGTCAGCTCCTGCGGAGGCTCAATAAGGATGATGACTATTCTTCTGCTGTGGGGGATGAATAAAGGAAGTCACAACCTATTTATTTACAAAATCCTGTTTCTTTTTGTACTCGCTTTATATTGGAAGCAATGCATGCAGTTATTCAGCTTTGAGAGCTGTGGCTTTTCTTTTTTACTATTTATCGGCGGCGCCGAGAAGTTTGTTGTTCAGCTGCGTAAAACATCATTGGCGCAAACTTGAAAGAAGACGAAAGAAGAGACTCGGAAAAGCGCACACTCGCAACTCACTTTCATTGAACCGAAGCTCATCTTATGAAACCCTAACGCATGCGTACAACTACATGAAAAGCCCAAACAACTACCATCACAACCTATCAGATAAAAAAGCGAATTCATTATGAAACAGCGATAGGGACACAACACTGATACCTTGTTGACCAAACTGCTTGATATACGTCGCTTCCGCCAATTTACGTGCCACTTTGCTTCTTCGCAAGACTCTCGTGCTGTTCAGTAGCGGTTCACACGAGCACGCCTTACAATGATACGGCGAATGCGAACCCGTGCTGCTTCTCATTGACAGCGCATGCTCCCTTAAGCGATTATGTATACATCGGCCCGAATGGCCAAAGTACACCTTGCCACAACTGAGCAGGATCAAGTAGACAACACCAACCAAAGAAAAACTTGCTTTCGTGTTTTTTTACACAATCAGTGCTTGGTAAGCCACACGATCGAGCACAAATACGTGAAAGCCTTAGAGGTGCCGAGAACACGACAGGGACCTAGAACACGACAGAGAACGAGAGCTTCGGTCTAATAAAAGTTAGTTGCGAGTGTGCGCTTTGCAAAGTCTCTTCTTGTGTCTTCTTTGAAGTTTGCGCCCACAATGTTTTACAGAGCTACGCGCCAATTAACCAGCCCGACAGCATACATTACTAAGCTATCTTGTACAGTGGGCTCTTCTTCCTTTTGTGTCTCTTTTCTAGATGACTCTTTTCTTGTGACCCTCATAACTTCAACTTCACGGAGAGCAAGGACCATGACCTTTGGCTTTTTTCCCGTGAAAGTTGCGAACCTGTTTGGGTATGTGATGCCCTCGGTGGGACATGCGAAGCGCGTGTCCAAGATTTAGTGCGCTGAACTTTGGCGGCAAGTTAGGATGATGTTTGACTGGATGAAAGTACGCTGCTTTAGTAAGAAACAGCCCGGTGCGGCGCACGTGGAACTTCAATGCCTAATGATTTTGGCTGCTCAAGCAACGGAATACCAGTGGCAACTGTGTCTTCAGGTGCTTCCCAGGCGTAGGAAGAGGGATATCCGAACGGCAAGATTACAAGTGGTGGGTCAGTACCAGAGGAGTTGGCGCGCGTGCTCAACAATAGGCCGAAATTTAGCTTTCAGCCAACCATTCTTGCGCATGCACTACTTTCTTTGAACAGACGCATGGCCAGCAGGGCTAAGGCTGAAGACCAGGAAAGATGCGTTCTGTATGAAACTGATAGCTTGCTAAGGGCTGTGTCGAAAGGAAGTCGTAATGGGCGTGACCCCACGGATGGAGTGGTGTGCATCCTCAAGAAGAATGATTTGCGCGTGCTAGTGACGGACAAAGAAGGTTGCTTTGTGCTCATGAAGACAGGGATCTTCGAAGTGAAGGCCACAGACGCCATACGGAACAACTTCAAGGAAGTGCGCGTTACTGTCCCCAAGGTAAAATCTAAGGCTGTTGTCTTGTGTTATGAGCACGGGTGGACTAGGCTGGCAAAGATCATTAGTGAGTGCAATAGAGATAAGCTGTCCGTATTTTTTAGCGCCGAAACTCACAAATAAGAGATGCCCTTTAGGACAATTGACAGCGAAAATAGTACAGTCGAGTGCATAATTTTAGAGACCACGGGAGCGCGTGCCGAGGCACGTCGCTGCGCCTTCTGGCGGCTGCATGGCTCTGTCCGGGAGCGCGTACTGCGCACGCTCGTCCCATATCACTCGGCAGCCTGCCCTTTCGCTCGTTTCAACGGTGCGCATCTCGAAACGATGCGGATGGCGCAAGGTGCCACTTCCGTAGTCGCTGTGAAGACATTGAAAAAAGCCGAGCGCTAATGTGACGACAGCACATCATTTGCGGGTTTCGGCGTGCTGCACGTAGTGCACGTTACTCCTAGGCGATCCGCGGCGTGATCACATTTTGAATGTCGAGTTAGGCAATCAATAAGCTCAGCCAGCAGTCTTGCCTTTTGCGCTCTCATTCGCCGAACTAACGCACGTACTAATACTCGCTCCAAATATCATGTGTCTATGAACATGCATGAAACCACCAAACATCTAACAGCTGCAGAAAAAAGCCGAGGAAGAAAGGTGAAAACAAACTCGGTTTATTAAGGATAAATACTTTATTAAGGCCGCTGTGGTGATGCAGCGGTTTCGATGCTCGGCTGCTGACCCGAAAGACGCATCTTCAAGTCTAGTCGCGCATTCCGTATTTCGATAGAGGAGAGATACTTGAAACTAGTATACTGAGTGGGCGTTAAAAAACCCCGAATGAGCAAACATTCCCAAGATGTTACTTAGGTAGAGCTCTATGTCATATCTATATAATAAAATTTATTTCTCTCTCTACATCGTGGTTCTGTCACGTCGAGAGCCCGCACTTATTATAGGTAGGAGTCGAGCCTCGACCCAAGAGTTTCTAGGATTCGAATTTCAGATATTCGTGTGTCGTCTTATACTACTCGAACCATAAAGCCCGATTGAAGTCAACCCATTAATTGGATGCATTATAGTAGATTAAGACAAGTAAGCATGAATTATTGCGGATTGAGACGTGCAAGAGATGTCATAGGCTTTCACTTTCGAGTCTTTTCATATTTGGGGTTATCTGGGAATATTTTTTTCCGAAAGCCAGAGAAAATCACGAAGGTTGAAAGGGGCGTCACCGCTTTCAGTATTTCAATAGAACTCTACCCATGACATATGCACGGAACATTCTCGAACGCGAAGTAGTCAGGAATTGAGACTGCCTCCATTAACATCCGTCGCTCGAGCATCAGCGTGTATGCTGGTATTCTGGTCACGTTGTTTTATAAAATACTGCAGTGAATTACAAGCAATCACATTTCAAATTGAAGTGCTCAAATGTTGGAGGCCCCACAAGGAAACAAAAGTTAATTCCTTAAGCTGTTCGACCAAAAAGCTCGCACGGCGGCACACCGTTCCTTTTGAACTGCGTGGAATTGCGATTCTTTCAGAAAAATTGAGCACTCAGAAGGTTCACGCGTGCTTGCGACGCAGGCGCAGTACCATTTTGCCATTTTGTCAATTTTTTGCCTTGTTTTGTGGTCTTTAGGGCTTGGTGACGATAAGAAATTATCTCGTACAGCAAATGTTGAATGGCAGCATATCGCGGCACAGCCCAGCTATTAGACAGCTATTGAACAGAGCCATTCTTGAAAAAGTATAAGATCGGGGGTTTCAAGGCCCCCCACATTCGTCTTTAAAAATGTCGCCACGAGTACCAGCTGATGAAGGGAGACGCATCGTAGGGTTAAGCATCCAAGGCTTTTCTCAGCGGGTCATCTGCCGGCTCCTTCAAAGGTCAAGAAATGCGGTGAGTCGTGCCATCCAAGCGTAGCGACAAACAGGGGGCGATCAGTGACAGAGACCGTGCTGGAAGGTCAAGATGCACAGATGACAAAGTGGAGAGGCTAATTATCGCCGCCGTAGTAGCTGATCCCCATATAACAGCGAAAGACATAAAAGATGCATTGCACCTCAACGCGTCTGTCTGGACTATCCGTAAGAGGTTGGCAGAAGCAGGGCTTGCCAACTGCGTCGCGGCCCAGAAGCCCCACATCACAGACAGGCAAAGATCCATGCGACTGCAGTTTGCGTGTTCTGTGCAGACATGGGGGTCAGAAGAGTGGGGAGAAGTCGTGTTCAGAGATGAATCAACGTTTTCAAGTCGCTGGGATCAGGAACGCCTAGTATGGCATCCAATGAACTCGAGGTAACATTTGCGATTTGTCTTCTACATTAATGTCATCCTCGTACTATTTACCATTGAATGTGTAGAAAGAGTAGTGCACAGGGTAAGTAACCGCAGCTGGTAAAAATTAATGGCATGTCACCCACTACAGTGCGCCTTAAGTACGTTGTGGTTAAGCAAGTAAAGCCCAGCACTTTATTGTCTTGGAACTTGGTGTAGAACGTTGCTTAGCTTTGATTCTGTTTAAGCTGTGTTACTTCTTACCAACAGGTCGAATATTTCGCACCATCTTGGCGATCTCGCATATTTAAAATTTCATTATATGGATCTTCAAGTAAGACGAAGTTGTTCAGGGATAAAGGGACTATGTGCCATTGTCGTTCTTATAAATCCGTGTAACCAATTCAGCATTTCCTTCCTCGCCATGTATTCACCACAGTACACGCAGTCGGTCTTTGCCAGTGGCCGATGCTCTGTGAGTGTCTGGGCCGCCATGAGCAGGCAAGGACTTGGACCACTGGTTCTTATCGATGGGAACCTTTCAGCCTCCACGTACTCCCTTATAATAGAGAGAGAATTGCTTCCTTATGTCTTAAATGGGTCGTTCAAGGATGGTTGTTTCGTGTACCAGCATGACAGGAGCCCGATTCACACTGCTCGCACTGTGAAATCTTTGCTTGAGGGCCTTGCTGTTCGCATATTGGAATAGCCACCTGTAGGAGCGGACCTGAACCCCATTGAACACGTCTGGGGTCTCGTGAAACGTTGGCTTGCGGCGCAGAATCTTGGAAGTTCAGCGAAGGACACCCTATTCGCGGCCATACAGGAGCAGTGGGAAGCACTTCGTTCATGCCCCGAGATCATGGCAGCGCTTTACAATTCGATGCCATCTCGTGTGGTGCAAGTGGTTGCTGCCGATTGGCGTTTGATTAAATACTGAGAGTGGTGATTTTTCCTGGATAGAAGTTATAGCTGTCGTTTTCTTCTTTTTTCTGGCTTATGAGAATAAACTGTTTATCGCGTTTCCTGGCTATTCATTCTGGACGCGCGATATTCAGTGGTTTACTGCATACCTCTGCACGCGCGATATTCGAACCAAGAAATGGAGCTGGCATAACGTCTCCGAGACAGAGCACGAAATTCAACACTGCAAGATGAGCATATCACGCAACTCCGTTTGAGAAAAGCTGAGAAACTGCATGTTTTCCGCGCTGCATCAAGGAAGAAAGCGTATTGCATGGCGCGCTCGAGCCATTCTATTACATAAGAGGCATTTTCGCCGCTATATTATCGCTCGGGTGTACCGGTGCTTGCACAGCGACTGCAGAAGTGGCACCTTGCGCCGTCCGCTTCGTTCGAGATGCGCGCCGTTGAAACGAGCGAAAGGGCAGGCTGCCGGATGATATGGGACGAGCGTGCGCAGTCGCGCTCCCGGACAGAGCCGTGCAGCCGCCAGAAGGCGCAGCGACGCGCCTCGGCACGCACTCCCGTGGTCTCTAAAATTATGCACTCGACTGTACGTGCCAGGTAATGGTGAGTCTTTACCTGTAATACAATTTAACTCTTGTGTTAGACGACCCGTTCGCTGTCAAGAATGCCTGCGACATAGTTTCTTCAGGACAATAGCTCCGTTGGACATGTTTTTTTTCTGTCGATGTCGAGGATATTTTTTATTCCGTAGCACACAGGGATTTACTCGGGTGCGTGCAGTCGTGCATAAAGAACAATGGGGCTGTGTCTTTCATTAACCATTGTGGAGTTCCGGTAGAAAGTTTTTTGGCTCTCTTGGAATGTTATCTTGGAGCAACGTTCATTTCTTTTGAAGACGAGTTGCTTGTACAAAAGGAAGGTATTTGTATAGGTTCGTGTGTAGCACTTGCGCTGTGTAGTATTTTCATGGCTCAGATTGACCAACACCTGGACACTGTTTCGTCCAAAGACAAGGTGTTACGCGTTTTTAAATACGTGGACGATGTTTTGGCTCTTTTGAAAAACAGAAACAGATGAACCCTACTCTGCATGTGTCACGTTTGTTTTAGATAAGTTTAAGGCGTTTGGACAAGGGCTCAAGTTTACCCACGAGCGTCCTGTCAATGACAAGTTGCAGTCTTCAAATCTTCATCTCGTGCTTGACAAAATTCATGTGTGTTGAATGTGTCACCCTCGGGCTCCGAAGGCGTTTTTTTTTGCTGTATCATTCAGCTCATTCTAAAGTAGTGAAAAGGGTCATTGAGTGTACGAGCTTACAGTTGGCTCTTACCAGGTCTTGTCACCACGTTATTGAGGAAAGTTGCAGGGTTTGAATATCTAGACTCGTGCCTGCGGGTTTTCTTTCGTCGGTGTTAACGTCAGTATGCGAAGCTTTATTGAAAAAATTTCGGCATGACGCCACCAGCGATTCAGGTACGGAGGAAAAGTAAGAAAGGAAGCACCCTGTTGTCATTCCCTATGTGCACAGAGTGGCTCATTCGTTGAAGAATGTCGCCTCTCGTTTTGAGGCCCGTGTCGTGTTCTCGGCACCTCGGATGCTTTCGCGTATTTGTGCTCGTTCGTGTCGTTTACCGAGCGCTGATTGTGTAAAAAAACACGAAAGCAAGTTTTTCTTTGGTTGGTGTTGTCTACTTGATCCTGCTCAGTTGTGGCAAGGTGTACATTGGCCAGTCGGGCTGATGTATACATAATCGCTTAAGGGAGCATGCGCTGTCAATGAGAAGCGGCAGGGGTTCGCATTCGCCGTATCATTGTAAGGCGTGCTCGTGTGAACCGCTACTGAACAGCACGAGAGTCTTCCGAAGAAGCAAAGTGGCACGTGAATTGGCAGAAGCGACGTATATCAAGCAGTTTTGTGAATGTGTGTGATAATGAATTTGCTTCGTTGTCTGACAGGTTCTGATGGTAGTTGTTTGGGCTTTTCGTGTGGTTGTACGCATGCGTGATGGTTTCAGAACGAGAGCTTCGGCCTAGTAAAAGTCAGCCCCGCCACAGTGGTCTAGTGGCTAAGGTATTCGGCTGCTGAACCGCAGGTCGCGGGATCGAATCCCGGCAGCGGCAGCTGCATTTCCGATGGAGACGTAAATGTTGTAGGCCCATGTGCTCAGACTTGGGGGGCACTTTAAAGAACCCCAGGAGGTCTAAATATCCGGATCCCTCCACTACGGCGTCTCTCATATTGATATGGTTGTTTTGGGACGTTGAACCTCACATATGCAATCAAGAATAGTCAGTTGCGAATGTGTGTTTTTCCGAGCCTCTTCTTTCGTCTTCTGTCAAGTCTGTGCCAACGATGTTTTACACAGCTACACACCAATTAGCTCGACGGCATACATTACTGAGCTATATTTGTTGTTCAGCTTCCTACGAAAGTTCTTTAGCAAAATGTATGGGCTGCACCGCAGGATGTGTTTAAAGGGATGCTGAAAAAATTGAAAATACTGACTAAACTTTGAAATTTCACTTCGAAGATGCCACTGTTCCGATTAATGGAGTTTATTTCCCGTACTTTTTAACAGTTGGTTGTATTTTTGACAGATTGTGAGTGGGTGGCGGCTGCTCGTGAGCGCGAACGGTGACGTCAAACTCACCTAGACGAATGCACGTGTTTTTGTCCTCTTCCTTTTCTTCATCTGTCCTTTCACTCCACTCTTTTCCTTCCACAAAAGCGCTGGTGCTTTGCCCCAGCCAGAAGCATTGTTCGATGCTGTTGCTGTTCATACCGGTTCAAGGAACCGAAGTTGAAGATGAGCAAGTGGAGAGACGCGGGCGATGGCTGGCTTTGTTGGCTTGACAGTTTTCGGTAAATTTGACGTCCCCCAACGTCACATCCTCTAGTTCACGGTGCTGCCGCTAGATGTGACAGTTTGTGAAAAACGCATTGAATTCATTATTTTCACGTAGTTCCTGCTTAAAATAGAGGTTGTCTCTATCAATTTCAGAATCCCATATATCAATATGGCTGGAAATAATGAAGGCAAAAATTCTGTTCAGTATCCTTAAAGTGTAGTATCCCTTTAAGCACTACTACAACTTTGAAGCCATTTTCCCACGTATTGATGTCGTACTGCTTTTAACTAGCCAGCAATAGACCTCTCCCTCTTTGTAAACAGTGTGACGTCACGTTACGAAGCAAATCGGCATCGACATCGCGCTGAGCCCGTTTTGCTAATTTCGTGCTGGTTGGTCAAAAGCTGCCATTCCGGCAAGGCATCTGTAGGGAAACGTGATGAAGCTTTTCGAGAAAGTGCAGTCTCTCCCTGAAAATGCGCGTCAGCAATACGATGAGAAGGTACGTGTTAACGGTAAACAGTACCGGGATCCCTACACCATTTCGGTGTGGATAAATGATTCCAAGCGATGGCCCAACGTTCGATTTGGTGACATTTATGTATATCTCGTCAACACACGTGGGGCGTACAATGCGCAGAACATGAAATGTTACAGATCTCTAAAGGCTTATGGTCTTGCTATGGCAGGACATGTGTAGAAAGTGCTCATCTCCGACATGGCTAGCAGCATGAACTGCTGCTTCCTCAAAGCAAATGTGACGCCGTCGCGGAGAACTACAGGCAAGCTCTACGAGGCCTGGGTGCTCGTTCAAGGAGACGGCAGCGTCAGCGTGGCGCACTGCACTTGCATGGCTGGGTAAGTTATCGTAGCCTCCATTTCTATTGTTTTTGTTATTTCCGTTCAGGCATAAGTGAAACTTGCGCATGCAGGCGCGCAAAGCAGTCTTTGCAATGTAAGCGTACTGCGTGCACCTCGCTGCCGCTCTAAAGCAACTCGCGCTATCGAAATTAATACTAAATTTTTAATAGTCGTCGCAGCACCACTCGACCATTTTAGACTTACCATGAACGATTGCCATGTTTTTTGCTATGTGATGGCTATCAACTACATCGGGTTTCTTGATGCGTCGTATGTTTCGCGGAATGTATACACAGTGAAACGCGAACTGGCGACGTTCACATTGCTGTACGCAAATACGTGTGCGCTCTCCCCGTTGCGTGCAGGTTAGTTATGCGAAGCCAACGTTACTAGATCCTGGCAGGGTCTAGTAACGATGGGCGAAGCTACGTTTTTTTGCTTTAGTTCTGAAAAAAAACAGCACGGCGTTTTAAGGAAGCCTTGCTATGAAACTGATACCATATCAATGATCTGAGCTTCAGCACCATAACGACAGTAGAGCCCTTGCTGTTTTTTTCAGTGAAGCCTGCTGGCAGCATTGTTGAAAGTTTATTTTAAACAAATAATAGTTTTGGCAAGACTTGCATCGTATAATTTACGTTTTCTTGCAGATTAGGAGAGGTGTGTACACATGTGGCCGCATGATTGCTCAAAGTGGAGCTGTTGGTGTCGTCTGGGTTTGCGAGGTCCACATCATCTCAACTTTGCGAACGGAACTGATTTCGAAGGAGCGTGAGCACACGTTTTCGTGAATTTATTCATTCGAGAAACTGCAGTTTGTGCATACAGTTCTCACATTATTCTGAACTAAAACTATAACTGAAGCAACAATGAAATCTTTTTAGCCAATGCTGAGTGTGCTTAACAGCAAATGCAATTTTTAACAATGTACTGCATTTTTGCGTAAGTGACAATAGGAATGTCGGAAAATTGAAAGCACAGGATGAAGTCGCACGTGTATGTTACACCGGGCGTCGATTTCATGCACCGTATATGTATACTTATCTACATCTATGAAAATGCAAGAAAGGAAGAAAATCCATAAGAAAACATTGGCCCGAATCTACATGTTACACTGCAAATGTCGTCGAAAGATGATAGTCTTGCGTCTGGAAAGAGTGAACAAAACGTTCATTTTATGTTGTGCGCAAGAAAATTGGTGAATGCTATTTTGAAGGCGCCGCGTTGGAGTGCCTCGAGCGTGTAACGGAGGTGGACAAGTGCATCTAGGCACGTTATACACGAGCGCCATCTGGCAGTTATCCTCAGAAGGCGTGCGCAACCGTGGAGGTGATAAGGTGTAGAATGCAAAGCGATGGGCAGGTGCCACCACCGTGCCGTTGTAGCAATGCGTTGGAAACACCTTCTTGAGCATTGCGTTGCACTGTTAGCGCAGCGCGTTAAACGCTACAGTCCTTACCCTATCGGAAAAAAACGAATGGTGGGCATGGTGGAAACCACCACCCACCATTATAGTGGATTAGTGTAGTGGGTGAATGGTGGGAAATGCCCACCATGGCGCATGGTGGGTATGGTGGGTGCTGCAGTGCCGGCAACACTTGAGCGCGAAATGACGTCATAATCACCGTGACGAGCTGCCACAAAAAATAAAAAAAATTCTATAAAAACAGTATAAAAACACCCGTTCCGTAAAAAAAAAAAACAAGGCGCCACGGAGCATCGAACGTGCAACCTGCGGATTCCCATTCAAAGACGCTAACCACTGCGCCACACCAACATGACGATGTATGGGTGTTAAATACTTAGTTGGCATACAAACTTACGGTTCAACTTAAGTTATGTTTGTCGTGTACACAACATAGACAAGATCTACACCTGCTACTAAAAATTGCACATTTATTAAACACAAGCAACTGCGGCCTGTAACGATTGCCACTATGTTAACGGCACTAGTGCTATTTTTTTTACAATTCACAACTTCAAGAAAAAAACCAAGTGGACTGGGGAGCAGGAATAGTTTACCGGCGGGGTCTGCCAAGTTTAATATCCGTTTCGCGCTCGTTCTAAAGGGTGACATCTGCTCACGCTTTATGAGGCCTCTAGGCTCATTCCATAGATACGCCCACCTAATTCATTTGTTTGAGCATTGGGATGCTTTTCGCGCAATGTAGAGGGTGGTCGCGCCAGCGCAATGCTGTAGCTTTTTCGCTAAAGCAACTTCATAACGGCTTCGCCAAAACGAATGCAGTGTGCCGGAAACATTACGTTTCATGTTGGTTCACCAAGCATACGAATTGCCACGTCTGAGTTCTCGTACAAAAGCTAGAGAAGTGCCGGCGAGTGCGACCGGCGGCTGTCGGTGAGAAGACAATTACGTTCTCTGGGAGTGCTTTAATCGCGTCGCATCGATGTTTGTCGCTTCTTGAGCGGACACCATACAAAATGAAAAATGCTTCATTTAGGTTAATTGATGCCATGGCTGCGCTGTATTGTCATACTTTATCGTCGAAATCGTGTATTCTGAAACCCGGAAGCACGGATAACACAATTGTACGGGCTCGGTCGGTAGGCCTAACTTTGATGGAAATCATGGTCGTAGAACATGTAGTGTACTGATCCCAGATTGGTACACTATATAAATTGCCGGCCATTATAAGCCCACCCATCATCTGCTTACTGCTTCCCAGAATTATCGCGATGGTGGGCAGAGCTTCTCAGTTTGGTACACCATGTGGCCCACCATAACAAGCAGCACCCATCATCTGCTTAGTGCTTCCCAGCATTATCGCAATGGTGGGAAGAGTTTCTTAACTTGGTACACCATGTAGCCCACCATAATAAGCACCACCCACCATATGCTTAGGGCTACCCAGCATTATCGCAATGGGGGGCAGAGTGTCCCATTATTGCCCACTATCTAGCCTCTGCTTTCCACCATCATTTCCACTTTACCCATCATCTGTACACCATACCACCCAGTATGTCCCGGCATAACCACCATATTTTCCACTACGTACCACCATAGCCATCATAATTTCCACCATGCCCACTATTATTTCCACCATGCCCACTATTATTTCCACTACGCCCACCATGTTTTCCAGTATCCACCATGGCAATTTTTCCGATAGGGTAGAGTTACTTGTGTGTGCCTCTTCTAGTATAAAGGCAGACTTACAAAACATAGACATGTTGTTGTGGTGCCTCAGGTATGTGCAATATTTGCTTTTTTAATTGACAATCGCATAACTATGAACGCTAAACCTTGAGCAATATTAGTGGGCGCTGCGGATGGGGTTGGCCGTTTGAGGTATCGTTAGGGCGGGCAAACAGACAAATGCACAGACAGACAGACAGACAGACAGACCAAATTTTTCCGTCGAAGGTCCCCGAGAAAGACTATCGTCTTTAAAAACACTCCGGCGCGCGCAATCGAATGTGGGACCTCTGCGTCGTGAAAGCGAGGCGTTAGCCACTGAGCCACCCCGGAGTACATCCTTCACCATTCATACGGCAAGCTACTTCTATCTACCCCTTACCGCTGCTCACGAACATTTCAGGGCGAAATTGTGTTTTCAGCATTACCAGCAAGATGGCGCAATGAGCGCCTGTCGCCACATCGCGCGGCGGCACCCGCTCTAATCCCCTACGCGTACTTTGCCTGGCTTAGAGAAGGTGAGGGACGCTCCCTCACGCGCCTTTATCTCTCGGAGGGGAAGGTCGTACGCCTTGGCTGACCTCAGGCTTTATCTCGAATGATTCTGCTGTAGTTACTTGTTGCACAAAGGTCACACCAATCATTGTCGTCTCCGTTTGCGAAAAGAGCGCGCTTTTTAGACACAGCAAAGTGACAAATGAGACGCTTATTCGCGTGCATACGTATCTGTGAATACGTTTTGTGCGTCATTTGTGCGTGAGGAACGCGGGGCCCGTTTTGATCTGCTTTCCATTCTGGGCATGACCTTTCAACTTGTTGCTATCACGTTCATTGCTTCGCCTTTCCGGCAAAACTGTGACTTTTACACAATTCGCATCATACAAGTAAATTTTAACTCAATTTCTTCAATCTGACTGTGCTGAACAATAGCGAGGGCAAGATACACAAAGCCACTTTCAATATAAATTTACTGTGCCGCGGAATCTGTTAATATATTGATGCAACATGAACGGCACACGTGTGCAAATTGAATAAAACAATGTATACAAGTTGGAAGATGTCACCGCCCAGATGACAAGTTCTTTTTCCGTGACAGCCAGTGTAACTGGATGATACGTGTGTTAGCCTTCACTGGCTATCACCAACAAACAACCTGTCTTCGTGGTGGCAGCACCATTCATCTCTTATTGTCGTTTTATTCAGTGTATGTACTTGTGCCGTCCCTATTACATCAATATACTACCATGTACAAAACTGGGCGTTCAGATGATAAGTTGCATTTTCAAAATAACGGCTGGTATGCGTAATTGCTTGAGACGACCACGCCATATAGCATTGAAACTGGTCTCTAAAGATAATAATGTTGGCTTTGATCTATGTGTATGAGTTGAAATTAAGCTGATAAGACCCTAAAGGAAGATAGCAAAAATCAAAGCCTGTGCGTTACTTAGGTTTAAGTTCGAGTGGGTGGGGGAATAATAAATTTTGGAATCGCATCAAATTGTGATGACCTCGAATCAAGTATGAACATTTATCGAATATTAAAAGAACCGCTCTCGAAACTGTCTTACAATTCCACAACAGTTGATTTGAAACAATTATTCACAAACATTCACCAGGCACCACTAGGATTATTTAGTACAACCACAATTTTAAAAACTGAGGTAAGTTCATATACAGCAGTGACCGGAGCCCAAAGGCGTTGCCAGAAATTTTTTAGGGAGGGGTTCAACTATACAATGTGTATCTTTGTGTGTACATATATATATATATATTATAAAGGGGAAGGGGGTTTATTGAATAAAACCAAATGCCTGGTTCAAGAGGCGTCAGTCACTGTCACTAGCTCAGCTCTTTGTCGTAGTCTTTCATGTGCTTCAACTAGATACTGTCCCTCTCCCTCTTCGCCACAACATTTGCCCCGGTGGTGAAGAGGAGCCATCCTGGCGACTCATGGCGAAGCAAGCGCAAGGGG
Source organism: Rhipicephalus annulatus (assembly GCA_013436015.1). Classification (NCBI taxonomy): domain Eukaryota; kingdom Metazoa; phylum Arthropoda; class Arachnida; order Ixodida; family Ixodidae; genus Rhipicephalus; species Rhipicephalus annulatus. The sequence goes on along the minus strand of WOVY01012796.1, from coordinate 453,310 downwards.
ATCATAGTAAGCTTTTAAGCGGCTGATGTGGACTGTCTCACAACCACGGCATCGTCTGTCATCGGCAGGTGTCACTGGTTCGACGACGTAGTTGACCGGGGACGTGCATTGAACGATGTGGTACGGACCATTGTACTTGGATGCAAACTTTCGAGAAAGGCCGGGGGACTGGAATGGAACTGAAAGCCATACAAATGAGCCTACGGGGAAGCTGTTAGCAGGCTTGTCTTGGTCAAGTCGTTCTTTTTGGAGACCTTGTGCAACGGACGTAAATGAACGCGCTAATTGGTGGCACTCTTCGGCACACTGAACAAGTTTGGAGGCTGGGCGGTATTCTGAAGCATCTGGGCGGTAAGTAAGTATCGTGTCAAGCGTAGAAGAGGGCTCACGTCCGTACAGTAGAAAAAAAAGGTGAAAACCTAGTAGTTGCTTGCGTGGCTGTATTATGCGCATACGTCATGAAAGGGAGCACCAAGTCCCAATTAGAATGGTCGGAGGATATGTACATAGAAAGCATATCACCGAGCGTGCGGTTAAAGCGCTCTGTTAAACCGTTTGTCTGTGGATGATAGCTTGTAGTGGTGCGATGAATAATATTGCACTCACTGAGAAGCTCCTGGACTACTTGCGATAGAAACGCACGCCCACGGTTGCTAAGCAGCTCACGTGGCGCGCCATGGTGAAGGACAAAGCTACGCAAGATGAACAAGGCGACATTACGAGCAGCAGCGGCTGGCAAAGCGGCTGGCAAAGCGGCGGTTTCAGCGTAACGGGTTAGGTGGTCAACGGCCACAATAATCCAGCGATTTCCCGCATGAGTACAAGTTAGTGGGCCGCAGAGGTCAATGCCGATTCTATCAAACGGCCGAGCTGGACACGGCAATGGTTGTAATTCACCAGAGGCATGACAAGTTGTTTTCCGTCGCTGATACTCAGTGCAGGAGCATATGTACTTGCGAACGTACGAGTACATTCCACGCCATAAAAGTCGCTGACGAAGCCGGTCGTATGTTTTCAAAACGCCAGCGTGTGCGTTTTGAGGTTCTGTGTGGAAGTACGCGCACATGTTGGAGCGCAAATGGCGAGGTATAACAAGAAGCCATTTTCTACCATCCGGCTGATAGTTGCGACGGTACAACATGGCATCCCGTATTGCATAATGGGGAATTTGCCGACGTAGTGCACGAGGTAGACGCTGGCGTGGTGTCAGCGAAGACGAGGAGAGAACGTCGATGAGCGAGGCTATCCAAGGGTCCTTGCGTTGTTCCAAAGGCATGTCAGCGGTATCGATGCTGCCGATGGTAGCTTCGGCGAAGGAAACAGGTTCAACGGCTGAAGGAAGGGGCGAACGAGAAAGAGCTTCTGCGTCGGTGTGCTTGCGGCCTGAGCGGTGTATGACGTGAATATCAAATTCCTGTAAACGTAGCGCCCAACGTCCAAGCCGGCCCGAAAGATCATTCAATGAAGCGAGCCAACAGCGTGAATGGTGATCTGTAACTACATCAAATAGGCATCCATATAAGTAAGGACGAAATTTTTGTAATGCCCAAGCAATGGCCAAACATTCCTTTTCGGAAACCGAGTATTTGAGCTCTGCCTTGGTTAGGGTGCGACTGGTATACGCAACTACATACTCCGAGAAGCCAGGCTTGCGTTGAGCAAGGACAGCGCCAAGTCCTATGCCACTGGCATCCGTGTGCACCTCGGTTGGAGCAGTAGGGTCGAAGTGGCGTAAAATAGGTGAAGTAAGGAGATGGCGTAATGTTGCAAAAGCATCATCGCATGCCGGCGACCAATCAGAGAGGTGTCCATCACCAGAGATCAGCTGGGTGCGATTATCGAAGCAAAGTTCTTCACAAAGCGGCGAAAGTACGAGCACAGTCCGACAAAGCTGCGAAGCGCTTTCACGGTAGTAGGCTTCGAAACTCAGCGACAGCATGAAGCTTCTCTGGGTCTGGGAGGACGCCCTGTTTTGAGACAAGGTGGCCAAGTATTGTGAGCTTCCTAGCTCCAAAGTGGAACTTCTGGATGTTTAGTTGAAGGCCTGCGCTCGTGAGGCAGCTCAAAACTTCGCTGAGTTGATGGAGGTGGCTGTCGAAATCAGAAGAGAAAGCAACGACATCATCCAAGTAGCATAGGCATGTCTTGCATTTTAGCCCACGCAGGACGCTATCCATCATCCTTTCGAATGTGGCTGGCGCATTACAAAGGCCGAAGGGCATTACATTAAACTCGTATAGCCCATCGGGCGCCACAAAAGCAGTTTTTGGACGATCTGATGGTGCCATGGGGACCTGCCAATAACCGGACCGTATGTCTAGTGATGAGAAGAATTCAGCGCCTTGCAAGCAGTCCAGGGGGCATCATCGATGCGCGGCAAAGGGTATACGTCTTTAATCGTGACTTTGTTTAAACGGCGGTAATTGAGGCAAAACGAATCGAGCGGCCTTTTTTATCACAAGTGCCACAGGTGAAGACCAGGGACTGCTGGATGGCCGAATGACGCCACGTTGAAGCATTTCGGCCACTTGCTCAGTGATCACACGACGCTTAACAGGAGATACACGGTAGGGACGCTGTCGCAAAGGCGCTTGGGAGCCGGTGGTAATGTGACGGACAACGGTGTGCTTACGGCCTAAAGACGTCTGCTGGCATTCGAACGAGCCGCGAAATTGGTGAAGCAGTTCTAGAAGCTTTTCGCGGTGTGGTTCTTCAAGTTCGCCATCAATTGAGGGGCCAAACAAATTATTGTTTTCGTGGACAGTTGAAGAGGCAGATGGCGTCAATGCATTAAGCTGCAAATCACTTTCACCGTCAAGGTCGAAGATGGAGGAAACGTCTAAGTCTTGCAATGTTCCACTACATTCTCCGTGACGCAAGGTTGTGGGAGACGGCAAGGGATTTGTGACAAAGAAATTGGTAGTGCCCGCCGAAATATCTAGAAGTGAAAACGGCAACGCGAGGCTCTTGCGACTTTGGAATGTTTGGGAAGGCGTAAACAACAATGCAGGCTTAGACACATCGGCACAAGATATGGGAACAAAGGCTGCGCTAGTCGGTGGTATGTCGATGTCGTCAGCGACAAACAGCTTGTTCAACGGAAATTCCGGAGACGAGGCACACAACGCAGAGAAGGCCAATTCAGCACGAGCATAGTCGATAACCGCATGACTACGAGACGGAAAATCCCAGCCGAGGATCACAACATGAGAACACGCCTGTAGCACAAGAAATTCAACGGTGTACAAAACATCTTGGATGAGAACGCGGGCGGTAAAGGCAGCTGATGGTAGAATATGATGAGCACTGGCAGTACGGAGGGACAATCCCTTTGGCGTCGTGGTAACCTTCCGAAGCAGGCGGCAAAGTTTGAAATCAATTACTGAAACGGCAGCACCAGTGTCCACAAGTGCAAGGGTACGGTAACCATCCACAAAAACGTCGATGAGGTTTGTCGGAGAAATGCGAGGACTTGATTCTTTCGATGACGACGCAGTTCCTGCCTCTGGAACTGCGGCATCTAGTTTTCCGCGTCTGAAGGGCAGGGTCGACGGCGCATAGGCGACAGGGAGCGAAGTCGGGGAGATGGAGATCGGTGACTGACTGAGGGAGGGCGGTCGGGTGAAGAGGATCCTTGTTGACGTGCCGTGTTGTTAAGGCGCCGAGAGTCGTGTGACGATCTTTGCATGGTGTTGCTCTGAACGAGAGGGCGGTGGCGGCACAAGCGAGCCACATGTCCTGCGTAACCGCAAGAATAGCAAATCGGGCGGTTGTCTGCGGTGCGCCACGGATTCGGAAACGCTGCAATCGGCCGGCTGAACGGAACTGGTGATGACCGAACAGGGATCGGTGAGGTAGCATAAGTGGGCTGTCGAGGTGCTCTGGCTGCAACGACTTGCGCCTGCTTCAAGGGTGCGGCCTTCAGAGGTGGTGAACGAGCGAAAGGCAAAGCGTCAGCTACCTCATCTTGCATGACATGCCTTATGGCCGGGGCCAGATAATCTGGGGCCAAAGGATGCGTTTGTGCTGGCTCGGGCGCACTCGATAAAATGGAAAGCTGCCAAGCGACCTCCTCACGCACGAATTGCTTTATGCGAGCCAACATGTTGTTATGGTCTCCGAGAGTCAAGGCCGCGATCAAATCACGTTGTTTCAGAGAGCGCCGTGTTTGGGCGCGTTGCTTGTGCAATTCGTCAAAACTCTGGCACAAGCTGACGAGTTCGGCAATTGTTTGTGGGTCCCTGGCTAACAACATTTGGAATGCGTCATCGCATATGCCCTTGAGGATTTGTTTGATTTTGTCGGCTTCGAGCATCGCTGGGTTTACCCGCTTGCACAAATCAACAGCGTCTTCAATGTAGCTGGTAAAGGTCTCTCCTGGCTGTTGAGCGTGCTCACGAAGTCGTTGTTTTGTGCGGAGGTTTCGCACAGCAGGGCGGTTGAAGACTTGCGAAAAGGAGGCCTTGAATGAATCCCAGCTGACAATGTCGGCTTCGTGATTGCGCATCCAGAGACTAGCGACGCCGGACAAGTAAAAGCTTACATAGGTCAGCTTAGTTACATCGTCCCACTTGTTCGCTGCGCTCACCTTGTGGTAAGTAGCCAGCCACTCCTCAACGTCTTGGCCGTCAGCGCCGCTGAAGATCGGTGGGTCACGCAGTGGCCCCACGCCGGGTCATGTAGAGGCAGGAACTTGCGAGGTACCTTCAGTGGAGGGTTCTTCCGGCATTGCCGGCACTGTAGGTAAGGTGCGACTTCGTAGTCCCAGCTTCGAAGACTACCCCGCACTTCCACCAAATTATAAGGGGGTTTATTGAATAAAACCAACTGCCTGGTTCAAGAGGCGTCAGTCACTGTCACGAGCTCAGCTCTTCGTCGTAGTTTTCTTTCAGGTGCTCCAACTAGATACTGTCTCTCTCCTTCTTCGCCACTACTATATATATATATATATATATATATATATATATATATATATATTGTAACGAAGAGCAGCGCGGCAGCTGTGGACCATGGGCTGGACAGCGAGGAAGAGGAGGCAGAATAGAACAGCTGAAATCTCAAAAGTTCTCAACTTGACTTTTCTATTTTTTTTCTCGTTTGCTCCCTTTTTATGTGGTTTTCCTTACATTAGTTATATTATAATACAAGTTCTTTACACATAGTTAAAATGATCACAGAAAAACTACACTACGCTTTCTTGGCCAATCCCCCTGAGTGAGTATGAGCCATCAGTCCCGGGAAACAAACAATTGCACGACGAACGGGTGTTGTGTCTGTCTCGCTCATTACAATGGCGCAGCCGTTCATCGAACATGTGCGCGACGACCTGCGTGAAGAAACCGTCCTACGGAGCAGACGCACTCTCCAGCGACCCGCAGCTCCTGCTGCCGTGGCCATGGCATCCGACCTGGCCACCGCGGTTGCCGATGCCAGTGCGCTGCCTGAAGGCGCCCTTGCCAAACCACAAGGAGACTCCGCTGACTTGGCTTCGCAAAGCGCCTCCTTGCCCAGGGATGCCATACACGCTCCCTTGGACATCGCCTCAGGTACCATCGCTGGAGCAACGTCAGTACCGTCGCCAGAAGACAGGCGTAATTCTTCGCCTGTAGCCGCCCGCGAACTCTGCGCGGTTCTGCAGGCCATCGATACTTCGAGCCAGCGTCTTGCAGACGCCACCGTCACCTTCTCAGCAGCCTGTGCACGCACCACGTTGCCTCCCCTCTCCATGGCTGAAATTCCTGACTTTACCGGCATTGATCAAGACCCAACCGTCTGGCTGGATGAAATCCATTCGTTGGCCCGTCGACATGCATTGACTGACGACGTGACGCTATCGCTATCCGTAAGCCGACTGCGCGAGTCCTCCAAAGCGTGGCATCAATACAATGACTGCAAGTAAAAATCCTGGAGTGACTGGACTACAGTCTTCGTCATGGCCTTCCCACGACTTCCATACGCATACGACGACCATTTCATGTGCATGCGATGGCGTTGGCAGGCTCCATCAGAAGACGCCCGTAAATACGTCTGCGATAAGGTCGGGCTTCTCGACAAATATGGAATTACATGGATCCCTCCGGCTGCCCGCCAGTATGTCGTTGATGGCTTGGCTGACCGTACTCATGCTGCCATCTTATCTTGCCAGTCACCTGAAGCGTCACTCCAGGTTTTCGCTCAAAAGGCAGCCGAACTTCAGCAGAACTCTCGTCGTCAGCTTAGCTTGGACAGATTACCGACTGCCCGTTTGACTTAGGCCTCCACACGACACGGATGCTTCAAGTGCGGTCGCCACAACGCCAAGGAGTGTAGCCAACAGTTCCAGACCCGAATTCACTACCAAGTTTGTCAAATTCTTCGGATGTCCATTCATGTTGAGGGAATAGGTGACCTATCTGCTCTGGTGGATACCGGTGTGGAACGAACGGCGCTACACCGACGTCATGGTCCGGACACTATCCGACCGTGAACGCAACCTCCCCTCTGCGGACTTGGAGGAAGCGCTATGCCAGTCAGAATGCTAGACATTTCAGTCCGAACGGCAGCGGGCACTAAAGTTCTTCCAGCCATTACCGTCATCGAAGACCTCCCTGCCGACATAATCCTTGGTGCTGACTTCTTGCTATCTGACGTTATTGAGCTCACCATACATCGCGGCCACGTTGAGCTCCGGTCTTCGACAGCTGGGTCTACCGCCGCAACCCTGCCACCACCGACAGGTGAGCCGTCCACTCCGCCTACCTTATCTTCTATATTGTCTCGCCATCAGCCAGCATTCGCTAGCAATACACCAAAACTGCCAGGCACTAATTTGCTGCTCCATCGCATACCAACGGGAGATCATCCACCAATATGCGTACCACTGCGACTATACGCTGAATGAGAACAGGCAGTGATCGCAGAACAAGTAGATGAAATGCTTGCCGCGGGGCATTATTAGGCCGTCATCGAGTCCGTGGGCAGCGCCAGTCATCCTTGTTCGCAAGAAAAACGGATCACTACGCTTCTGCGTGAACTACAGGCAGCTCAATAAGTGTACAATGCCTGACTCCTACCCTTTACCCCGCATTGATGACGCTGCTGATACAATACGTCACTGCAAGTTCTTTTCGTTGCTTTATTTACGCGCAGGGTACTGGCAGATTAACGGTGCGGAGGAAGATAGATGTAAAACGGCCTTTCGCACACCTCTCGGTTTGTATAAACTCAACCGCATGCCGTTTGGACTAAGAATGGCTCCTAGGACTTTTCAGCGTGTGATGAATTCAGTGCTCGGACCATTGAAAAGCCAAGCCTGTGTGGTGCACTTAGACGACATCCTGATCGTTGGCAGGACGGAGGATGAACACCTTCGCAATTTGGACGAAGTACTACACAGACTCTATGCAGCAGGGTTTCGTTTAAACCAAGAGAAAAGCCGGTTTGGGGGGGCCCAAGATTTCGTACCTGGGACATAATATATCTCGTGTCGGCATTCAGCCACTCCCGGAGCGAATAGCTGCCGTGTCGCAGTATCCCACACCAACCTGCTTGAAGCAGGTTCAGTCATTTCTGGGTATGACTTCATATTTGCGAAGGTTTATTTCCCACTTCGCTTTGATCGCAGCTCCCTTGAGCGGTCTTCTTAAAAAGGACGCGCGGTTTGAATGGGGCGTCTCGCAAGAAAACGCTTTTCGAGCTATAAAACAAAAGCTCACTTGTTGCCCCATACTAAGTCACTTCAATGAGGGCTGGCCCACCGAAGTGCACACTGATGCCAGACAAGTCAGCCTAGGCGCTGTGTTAGTGCAGCGTGATCCAGATGGTGTGGAACACGTGGTCGCTTATGCCAGCCGAAAACTTTCAGACACCAAGCGCCACTATCGCTCCAACGAGCTTGAATGTCTTGCAGTGGTATGGAGCGTCGATGATAAGTTTCGACATTACCTTTTCTGGCGTAAATTCACTGTTGTGACTGATAATGCTGCTATAGCATGGATGTTCTCCAAGCAGTAACTTAAGCTCAAATTTGCCGGTGGATAATCACACTGCAAGAATACAATTTTGACGTGCGCCACTGCGCCGGGGGGCTAAACAACGTCGCCGATGCACTCCCACGGAACCCCCTTGGCTTGGCTGCGCGCAACAAACCAGGGAAACCCACATTTTTTTCGCCCAGATGGATATATCCCGAGCCCAACAGGAGGATAAAGATTTGGCATCCATTATTGCATCTATCGCTGACAAGGGAAATCGCAGTACTTTTGTGATGCGTAATGCCGCATTGTACCGGCGTCACTGGCGAGCGGACCGATCCGAAGAACGTTACCTCCTGGTGATCCCGAAATCCCACAGGTCAGAAATATTACGAGCCATTCACGACTCCCAAGAAGGCGGACACACCGGCCAACGAGCCACACTCCGGAAACTACAAGAACGTTTTTGGTGGCCTAAGATGTAAAGTAGAGTCCGTTCTTATGTCGCCAGTTGCAAAATCTGTCAGCAGTTTAAGTGACCGCCTGGGTGTCAACCTGGATTACTAACACCAATCAAGATACCCGAAACAATTTTCCACACGATTGGAATTGATTACATAGGACCTCTACCCACCACCACTGCGGGAAATCGTTACATCTTTGTAGCAGTAGACTACCTGTCAAAATACGTGGAAGTGGAGGCCGTGCCCTCTCTTGCATCCACTTACCTAATCAACTTCCTCAAGCACCGATTTGAATGGAGACATGGCTTACCAAAAAAGGTAATATCTGATCGGGCTACAACATTTCATAGCGGGGAACTGAAAAAGTACCTTCGCACGGCAGGTGTGCAGCACCACTTCACATCCGTGTTTCATCCTCAAGTAAACGGCCTTACTGAGAGAACTAACCAGAGCATCCAGGCACGACTCGCTCCATATACGAAGGCAGGGACAAGAGGAGAGGCCGACTAGGACGTCAACCTTCCGTCAGCCGCTTTTGCGATTAACATGGCACTGCGGACGTCTACCGGAGAAACACCCTACGAAATTGTTTATGGGAAACTACCACAGCTGAAAGCGGTCCTCAGTCTGGATGCTCCCATTATAATTCCACGTGCCAACGGTCGCAAAGCGGCCTGTCAGAAGATCCGAACTGAGGCGATCAAGAAAGCCACCCACGCACAAGAAAATCAAAAGCGTTACTATGACAGACGCCGTAGGCCCGCTCCTGCTTACAACATCGGTGACGAGGTCTGGGTGCAAAGGGGCACCAGCGGGCCTGGCAAGAAGCTACTCCCTAAGTTCGACGGGCCATTCATAATTACTCAGCGTGTAGGAGAAAATACCTGGCGTGTGAACACCTCAGATGCGAACTTCACTCTCGATAAACGCAAAAGAAACAACTTTGCCGTGCATGTGTCGCTCTTGAAAAAAGCAGTCGGACCACTGCAAGTGCAATGAACTGTAATTTCTTTTTTTTGTCAGGTCCGCAGTGTGGCCGAATGTAACGAAGAGCAGCACGGCCGCTGTGGGCCATGGGCTGGACAGCGAGGCAGAGAAGGCAGAATAGAACAGCTTGCCCGACGAACGGGTGTTGTGTGTCTGTCTCGCTCATTACAATATATATATATATATATATATATATATATATATATATATATATATATATATATATATATATATATATATATATATATATCGAAAATTTTATGCGGAAACAAGAAATGGCAGCATATCCACGGGGTGAATGATGGAGAGTGGGGCAAAGCATCCGTCCATGCATCTGTCTGTATGTGTATTCGTCCATTTAGTCAAGACTCCAAGTACCACCATCTCGCTTCCTTTTATCATATATGCGTCCGTCTTTGTGACCATCCGTGCGTCCATCTGCCCGTCCGTGCATGCGCCTGTTCGTGCGTCCGCATATCAATCCGTGCGTCCGTCCTTGCGTTAGTCCATGCAGCCGCCCCTGCGTCCGTCTATGCGTCCATCCGTCCGTGCAGCCATTCATGCATGCGTCCATGCATCTGTCTGTGTGTCCGTTCGTCTATCTAGTCAACACTCCAAGTTCCACCATCTCGCATCTTTTCATCATATATTCCGCATATAGAAGCACCGCCATTCAGCGGACATTCCAGGGACTAAACGAGAGGTGGCACACGCACACTTTCTTACGGCTTGCGCTTCTTGTCTAGTTCCCACCTTTAAACACCTCGAGGTCATGGTATACACTAGTTCACTGTATTCATGGCACTGCGGCCCAACGCTCGCTAAACCTTTCTAAAACTAAGGAGGTTACGCCCAGCGAGTATAACCTAGCAACCCTTTCTTGGCAGATAGTGCTCCATGTACACGCCAATGACTGCTAATTGGGAATGAGAGATAGGAGAATTAGACTTTTAGTTAACGCGCACGCTTCGAATTTGGTATTGTTTAACAACGCACAGGAAAAAGCACCCACCGGCACCACCTTGCAGATCAAAGCGTAAGACTGGTTACGCACAACGACTACGACGAGGGATGAACGGGTGTCGCTGTAAGGAGCTTCGCCCCTGAAGGTGTCCAGGGAGCGGGTGGGTGGGGCCCCTATTCTAGGACTCCACTGGTTTCAGTGGCGCGCTGCGCTTATTCAAGGAGCGCTGGTTGCACCCCCGGTCCTCACTGCTGTTAAGGTTGGGAAGGAAGATGTTGCAGGTGATGGCATCCGGGTGGAGGAACTGAACGCCGACAAGAGGATACGAGAAACATAACAGGGGTTTATGACATTATTTACACTTATTTACAGGAAAGCAAGGGATAGTGATTTAACAAACCACGAGCGTGGTGGTTGAACACTACATAGTTCAGAGCCAGGTTCAGAGAGCCCCGTCCAGCACTCTGCTGCTTCGTTTTATGCCCTGTCGGGCTCCTCCTCTCCGAGTCGAACACCAATCACGCACACACAGGTGAGGGGGGGCGAGCATGCACGGTCCATATGCACACTGCACTGGGGTGGCGCCAGCAGGGCTCGTCCTCGTCGTGTGGGTGCCGCTACTCGAGAGTTCCCACGATGTTGGCAGCATACTTCAAAGGGTCCGCCGATTTTGTTCGCTCAATTAGCGGGGTGATTTGCGGTGCTGTCCGTCGCGGTCTCTTTCAGGAAGACGCCGTCGTTGTTGGCCTCTCTCGAACGGCTAAAGGCGTCTTGGCGACACGACGTCTTGGTCCTCTGGCTAGCACGTACGATGCCTGACGAGCATAGGCAGTCGGCCGGTCGGCTTGGTGATTGGGGATCAAAAGGGAGCACCGCTCCTCTGTCAGCTCCGGCGCCGGCCACGCTACCTTTGCAGTCGCCCGATGAGTCGCCGAGTCCATTAGTCACCGCTTCTGCTTGAAGCGACGACAAAAGGTCCGCTTTTGAAGGACGTGAACTCGCCTCTGCCCGCCGCCTGGTCTGGAACAATCACTCAAATACGTGACAGCGTCGGTAAGACTGGGCGCCGAAGGGATTGAGAGATGAATCCCCAGGCCAAACCTAACAGCTCCTCCGCCACCCGGAAAATCTCGGCTGGCCAGCGCTCCCAACCGCTGGGCACGAAGAGAATGGCTGGTGACGAGGACGATGGCTTGGCTGTTCTCTCCAGCTGCGTACTCGAAACCAACTCCCAATCCAGCTCACAATGACCGACAACAGCAAGGCGAACCACACAACACAATACCATGCTGCATTCAAGCACATTGGACCCGCTTAAAACCCTCCAGGCTTCTCAAAACACAAACAAAAGAGAAACCTGTACGCTAAAATTTTGAAACAACTTTGTGCCGCCAAAGTTACAACAATCATGGCTGTGGAGATGCTCACTAAAGATGGAACAAATTGCCATGTGAGAAAAGCACACAAAGGCAAATACAATTTGGCCCCATAAACCGTAATCACACTACTTCAAAACTAGCTTTCTCCTACCATCCGCACTACTAAGTTGTAACTGACATTTAATTTCCTGAGTAATTTTATGAAACACAACCAAATACAAAGGTCTCACATGAATTCTGCCAGACCCTATACCTAAGTTATTTGGGCGCATTTTTCATCCTCTCATTACAAACTTCAAACGTAGTCGGGAGTGCCTACCTGTAGGACACCCTGACGCCAATGACAACTCACTCACAGCAGATCAAACTGCGTCTTCTAAATTCTAGAAATGTATCTAGTCTCAAAATGTGGCGAACGCAGTGCTTTCAGCCCAAGTGATCCTATATGATCCCTAAGTAAACACAAAACAACAAAACGAAGTAAACTTGCTGTGCTAACACGCTCATTTGCTGGATGTAGTTTCATGTCAGCCCATGTTTTTAAAGAACGCACATGACTTTGCTGTGCGCTCTAGCACGACATCATACTTTCATCCCAAGAACGCTAGCACACCAACACGCACCTAATCATAGGCGATATCTCTCTCACCTAGGTATCCTTAAACCCTCATCTGAACGTAAATTTTCTCAAGATATCGAACTGTGTAAATCCTTAAAACGCATCTCTAATCTCAATGTTCGATATAACATTACGCTCAGCGAAAGAATTCACCTGATCCCTGAGCACATACTAAAATAACAAAGGGAAATGCAACTCGGGTACTAACACGCTCATTAACTGGATGTAGTTTCATGTCAGCCCATGTTTTTAAAGAACGCACATTGCTGTGCGCCCTAGCACGACATCATACTCTCATCCAAAGAGCGTCAGCACACCGATCGCACACCTTAACCATAGGCCATTTCCTTGTAACTCTACTAAAAACACGTACAATGCCCTTAGAAAATCGAGAAGGGAAAACTGTATCCAAACAAACTAGCCTGGGAGAGGACAAAGGAGTATTACTTCAAAACCAAAAATAAGCAAAAGGCATGCTACTAAGAACACTCCTCCGTTCACTCACCAGCTTACAGTTGTCCCTCCCTTCAATCGCACTCGTGGCGGTCGAGGACATGGCGGATGTCGAGGGCGCGCGAGGCAATGTTGCGTAAGTGCTACCAGCTGAACAGCGCGGTCACGCATCATTCGCGATTTCTGCGGGCTTTTGTCAATCTGGCGGAGGGAACCCGAGCAATGCCAGGGAAAGAGCGACGGTGTCCTCTTTGATCTAGCCGAGTGGTGTTTAGCTATTGTGGTGTTTCTTCTAGGACCACGTCGACACTCTTTTCCCCGAAAAGCTCTAAATCTCCTCCGCGCATACCGTCGCGAAGATGCACGCTGTAGACTACCATTATTTCGCCGCTTGTGCCTTACTGCACGACACAAAAACCTTGTTGTTGAACTGGCCGGTAATCTACTCTCTCGTCGTCCGCCCGGCTGATTGCTACCTCTTCCATGCCTTCGCTTTGTCACTCGCGTACGCTTCTTCCTTTTACGGCGGCGCTTGCGACCAACCGTTTCCCCACTACTAGGAAGTTCGCTTTGGGTGGCGTCTTTAGAGTTCAAGGGCGCTTCCACACGCGAGTCTATTCTCGAAGAACCTGTTGTTCTTTTTCGTTTCGTCCGGTTGCTCGGACGCATGCAAACCGGCTTTAACGCCGATGCGAAGCTCCTAGTCTTACTAGTTACGCTAAAAGGTTTTGCGTCTTCTTTTACCCGCGTAGTACCTTTTTTCTCTCTCGCGGCTTTCCGACGTCTCTTGCGTCTGTGCCGTTTCCTGCGACTCGTCGCTGAGCCTACTGCTCGCAGCTCAAGGTCGCTAACACTCTCACTGCACTCGTCAGCTGTCGACGCCGCTCCGTCTAGATGATTTTCGAAAAAACCACCTATTTCACACTCTAGATCGGCGGACAGCTTGACGCTCTTAGGAACAGTGCAGCTGCCTTCCCTCAAACTTTCTAGCTCGCATTGCTGGGAGCTGCCTACAACCGCACTGTTCTTCTCACTCTCTGCTTTCGCTACTTCTCCTGAGCTTTCTCCGGTGTTCTTGATTACTTCCACATTGTTTGCAAGATCCACCCTCGCGACAAACACAGTTGAGGCCTGTACCAGCTTTTCTACAGCTATCTTGGCTGTTTCACTAACAGTTAACTGGCACAGCACCTCGTCGCACTCGCTCTGACCTTTAGTGGCTTCTCTCATTAGAGTAGCATCTTTCGCAGCTCTCGCAATTGGTTCATCTTCGAACCTGCTGCGCTCTTCACACGTGCTCGCCTTCTCTACAACTCTGGGCTGCACCTCACTCACTTGATTACCGCACTTCTCGTGCGCTACAGTTGCGGATGGCTGAATCTTCCGCCTCCTTGCCTCGACTTTTTCTTCCGACAGTTCAATCACTAGGCTGAGTGCTCGCTCACGCTCGTCACCTCGCTCCCGTTTTTCTATCTCCCATTTTCGCTCACTATCCACCTTGGTGCTATAAGAGACACGCGGACCTCTCTCAGGCTTGGTTTTACTACCAGCACAACGTCGCGCGTTCTTCACGGGAGCGTTCGTGAGCTTGTACTCTATTCGCTTTCTGTCAACTCTGATGCCGAAGCACCGCAGTAAAGCTGCCTTAGCTACCTCGTACCTATTGAACTGTTCCTCGGAAAGGTATAGTAACCTACCCATCAATTTGCACGGAAGGACACTCGATAAGGCTAAAGACCAATATTCCTCGTCGAGCTCTAGTTCTCTGCAAACTTTCTCGTAAGAGGTTAGATAACTCTCTAAATCCTCCCCCTCTTCGAATGCATGTATCCTCGAATTTACTTGAGCCAATCTAAGGTACTGTATTGATCTTTTTCTCTCTTCCTGTTTTAATTTCAGGCTTTCCTCCCACTGCTCTCTTTCTTTCTGTCGTTCAAATCTTTCTTTTTCTTCTTTTTCTTTTCTTTCCCTGTTTTCCTTTTCTTTTCTTTCCTGTTCTATTCGTTTCCGTTCCTCTCATTCGCGTTCCTCTCGTTTCCGTTCCTCCAACCCTTTTAAAGCTTTTAACGCGTATCCAATATCCACCTCACTGGCGCTTTCCAAAATTAGCTCTAAAATTTCTGACCTGCCCATTCCTTTCTTAATCTTAATACCAAGATCTTCACAAATGTCCAAAAGACCATCTTTTAGCAGTGTCTTCACCTCACTGGCTTTTTGCGAGATCAGCCCCACAATAGCTGTCCTGCCCATTCCTTCCTCTACTTCAATGCCTAGATGTTTACTCACACACAAAAGTTCATCTCTTAGCATTACCTTCCACGACATGATTGCCGTTGTACTTTGGTCCTGCATCTCACACATAATTAGGGGATCCCTACAACTCAGAACTCACAAACGGTAATCTCCCTAATCCACACACAATCCAGCTTCTAATAAACTCACACAATTGAAGCCTGGAAAGTCAAAGCAAAGACCAAGCACTCACCACAGCACAGCACCATGTCGCGAAGTCGATCCCACCGCTGCCACCAGTTGTTAAGGTTGGGAAGGAAGATGTTGCAGGTGATGGCATCCGGGTGGAGGAACTGAACGCCGACAAGAGGATACGAGAAACATAACAGGGGTTTATGACATTATTTACACTTATTTACAGGAAAGCAAGGGATAGTGGTTTAACAAACCACGAGCGTGGTGGTTGAACACTACATAGTTCAGAGCCAGGTTCAGAGAGCCCCGTCCAGCACTCTGCTGCTTCGTTTTATGCCCTGTCGGGCTCCTCCTCTCCGAGTCGAACACCAATCACGCACACACAGGTGAGGGGGGCGAGCATGCACGGTCCATATGCACACTGCACTGGGGTGGCGCCAGCAGGGCTCGTCCTCGTCGTGTGGGTGCCGCTACTCGAGAGTTCCCACGATGTTGGCAGCATACTTCAAAGGGTCCGCCGATTTTGTTCGCTCAATTAGCGGGGTGATTTGCGGTGCTGTCCGTCGCGGTCTCTTTCAGGAAGACGCCGTCGTTGTTGGCCTCTCTCGAACGGCTAAAGGCGTCTTGGCGACACGACGTCTTGGTCCTCTGGCTAGCACGTACGATGCCTGACGAGCATAGGCAGTCGGCCGGTCGGCTTGGTGATTGGGGATCAAAAGGGAGCACCGCTCCTCTGTCAGCTCCGGCGCCGGCCACGCTACCTTTGCAGTCGCCCGATGAGTCGCCGAGTCCATTAGTCACCGCTTCTGCTTGAAGCGACGACAAAAGGTCCGCTTTTGAAGGACGTGAACTCGCCTCTGCCCGCCGCCTGGTCTGGAACAATCACTCAAATACGTGACAGCGTCGGTAAGACTGGGCGCCGAAGGGATTGAGAGATGAATCCCCAGGCCAAACCTAACACTGCTGAGCAAAGTCTCCCACTGCTCCCTTCCGGAAATTTTGCCGAATATTTACGGTGAGTCATTTCGGGGGAACAAACGGGGTTAAGGCTATCATAGCTGAAATCAAGAAGAAGAAATGGACATGGGCCGGGCATGTAGCGCGTAGACGGGATAACCGCTGGTCGTTAAGGGTAACTAACTGGATTTCCAGAAAAGGAAAGCGGGTTAGGGGATGACAGAAGGTTAGGTGGGCAGATGAGATTAAGAAGTTTGCGGGTATAAATTGGCAGCAGCAAGCACAGAACCAGGTTAACTGGCGGAACATGGGAGAGGCCTTTGTCCTGCAGTGGACGTAGTCAGGCTGATGATGATGATGATGATGATGATGATTTCGGGTGGCCTGTTCTGGCAATCTCACGTTACGTGGGCGAGAGTGGGCCTGCCTCCAAACCACTGACAGCTACTGCTGTTCATTCTGGGGTGAATGACATGTTGCAAATAAAGGTTTAGATAGGTATCTGTTTGTATATACACATGCAAAACTGAAACCTTTCGGAGGGTTTGAACCCCCCCTTCTTCACTTCTGGCTACGCCTATGCCAGATCCTTAGCAGTATTTCGTAGCTAGGTTGAATTATGGCAGTGACTACAGTAATCAAGGTGAGACTTTGTCGCCTGCATTGGCATAAAACTGAGTCATGAAAATTGATACGTGTTGAACCGAATGCCACAAATACTGATAAAGATATAACGAACCGGATAAACCTTTTATCACAATATGGGTGTCTCCACCGAAAGCATGTAAGAATTAGTATTGGACACTGTATCTGCAAGAACAATTTAAACAAACACAACATTTGCTCCTTTTAACCATGAAGCCGAATGCAGTCGTATTACCCGCCTTCACATAAGAAGCCAGCTGTAGCATTGTGAAAAACTGTGAGTTAAAAAAAAAAAACGCCTTCATTCTGTAATAACTGCAGCACCTGCAGTGTCGTAGAAGTTTAACGTAAAGTTTACACTTAGTGCGCCTTCTTCGGCGTCGTTCGTACTTTTTGTTGCAATTTCATACCCAAGTGATAGATTACCAACTTTCCCAGAATGGTGCTTCCCTTGAGTTCAATATCTTAACCTGAACTTTTGCACTTTCAGCACACAGAGCTGTATATAACGGGCAAATGCATACGCCTTAGATTAATTTCGGGTGACTTCAGGTAGAATAAGCACATTGTTTACAGTGTGAATAGTAAACCTCGTGAATGGTAAACATTCTCTCATCTCCGGTTCTGCAATCTATACTTGTTGTGCATGCATTAAGTATGTTGCGCCAAAGACACGGTGCTCAGGACACGCTTTGTGTTTGCAGCTGTTTCTTTGGAAAAGATTAAAGAAACTTAACTGGACTAATCAACTACTCAGCTTTGTCTTGTCTGCTGGTAATTGCTGTCTCGGAACGAGTAACTGTTGGCTTGATTTCTCAAACAGTCATCAACGGCATGAAATCGTAAAAGGACAGAAGAATGTGTAATATAAAGCATGCTCTTTTTATATATAGCAGTCTTGTCGGGGCTTGCCTAAAGTGAGCAATCTACCTTGCACGTATTCGACATGACATCAGAACACAGCAAGCGTTTCTCAGAAAGCAAATTTTACTATTTCCATTTTCTTAGTAACTTGCAGAATATGAGCTACTCTTTTATATAGAAGATAGCCTGGCTTCTCCACCAGGCCCATAGATTTTAGGATCACTACATTTACAGAAATCACTCATGCATTCGACAAAAAAAACATTGTCATTTCTAAGACCGTTTTTGTTGGTACACAAGATGTACATAAGTTGTGTGGTGTCACAGATATATTTTATAATTCCCAGATATATCGTGAAAGTTCATTCTATCAGTGTTCATGATGGCTGCTGTTTCTTTCGTAGGCATGCTTCTTTTTGTTAATGCTTCTCTGCTGGTACTTCACTTGTCAAGTGCAGGCTGCAGTGTCACTAATGAAGCATTTCTCGTGAAATGTGTGGGTGGAGCCTGCGAGGATCAAGGACCTGCAGATCATAAAGCACCGACATGAAAAGGTATCAAAAGGAGTCAAAACGGAGAGCAGTGTAGCCCAAGCTCCAAGGGCAAACTTCCATGATGCGCTTGAACCTTTATGGGACGTGCTACCCAATGCAGCGGGGTTTACAGCATATGCAAGGTTTGCTGCAAGGAATGAATACACTGACAGTGCTGATGAATGCAAGGGCTTTGCCGTGTTGCCAAAGAGTCGTTATGAGATTTTTGACAGCACGTGGGAACAGCTAAGAACAAGTGACCAAGAAAAAGAAATAGATTCATGAATTAAGTCGACCCTGAGCCATAGCGAAGTCATAATAATCGAGGAAAAGACAAGAATGCAAGGAAAATGTCTTCCTTGATTTGAGCGAAGTTGTGGCCGCATCACAAGATCAATAATCAACGAAATTGTGAAGTGCAAGAGCGCAAGTGCTGCTGCGCGACTCTCGAGCAAAATCGCGGAGTCTCCTGTGGTGCTCTTTGAGAGTCGGCACAGGAGGACCGCTGCCATGAGGTATGGAACCAAGCATGGGGAGGTGGCAAGGAGGCAATATGTTCAGCATCAGATGTTACAGCCCACTAACTTTCAGTGTAGAGATGCTGGTTTGTTTATATATATGAGAAGTTTCTGTATGTCACGGCTAGTCCAGATGGCATCATTGAATGTAGTTGCTGCGGCCGTGGGGTGCTTGAAATTAAGTGTCCTTATAAGTGTAGAGATACGCACGTTGATGACATCAATTAGAAAGTCTTTTATCTTAACGACAATTGTTGTTTAAAGGAAAATCATGAATATATGCTCCAGGTTCAGGCCGAAATGGCTGCTGCTGAAGTGAATTATTGTGATTTTATGTGCTGGACCTAGCAATCTTTTGTTGTTGTGCGTGTCGTAAGAGATACAGACTTTATGAAGAAGCATATGCCAGGGCTGAGGGCACTTTTAAAGTTCTTTTTGCTTCCACAACTCCTTTCTAGAAAGACATTTCCCAGTGTACAGCTCAATAGCTCCTGAGCTAGTTGGCAGAGATTTACAGTGAAACCTCGGTGATAGTATCACGGGGTTACCATAGATATTCGTATCTCCCCAAATTCCTATCACCAGAAAATGTGGAAAATTGGCATGTGAAATAAGAAAGCAGGCGTGCTTTCATTTTTTGTTCTTCAGGGCTGCAGTAAAGTCACAAACTGCTCTAAATAATTGCCAGTGAAGTTCTTAGAAGTCAACGACCATGTTTTCTCTCCTGAATATACGGCCTGTGAGTGCATGTGTAATTAATGAACCAGGTGACCCATGACATAGTGGACCCTTCTAACCTTTGCACGTTTTTCGTTATCGCAGTATAATACTGCGGCGAAAGTAACTTAAAGGGGTACGGACATTTTTTTTTTCGAAGGACAGTTTACTCTTCCATACAAATCTCCTCCACGCGGAGACGGCTTTGAGCTGGTCTGAAGCTCAGCGAATGCTGATAACACATTTTATTTCAACATTAAAGTGCATATTTTGTTGGTGAGCCTACTGATATCAACATTAGCTTGACGTCAGGCTACAGTACTACTAGGCCCCGCCACGGTGGTCTAGTGGCTAAGGTACTCGGCTGCTGACCCGCAGGTCGCGGGATCAAATCCCGGCTGTGGCGGCTGCATTTCCGATGGAGGCGGAAATGTTGAAGGCCCGTGTACTCAGATTTGGGTGCATGGTAAAGAACCCCACCCAGGTGGTCGAAATTTCCGGAGCCCTCTACTACGGCGTCTTTCATAATCATACGGTGGTTTTGGGACGTTAAACCCCACAAATCAATCATCAATCAATCAATCATCAGGCTACAGTACTAATTTCAATGACATCACGCAGCAGTCTGGCCAGTTGTGATGACGTCAGGTACCAAAACTTTCAAGATGGCTTCTTGTACATCACCAAAACCTTAAAAATGGCTGCCAATGTGCGTCGCCAATGAAGCCATTATGTGGAGCGGTCATGGAAACGTCATCACATGTGGCGCGAACACGTGAAAAAAAGCCCATGCCATATAGTGCTGTCAGGGTACAGTAGGAACTGAAACTAACTTGTAAAAACGTGCTGTAATTGCTTTTACAGCGAAAGATGTTATGAGATCACAACTCAGGTCACACGCAGTTGTCCGCCGCCACCGGTGTCCGTAATCAAATCGCGCGAAATTTAAAAAGAAAACCTAGCACCAAAAACAGTGGAGCTCAAAACCCGGGTCGGCTGGGCGCCAGCCCAGTGTTCTACCACTCAGTACCGGTGCTTGGGACTTGTTGGCAAACTTGCCTTAGGCAGACATCATGTCGGGAAAGCAATCAAGTTAATACAACTTATAAAGCCGCTTAAATGATTGTATGCACCATCAGCGATTGGTGTAGTGCCGACAAACGCAATATGAAATTGTCTGATTCAGTGTGTTATACTGCGAGATTATCCTTGTTTCACTAAGAACTGATAATCTAGAAGCGAAGTTTGCATCATGTGTCAAGCAAGTCTGTTGTTCCTGAGCCTTCTGCGTCGCATTTAGTTTTATGTGGCACTACTCCACTGACAGCTCTTTTGATTCCCAAAGTAGTGGTTATATCTGGGGCGATGTATCAGCAATGAAACTTCAAAATAAGTGCACGATTGGTGCCACCTATTCAGTAGTCATTAAACTGCATGCCATTGGAGGATGGTGGTGCAGACTCGAGCAAAATGACCTGCAATATGTCTGGACAATTGTGCTTAGTTGTGTATCAGCATGCTATAGTATCACACTCTGTGTGCCGTGATACACAGATTACTGCAAAGATTCTGGCAAGTATTCCTGTCGCTTGACAAAACTTTTGATCGTTTTATTTGCGTGTTATATATGCTAACTGTTGTATGCAGCCCCCTTTGCTTGTGAGTATTGTGCTTGTATATGCGGTTATTTGTAGTATCTGCTGTGTATTTGTGTAATGGAACGTAATTTCGCCATGACTGCTTGATGTTTTTAGTACACGAAGAAAAGAACACGGATTTTTCAGAAAGCACAGAAAAAGTGGACAGGCAATGTCTTAATGGAGGACTTTCCTGCCCGAAAATGAAATAACTGCATACTTTGTATGGACCCAGGCACAGTGCACGACACTGAATTAGTTGGCAAGGTTTAGTTTAGTGATTTATAGGCAACCCATAGAAGGGAAATTTTACCTTAATATAAAAAGCAGTACGAATTTGACACAAAGAAGCTGCTCAATCCCGAAGCTGTCAGAGTGAAAAGAGAAAATGTAGAATTGCACTAGCGAACAAGTACTAGGCTTTCGGAAATGAAGAAAACAATGACGTAGATGTAATGAACGGAAGCTTAACCAGTCTATTTTAAAGCAGCAGTTGAATTCTGAGGAAAATCAAAGACAGGAAACCAGCAAACTCTCCTAAACACGTGACGATGAAGAAATTACATATTAAACAAGAATTTTAGTTTTGCTTTACAGCATACACTGTATGCCGAGGAAGACTGTTAAAGGTGATTTATTATACTAGATGAAGACACAATCTGTCCATGGCAATTGTGACACAGTAGTAGCGCAGGTTTTTTAACAACTTTACAAAGCAGTTGCGTCGTAAAGTCGTTATTCGACACTACATTGTGGCATTGTGAAAATACAAGTATAAACTGTGTGCAACGTGTTTTTCAACATTGTCTGGTCTCACAAGAGCGCCTCCCGGCGCATACCCAGTACACACTGTGGTACAAAAAGCAGTCATTAACAGTTTTTGCGTAAACACAAACTCGCTAGCTGACTCTTAGAAATAAGTGTGGCAATATGCCACTAACTGGAATAATGCCAATTAAAAACACACAAAGAAAGTTACATACATAAAATATTCAACAAATGTAGCGTCACAGACTCGCCATGGCATCTACGAGACGTAGGTGTGGAATCGTCCCCACAGACAATATTTTATTAATGCGTTGGAGAGAAATCTTTAAGTACTTGAACTGTCAATGATGAGCCTTTTATAGAATGTTTATAAAAGTAATATCAAATAGCCTAAGAGCCACAATGGGCTTTAATCAACCAAGACAGCTAGTTGGGTTCAGGAAGGGATACTTGTAATGTACCACCTTCACGTGGTCATTACAAAATTGAAATACCTGCGGAAGACAACAAAACATGTGGCCTTCGTCGGCTACGAGAAGGCTGCCGACTCAATGGATACCTACAGTTCTGGATGCATTATGCCGTCAGTGTATACCGTGAATGTACGTAGATGCTTTAACCAGCATCTGAAAAAATTCCACAGCCACCCTACTCCTCCACAAGAAAATCTAGAAAATCCCGGTAGAAAAGGGGTTCAGCGGGAGGAGCAATCTTTGCAATGTTGTTAATTGCATGTTTGTTTGGAAAAAGCATTCAAAAAGCTAGACCAGGGCAACACAGGAATATGGATTAATGGAGAAAATCACGGCAAGCTTTTCCTTTGAGGTCTTCAAACTCATCAGCAATCATGGTGATGAGCTGCCAAGCATGATTGAAGATTGCAACGGTGAAAACACTAAAATAGAATTAAGGATGAATATGCAGAAAAAAATGACAAGATTAGGTGGTGCACAAAGGCTGGAGAGTTCAAGACTGTAAACGACACTCTTCAAACAGTACATGTATGTACAAAGGCAAACTATTAACAAGTGAGCCCAATCATGTCGAAGAGGTTCAACCAAGAAAACAGGTGATAAAATGAGAATAACCAATGAACTTTTAATGAGCTTAAATACAGCAGGCGAGCGAAAGAAGGATAATATCAATTAAATTACTGAGATGATTATGTCGGCTCGGGTCTCTTAACCACTAGGATGGCCCAACGCGAACACGGATGCTTTGATCTAAACGTGGGATGAAACTGACAGACACGTTACAGATGCACGAACTTGAACAACTTCCAGCCAATTGTATATAGCTGGTCATGAAGAAGTCATTTCACAGTGAATGTCTATCAGAGCGGAGGTAGAACACTCGCCACGCATCACGCTGCGTGACGATGGTGTCATTGTAGCTCCAGGTATGTATTGGGATGAAGGCCCGGCCTTAGAATGGTCGGGAATTTCCCCCAGAACAGTAGAGGCCAAGACACAGCTCGGCCACACCTTAACACACTGAAGCAAAGTGAATACGAGACCCAGCCGCACACAGAATTGGGAATGTATGTCCTGCCCAGTCAGCTCTAGCTAGTGGCATGGCCAACTGCCTGATGCGGTCTCCATTCATCTGAGCTGTCTTTTATTTTGTCACCACGATACACACAATATAGGCCACTTATTTCACATCATTACAGTTCCTATAACAATTAGGAAGTAGGAAGGTAGCAAAGTGAATCCCTTAGCAGATGATAATTATTGATATCCTAGACAAAGTGGACATGGGTAGGTTATTTATTGAGAATGCAAAACGACTGATGGTCTGCTTGAACAATGGAATGGATACCAAAAGAGGCGAAGCAAAGACAAGTACGGAAGAGAGTGCAGATTCAATCAACGTGGAAGCTGTAGGAAGTGTAGAGCAGTCATCAAATCGCAGTAAGGACTGTTCATTACAAGCGAAGTATCCCCTTTAGAGTGCCTGATGCATTTCCTAGTATCAATCACTCTACACACATCTTTTCTACTCCAGTCTTTTGTCAACATTAGCGAGCTGTGGGTTGTCCGTGACACAGAAGAGTGCTTATCAACGCATTAAGTCCTTTCTTCGGCGCTTACTAATGTCTATAGCCGGGTATTCAGGTCCCCTAACGCAGCATGCTAAAGTGCTAGCTCTGCTCACGCCTTCCCAGGCTTCGTTATCATCGATGCAGGAGAGTTTCCTTTGTCACGATCACGCGCTCACCTCATAGACGGTATAAGCTAGAAGAAAGGTGCTAAGGAGCCTTACGCCAAATGATGACAACATTTGACAAGCTAGCCTCCTAAAACGCTCCGCACTTTAAAACATTGCACTCAATAAATGCTACCAGTTAGTGCAGGCCAAGGCGAGTTGGAGGCCCTCGAGGCCTTTGTCACGCAGTGGACATGGGCTGATGATTTTGATGAAACTTTGTTGGCATGTCTGCAAGAGAACTGCCGACGATTTAAAATGTGTCAACAGGGTGGTGAGTGCAGCAATCAACAACACAATGTCACCTAGATAATCTTTCATGAAGTATGGCACGGTGTTCTTTGGAATACGGAAGCACTTCATCCGTCCAATCACTTGTTCAACTCGGATGTGCCGACAGGAAATCTCTCATGACTCTGTTACTTCCGCTTGTGAAAGCTGGTTCTTTCCTTTAGTGAAGGCAGGTATAATCAGTCTTACTCCGAGTACTGCCAGCTCCTTTGTAACATTGAAGCCCCTGTCAGCCGTCCCTTCATCACCATATTGCAGCTTCTCAGTGAAGTCTCTTAGGAGGAACTGCTTGTCACTAACCTTGCCACCCCAACACTCTGAAATATAAGAGATGAGCCCATTTGGTGTGATCCGCACCAGCACTTTTACAGTGTTGTAGTTCTTGTACGATGACCATGTTGTACTTTGTGTCGTTGAAGCCCTTGCTTTTTCTAGTCGAATTTTTGGTCTGTCGATGTTTGCACGAACACGGCGAAACCGTCTGCACTTGAATATCTTCGGTTGCGAGGCATGAAGTGCGTCATCATCTGGTCACACAACAAGCCCCTTCAACTTTGTCACTAGTGTGGTCAGGGAACTCTCAAATGTTTTTGAAGCATAATTCCTTGATATTTTAAAAAGGTCCGCCAAGAAACAAAGGTGGATGTCGAGTCACATTCTCATTAGAACGAGAAGTACCTGGTGGTCGTGGCCTATGGTATCTGCAGTGCAGCAGGATTGTTTGTACAGGGAGACAACCCACTTGAATGTTTTATCATTGGGTAGGCCTGTATAATATGCAACCCGGTCCGAGTTGTTCATTATCTCCGAATACCTCTACGGAGAAATGTTTTCATGTCCAACACTTTCTTTGGCCCTAAGTTCTTGAAGTTCCTTTTCTAAGGCTGTCATTTTATCCTGCAGCGCATTGTATTCGAGGCTTCAGATATTCCTCCTGCATGTGCAGCTGTACGTTAGCAGGAAATTCTCCGAAGTGATACTGTCCAGGTGAGGCTAGTGGCGAGGTCAGCACGTCCTCTGGAACGTCACAAGGTACCACATTGTCTGAAACAGGCGAAATGTGTGACCACTAGCTACATCAAGTTAGGTGCTCTGTTTCTAACTTTCATTGAAGGATAAGTACTGTAATTCATAAACTGCAACGCATCATACCTTACTGGGCTTGCAGCGGTCAAACATTCAGTTAGGCTAGGTTACAAGCACCTAAAATAGAATATGGTGCCACAAGCCATGTGTTAGCCGTGGAGACAGTTCAATGCTCAATAAAGGCCTGTTCATTGTACAGGTTGTGTTGGTGCACATGGCAGCTCAAAAGATATATTGATTTGCAACACAGCGCGTCATAATTTTTCATCAAAAGGCACATTAATTCAACCAGACGTTTTGCACAACATTTGCATTATCTCAACCAAATGTTTTCACTTGAGATGCGTCGCTGTCGCATGACATTCTAAGCAGCAGTAGCAGGAAGCAACTATAATGGTACTTCCTGTTTCAGTCTAACTAAATGCAGTTAGGTAAATACAGGTTACCGAATAAATTAACGGTAACATATTATCAGTAACTGGTTCCTGCCAAAGTGTGCTGTATGACAATAAATGAGCAGCAAGGGTATGAATGTTTAAAGTTTAGGTTACGCTCTTTGCAAAGGTACGCCAAAGCATTTTAAAATTCTTGGTGTATAGTCTGAAGCCGCTCACTGCTCAATGTGAAACAGACATTTTTTCATCGATTGCATGCTTCATTTCTGTCTTGACTTCGCTAAAGCATTCGATACTGTACTTCCCTGCATTGTTAATTCCAGGCTCTTTGCTCTTTCTGTAAATTCAGTAATGATATCTCTGCGTCAAAAATACTTTTCTTCATGTAGTAAACGACATTTCGTCTAATCTTCACGGCATTTGGTGCCCTAAAGGCTAGTCCTAGGTTAAATGATCTTTTTATATGCATGAATCACCTGTCCAATCAAATCACATACTGGAACAGTAAATGTTTTGATTGTCATTCTATTCTCCAAAATGACCTTCACCTACAAAAAATGCATGACTTAGCAGATGTATGCCCTTTAATGCATCAAATGGAATGCTAGACAATGCATGCAGCAGCTGTTTTATCAACGAAAATTCGTGCATCTTGGTTATGCTCACTTAAAAATAAGTGCGGATCATCCATTTCGTCACCATATCAAGATTATCGTGTTATCGAAGTATAATGTAAGTCATCCAGAATAAGAAATAACTTCTTCCAATTACAGCTAACATTCTCACATTATTTCAAATAGAACATGACCTAGCACTTAATGTCACTGCGAGATCACTGACCTCATCTTTCTTATGTCTAAACTGTAGGTACAATGATGGTGACAAACTGAACGCTTTGAAACTTCCTGCTGCTGTTGAAACATCTTCACACTTTCACAAACATTCAGTTTAATGTGCTTTTACGGTCAAACACAGGCATTTAGGTCATCAACATCACCTTGTCTACCTCTAATTGTGACAGTATCAGTGGTACACTACTTTTTAAGATTGTTAAACGATGTCGCTTTGTAGTATTTGTAACCTTTGTTTTGTTTTGCTTTTATTTTGACTTTATGCTTGTTTTTTGTGCTGCAGTTACTGATACCACCCTTACTCGTTGCATTTCAGTGTGCCTGCAACATATTGTTTTCTGAATAAATAAAATAAACACATTTACTGAAACAATACGTTGAAACAAAACATTGTATTCAGCAAGTTGGTTAAACCCTCATGAAAAGCCACAGTGCAACTGTGACAAGACAAAAAGAACACATGACCGCATCACAAACAAGTAAAGCTAACTATTGTTAACTATTGTTCGTCAACACTAAAGATGTGATTGTCTGCCAGTGTCCAGCCTCAGTCACACTATGCTGTCTGCCAGGTTGCTCTCATTTTGTTGGTCTGAAAATGTTCAAGATTGAATAAAAGGTGAGATGGTCAATTGTGTTATGCAGCAGCAATGCGTAAAGAGACAGACACAACTATCATTCTGCGTTACAATGTCTATGAATGAATGAAAATAACCCCAGTTTTCATCTTTGTTTACCTGAACAATTTTTTATTATGAGTGACCAAGTGAGCCCTGCGAGCAGTTTGCGCCTTGATCACAAATACTAAACTAACTGTGTGATGAAAAAAAAAGTCCCTGTCGCCAGCAAGCTGTCTTTTCGTTCACTATATTTTCTTTTGATCTTACGCCATAATTACTACAAACCATCCCCTATACCTAGGTTTCTGGTCTGTAAGTTCTAATTGTCTTGTGTCTAACAAAAAGAAACAAGCCCTTAAAATTTACTTTCTTTTGTGAAAAAATAAAATAAAAACATGGCTCACCACATGAATTTGCTTCAATGTTCCATTGCAACAAAGGAGCTCCAGCTTCTTCGAAGTGCTACAATGGAGCTGCGTCTTCTCCGTCTGCTTCTGGAAAAAAAAAAGAGGAACGATTTCAGAAAACTTGTAGAAGAAGGGCGAAATGACAACCACCCATTTGTATCCCTGAGCCACAAGGAAATTCCTACTAAGTTGGATAGAGGGGGAGGTGTTTCCAACGGTGCGTCTGTCTGGCAACATTAGCAACAACGTCGGTGCTCGCCGCTAATGGGTATAACAGAGCGTTTAGTTACCGCTCGCTAACAAGGCGACATAAGTGTATCGGTCGCAAAAAATACGGCGTATGTTGATCGGTCACGAAAGATGGGACATACGTTTCTCATCTTAGTGGACAGCGTGCCCTAGCAGCACTTGCTGACTAGGCAATTCAGGGATTCGGATTTCCCGCCAAGCGCCGGTTGCTACGGCAACACTCGCCAAACCATCATGGAGGCGACATCGCGCCGTTTTTCGGCGTCATGAAACAGCGCTGCCCTGACTTGCATGGCGAACCCCCGCCAATGCTGACACTTCTCCCTCTAGACACTATCTCCCCATGCAATTATCAGAAAGAAAGCTTAATGGCTCAAAAACTTGTCCTGGTCTGGGGATCAAATCCCAAAACAACACCTTTCGGGGGGGGGGGGGGCAGTCCCGAAAGCTAGGAAGTGGCAGTGCAAAGCCTAATTTAGTGACGACCTGAAGCACATAGACACATAATCCAAATTGATTCAGCGGAATCCGATAACGTGGCGCGTTACTCAGAATTGATTTGCAAACGTCCAGAAACTTGCCTTTGCATAATCTGTGTTGGCAATGAAACTGAGTGTACTATTGCGCTCGGTATAAGGTACACCGTGAGTGCGTGGCCCAGCGCAATGCACAGTGATCCAGCGATGTCGACCATGGCATTCTATTGAGAACGCACACAACCGATACACTGTCCTATGAAGTAATACCTTGACTATTTTGTGAGAGCTTCGCAAAAGGAAAGGGTCTGTCCTGGAGTGAACTTTAGTGCTTCTGTATAGATAGCGTCTGATGAGGCCTTGCCGGGATCCTTTCTTGGTGACAATTGTTCTGAATGGGCAATTAACCTCGTGCGTTTTTCCAGCGCAGAATGCGTCTAATGTGCTCGTAGCTGCTTTTTAGATATGGTTGAAGAGCGACGTAGAAAAAACACCACTACTCCTGTTTAAAAAAAAACAAGGAGGAAAACTTGTTTTTCTGTTCGGTTATGCTGAGCGCCTGTCGTTGTAACAACTCGTACAATTATAAGGATCATGCACCGTTTAACTGCGCCTTTCTGCGGTGAACCGATCGAAATTCATGATGTTCATTGACCTCCAGGTCGCTGAACTTGCGTGAACGTGCTCGGCAGAACGCACTTTATTTAATGAAGCGCCTCCCACGCCGGGGGCGGGGCACGTTTGCGACACCGTCATTTTGTCTCGGTTCAGCGTGTTCCACGACGAAGAGCCGCAGAGCTCAGATAATGTTTAGCAGCGATGCCTTCCCGCCAGAAATGGTCAACAAGAACTTAATGAAAAGCTGTAAACGTCAATGTGGGTCGCATTCAGGAGTGCTAGGATTCAATGAGAATGGAACAATGAATAAGCGGGAAACTTTTACAGCCTAGGTCTAAAAAGCTGGGTACTATAAGGCTAAAAAATTGAATTAAGTGTGGAACAAGAGTTGTATTTGTGCGCCGCTGCTTGTAGTGCGCCGCTGCTTGTAGAATACGCGGCTGTTGTTTGTCAACGCAGGATACACAGCACAACGGCGAGTCTTAAGCTGCACTATAAGAGTGTGCCTTTGTGTAAGCATTCTTGTCCGGGACTATGCGCGTCATGCTCTCCATAGTTTCTTTTTCAAGTTCATTCAAAATCCTCCCCCCCCCCGCAGGAGTATTCTTTGAGGGGATGATATTGTAGAACTCAGTGAAAGTAATAAAACATAATTATTTATTGATTTATCTATTTGACATGGTCACATGAGCATTGAGTAAGGGGGGCACTAGAGAAATTTTATATACGAAAAGTAAAAACGCAATTCACATGAAGAAGCAAATTTTGATATGCAAGAAGCATGTAAAACTTAGTACAATCAAAATTTCATAAAAGGTGATTGATACAAAAACCAGTAGAAAATGTACCATTAAAAAGTTAAATACAAGATGTGTTGTATAATATACGGCATGATAAAATACTAAAAAGATTACAAGCAATACAATGGATATTTTGCGCGATAAAATAAAACAAAGAAAGGGGGGGGGGAGGAAGAATACGACATGAAGCCGTCGCACATGAAACTGCGCAAGCACTCGAGCAAAAGCACTGATAAGCACGTGTGGTAAGTTAGACAACACGTGGTCTACCGGTGATATGCGTGTGAAGAGATTGCCTGAATTTTGCGGAGTCAGTTTCCGCGGCTATATCTTCAGGTAAGCTGCTCCATAGGCGTATGGCTTGCGGAAGCGAGGAATAGTTGAAGGCGTCAATGTAACCGTAAAGGCGCGTGAAACTTTGATTATTATGTATTCTACGAGATGTGCGCGGTGATGTATGCAGGCCAAAAGTATGCCGGTTGATCTGGTACACGTACTTATTGAATAACGACAACAAGCCAATATCATGACGATAACTTAACAGCTACAGAGAAAGAGAGAGTTTTATTTGTGTCACACTTGAACGATAGTAATAGTTGTGAGCAACGAAACGAGCGGCTCTGTCTTGGATTGATTATAATGAAGTAATCAAATATTTTTGATGGGGAGACCAGATAGAAGAGGAAAAGTCAAGTTGTGGGCATACGAATGTTTGGAAAGCAAGCTTGCCAATGAGGGAGGGCGAGCTTCGAAGGTTGTAGCATAAGTACCCTAATGACTTGGCAGCGTTGGCACATATATACATTAGTTATGGGTAGTCCAAGAAAGGTTTACATGCTGCGGTACATAAAACTGTTCAAAATTAGGCTTTTTGATTTTCTTAAAATTCAGCCCTGGGAAGAGCGTGGAAACTGCTTTTCCAGATAACGTATGTATTCCAGGGGGACACCAACTCAGACAAGTGAGAATTATCGCTGTCCACCGCCAATCAAACAAGATTTTAAAATTAACTTTTTGGTAAGTACAATAAGCTGTCGCACTTATTTAAACACAGTTCCACTTGGGAGAATTCTCCTAGCAGGCCTGTGCTCCGAGATATCCCGCTGCAAAGTTTAATTGAGGTCAACACTATTTCGCATGCAAGACGGTCCGCCCTGCCGCTCAAAGCTCCTGCCCGATATGCCGTAGCAGTTGCGTGCATCGTTCCACCTGACAGTGGGTCTATGGCGCAGATGACAGCTGTATTAGAGGTGTGCGCGGCCTTCGGGTAGCCCGAAACCATAAGCCCGGCCTGCAGGCTCGGGCAGCCCGACGTCTTTTCAACTCGAGCCTGGGCCGGGCTCGGTCTTGCTTGTTTATTTGTCGGGTGCGGGATGCCCGTCCTCTATACATCATCGGGCCAGGGTTGCCCGCCTCCGGCCAGCATCAGGCCCGAGCCGGGCCGGGCTGCGAAACTGTGGCCCGCGCACATCTTTAAGCTGTATACCATGTTAGTACCGGCTAGCGATAGCAAGCAATGACTGTTCGTTACATCAGGGAAGAACACTTCACCCATTCTCACAGCCCTGCAGGCGTAATCAATAAAACCAGAACTAAACTTTGCAGCGGAGCATTTTGGAGCACTGACATACACTAGAAAAATTCTTCCAAGTAGAACTGAGTAAAAATGCGACTGTGTCCGACTTTTCATTACAAAATTGCTTGCTTGCTACAGTTACTAAATAGATAATTGATTCAAATCTTAATTAACTGTACGGCTGACAATGATATTTGTAGTCTCACTTTATGTCCCCGTGGATAGTGTAGGGTGGGGTATAATGAGACACTGGGCAAAACGCGACATTTTGACTTTGCCAGCCTCTGTAGCTAATGCAAAGCTACTTTTCCTTGTTTCTATTTTGCACCGATAAGTGCTGGTCTTTGTCTACCTTTTCATGTGACCAAATGGCATCGAGTTGATTTTGAAAGTCTTATTGAGTGAACCGTTTACTTACACTCATATAATATATTTCTTCGATTACCAGGATTCAGACGTACAAGGGAAGAATATATAGAGTTCCCTTGGAGGAAAACGACCTGAAAAAGCACACACTGCTGTCCAAGACAGGACTCGCTCCCTTCGCGCTGCGTCAACGTTGTTCCGCGTTCCCAAAGATGCCTTCAAGAGGTGTTTAACAAATGGCCAAATTTTCTAGTCAAGTCATTCGCAAACACGTCTTGGGATTGAGTTTTAACGACGTTTCTGCAATGCTCTCATTGAGAAAAATACACGCGCTAAGAAATCTCAATATAGCACAGTTTTCAATTTATTGCCTCACAAAGCCTGGGCAAATCTGCATCAAAACGAAAAAAAGAGGTGAAAGAGATACGTCAAAAGATATCTAGCCTCCAGTTGTTGAATAATCCAATAAGGAGCAAGCATTAGAAAGAGACAACATTAGCACAAAGAAATACTGGCAGTGTTTCATCTGCAAGGCGTTTCGGAGCACCACAGCACCGGGTCCTGTCTAAATTCAATGCGTGGATTCCAAGGCCTGGGCTCAGTAAGATGGCGTATCGGCCTATAGAGGGAATTTCAAGTCTTTCTACCAGAAAAACTGAAGAAATCCTTTTTTTTTTCACGCGGTCTTGTGTTGCCCCCCCCCCCCCCCAGGTTGAGGAAAATGATACATTTGAAGCATTCTGTTTTTATTAATAAAACAATGTTTTGAATGGTCGCAATGCGGCAATATTTGTGTAGCGCATACCTTGTGCTCAACAAAAAGTTTCTGCATTGATTTTTAATTGTAAGGAGTGCAATAAAAATAAATATTGACCATTTTAAAATTTCTTTCGTATTTTATCCCACCTTACCGTATATATGCAAAGGTGGTTTTCATATTATTTTCGGTACTGACTCTAAAGAAAACCATAGAACATCATTTTGAACATCCGGTGTAATAGTTAGTGAGAGTGACACACGTGAACAGTATGCAGAAAAACTAATTTGTAAGGCTACATACGCTATATATATACACACGCTATCACTTGTCAAACGCGCAGGCAGCAGTAGCTTGTGAGCACGCACTCAGTCCACCCGACTGACGTCACAACAGGTGACGTAGCGATTTTCGACAAACTTTTGCGCGATACAATGTGCGTGTGTTGTTGGGAAAATGCACTTATAGATGGCAAAGTTGACTGAAGTGCGTGTCCCTCATGGTTTCTCCACAGTAACATCAAAGTTCTGTAGTCAAAAGAACCTATACAAGTCAAATATTAAATAAGGTGTCAGCTTCGCAATCTTAAAGTGTTCAGCAATAATAATTGCCAGGAATGTATGCCGGCTAGAGAGCTGTCGCTAAGAGTCAGGGAAAACTTAGAATGTCCCCCTCATGTATGAAGTGTGGAGGTGTCCTTTTGAACCAGTTTGCCACAGCTTTGGTGTGGCTTGTATTGTTATATCAGACACAGGGCCGCAGTTCGTGTCACTAGTGGCTGCTATAGTCCCGCGCTCATGGGTGCGCACGCGCGTGGAAAAAAGCATGCACCGCTCGGCACTGCCTTGCAACCACACCCAAATTGAGCGAGAACGAGCTTAGAGTCCGGTCATGACAGCACCTCAGCTTCAAGTTTTATAGCCACAATGTATTGCACCAGTCTGCGACGTCCGCAGCCGGTCCTGAAATTATTTTGTTTACGACCACAAGTTGTCTTCTCCGTCGCAAGTGCGTAGCTGCTGACATTTGTGCACAATCTTATAGCTACTCTGGATATGTGCGAGGTCCACACGTCGCGAAGGTGCGGGTGTGTTGGCGCCAGCTGCAGAGCTTCTCCTCTCGGCAAGAAGGCCACCGGAGCACATCTGGGCGCTGACTACGGAGTAGGGCGACACTATGTAAAGCTGCGCGCGATATTGTTCTTTTTTTACAGTGTGCAAAAAGGCAAAGAAATACGCTTCGATGCCGGAACGCCAGCCTGTGCGGAGTGAGGTGGCTCATTGAGAGAGGTGACGCTAGAAGAAATTGCTAAGTTCATTGGACATGTCATTTATATAAGAATTATTCACATCACGGGCATAAATGCAATATTGGAACACGTGCAGGCTGTTATAGAAAAAAAACATATTTACTTAAAAAATTGTACGGGGTCACTTGTGTTTAAAAAATTGCAATGCTTCACGTCATAGCACGAGCAACAAAGCTACCCCTCGGTTCCGATTTTCTTTGTCTTTGTGAATAGAAACACTCTGTACAACATTTATTTTATACCGTTCTTGGGTAATTAATCTTCAAAATGTATAATCTTATTTCATTTTGTTTTGAAATTTCGGCATTTTTCATATTTGTATTCATTCCAAAATGTTTTGTTTCTCTACAACATATACTTTACGAAAAGGGAACTTCATTGTGCAAAATTTAGTGTGCTGCAATGCGTGCTGGAGTACTTTTCAAATCGGCAAAAACTATATTCTCGAGACATGTAAAAAAATAACCATGTTCACGCGGTTAAGAAAGAGCTAAGGGTGAACACAAACAAGGATAACAGTTAGAATTATGCAGCAGAAACAAATAGCTGATATTATGAGGTCTTGGTAGTCTTGGCTGCGACAGCGTTTATTTGAGGAAAGACCTCGCAAAACGAACGGCAGAGCCAGCACACAGACGATGACGATGTTGATGACCCAGAGTGGCAATGAGGGCAAAGAGACAAGCGGATGATGGTGATTGCGATTATGAAGGGATGAGGACGATGTAAGTTACAAATGCCCGCACTAATTCCCCCCACTTGGAAGCGGACATCCTGGCCGCCGTAAGTCAAAGTGACGGGGAACGTCGCGTGAAAGATTTCATGCGACAAACGTGGACAATCTCTGTGCTGTGGTAGCGGCGGTCTGTTGGGGCGACGAGTGGTGTCACATGATAATTAACCGGCGAAGTCTGTTCTAAAACAATGTATGGCCCGATGAAGCGTGGTTGGAATTTGTCATAGAGACCAGGAGTGCGAATAGGTGTCAAAAGCAGCACCTCGTCACCAGGTTGGAAAGACACAACGCGGTGGGATTCGTCATAGATTATCTTCCGCTCGTGCTGTCTCGCTTCAGTATTGATGCGAGCCTGATGGCGAGACTGGGCCAGGCGGGAAATGTATTCTTCGCTAGAAGACTGACATGAATTCCAATGACTGCTAAAGAAGAAGACGTCGAGAAAGGTAGTC
Source organism: Rhipicephalus annulatus (assembly GCA_013436015.1). Taxonomy (NCBI): domain Eukaryota; kingdom Metazoa; phylum Arthropoda; class Arachnida; order Ixodida; family Ixodidae; genus Rhipicephalus; species Rhipicephalus annulatus. The sequence continues at coordinate 418,229 of WOVY01012796.1, read as the reverse complement.
GGGGTGCGTCCGTACACGAGGTAAAACGGTGAGTAGCAAGTTGTTCGCTGAACAGCGGTGTTGTAAGCGAATGTCAGGAATGGTAAAAGAGTACCCCAGTTTTTGTGGTCAGGTTGGACGTAAACGGCTATCATGTCTGCAAGGGTTCGGTGAAATCTTTCTGTGAGACCATTTGTCTGAGGGTGGTAGCTTGAAGCTGTCTTGTGAGTAGTTCCAGAAGCGCGTAGTACTTCATTTACAACATGTGACAGGAACACTTTGCCGCGGTCACTAAGCAGTACACGAGGAGCCCCATGACGCAGTATTATTGCGTGAAGAATAAAGTCTGCAACTTCCACAGCTGAGCCTGTAATAACAGAGGAAGTCTCAGCGTAGCGTGTCAGGTGGTCCACGGCAGTCACTATCCATCGTTTGCCAGCAGATGTGACGGGGAGAGGCCCGTAAAGGTCAACACCTACAACCTCGAACGGCATTGAAGGGCACGGAAGTGGCTGTAGAGGAAGTGGCTGTAGAGGTGCCGACGTGGGGAGTTTACGACGCTGGCATGGGTAGCAGGAACCGACGTACCCAGCTACACTAGAAGAAAGGCCAGGCCAGTAATAACGACATCGAATGTGGTCAAGAGTTTTTTTAAAACCAAGATGACCAGCAGTCAAGTCGTCGTGGAAGGCTTCGAGCACCTGAAGTCGAAGAGAGCGTGGCAGTACAGGAACCCAGAGCTGACCGTCAGGGTGGTAGACGTGGCGGTAGAGAACCCCATTGTCCAGCTTAGCGTGCAGGAGTTGACGACGGATTCGCGCGTTTGGTGGATGAGAAACTCCCTAAAAGTGGTCCATCATGCGTCTGCAGTATGAATCGGACCGCTGGCGGGAGATAAATGTTGGCTCGTCGTCCGAAACTGGTTGCGTTATTGATGCAAGCGTATGAACTTTGGTAGATGTGGCGGTTGAGTTCTCACCAACGCTCATATGGGTAGTTGCAAGCGGGCAACGAGATAAAGCATCGGCGTCTTGATGTTTTCTGCCTGACTTGTAGGTTATGTCAAAGTCGTACTCCTGTAAGCGTAGTATCCACCGATCCAAGCGTCCGGACAAGTTCTTCAGTGTAGAAAGCCAGCATAAGGCATGGTGGTCCGTAACGATTGTGAAGTGACGGCCGTGGAGATAGGGACGGAACTTCTGGACCGACCAAACCACAGCCAAACACTCTTGCTCAGTTATAGTGTAGTTCTTTTCAGCAGCGGTGAGTACGCGACTGGCATATGCAACAACTTTCTCTAGGGAAGACTTGTCGCGTTGTAGAAGAACGGCTCCTATACCAAGGCCGCTAGCGTCGGTATGGAGGATAGTTGGTGCGGCTTCGTCAAAGTGGCAGAGCAGAGGTTCAGACGTGAGTGCCCGCTTCAACAGGTCGAATGCCGTTTGACATTCTTGAGACCACAGAAAGGGGACGTTGGAAGCAAGTAGTTGGTGTAATGGAGCAGCAATAGAAGCGAAGTTTTGGATAAACCGGCGAAAATAGGAGGCGAGGCCAAGGAAACTGTGAAGCTCCTTTGGTTTTTCGGGGCGCGGAAAGTGAAGGACTGCAGAAATCTTGTCAGGGTTGGGCCGGATGCCATCTTTGCTAACGACGTGTCCTAAGACCTTAATAGATTTGCTAGCGAACGAGCATTTCTTCGTGTTTATTTGAAGCCCGGCGCCCGCAAGGCACGTCAAAACTTGATCCAATAGTTCTAGGTGCTCAGGAAACGTTGACGAAAATATAATAATGTTGTCCAGGTAGCATAGGCAACTTTTCCATTTCAGGCCGCGTAGCACGGTATCTATCATGCGCTCAAAAGTCGCGGGTGCGTTGCAGAGCCCGAAAGACATCACGTTGAATTCATATAGCCCGTCGGGGGTTGCGAATGCCATTTTCTCCTTATCGTCTTCATGCATGGGGATCTGCCAGTACCCAGAACGCAAGTCGATGCTTGAAAAGAATTCCGCGCCTTGTAGGGAATCAAGGGCGTCGTCAATGCGTGGCATAGGGTACACGTCTTTGCGTGTGATCTTATTGAGCGCCCGGTAGTCCACGCAAAACCGCACAGAGCCAGTCTTTTTATGGACCAAAACAATAGGAGACGACCAAGGGCTAGATGAGGGACGGATGACTTCCCGTTTAAGCATGTCCGCAACGTTTTCTTCTATAATTTTTCTTTCAGTTAGAGACACGCGGTAGGGTCGGCGGTGTACAATAAATGTCCCAACAGTTTGAATTCGATGTGCTGTAGTATTTGTGCGGCCCAGCTTAGACGAGCAAATATCGAAAGAATTTGCATGTTTCTGTAACAATTCCAGCAGCTGCTGCCTCTGTGAATATGTCAATTCGCTGCTGATAGTGGTGGTAAAGGCGGAGGAAGAAACATGCTCACCGAGGCAAAGTTCTTTGGATGCGATGGCCTGAAGTGGCGTGACGAGTACAGGCTCGAAGTCAGCAACACGGGCCACAGTAGTGCCCTGTGGCAGTAAGATCTTCTCCGGTGTAGAGTTGACAGCGGTGACAAGTGCCGAGCCATTGCAAAAACGAACGACACCGGACGGAAGAACTATACCTTTGCGAACGCAATGTGGTGACGGTGAGACCAATACATCCCCGTGATAGATGTCGTTGGACGTAATGCTGACAATTTGCTCTTGTAGTGGCGGGAGTTCGATGTCTTTCGCAGCGACCAGACGAAGTGGCTTCTGGTTATCGTCGTCAAGCATGTAGTCGGTGTCAGCGAGGTGAACGACGCGTTGTCCACAACAAATCACCGCGGAAGCAGATGATAGAAAATCCCACCCTAAAATTAGTTGGTGAGAGCAGCGGGACAGGACAGCAAACTGGACATGATCGCGGATGCCGTCGATGAAAACACGCACAGTACAAAACGCGGAAGGGCGAATGACGTTCCCCTGGGCAGCAACTAACGTGGGGCCATCGTAAGGCGTCATTACTTTCCTTAAATGTTCACACAAATCAGCACGTATCACAGACAATGTCGCACCTGTGTCCACCAAAGCATCGACTCGCACTCCTTCCACTTCCACAGAAACCATGTTACACGGGCCTAATGGAGGAATTTCAGTTCTAATTCCGAATGCAGTTTTTCCTCCACAAACTGCATCACTTAGTTTTCCGAATGAATATCAGAGTTGAATGAGGCGGGCCGAAGTGGAGAAGTGGAACGGCGGAAGGGCGAAGGCGAGCGGCATCTCGTGTTTCGGCTGTTTCGTGGTGCAGTCGATGCAGGAGGAGATGGAGACCGGTGCGGGGGAGACGAATAACGCCGACCTTGATAAGACGCCCCGGTGTACGTTCACGCACATCATTCCGACGCTCATCTTGCTGGCGCTTTCGGCAGAAACGAGATATGTGGCCGCGATAGCCACAGTAGTAGCATACAGGGCGGGACGAGCGCCATGGTGGGGAATAGAAGGCATTCGGGGCACCTGGAGATAGCGCGGTCAGGTGGGCCGAAGGGTCTGGGGGCACGGAATGGTAGTTCACCGGGGTAGTGGCAGCAACTGACGCGTAGGATGGACGTGGCAATGTCGCGTGGGCGTCGCTGGGAGGCACGGCAGCAACTTGAGGGTACGTGGCTATAGGGTGAGGAGCAGGTGGCTGTACGGGCGCAGAGCCAGTCAGGGATGTAAGTTCCTCCCTGATGATGTCACGTAAGGGCATTCCCGAAGGCTGTGTAGGTCGCGGTGTAGGAGGTGTGAAGCCCATGGACCGCAATTCTTCGCGTATAATGTCCCGGATGAGGTCACGCAGATGGCCATCTGACGTGGAGTGGTGGTCGCCGATGTCTGGTTGAAGGCGAACGGAGTCCAGCGCATCAAGGCGCTGGCATGTCGCCACGACATCAGCGATGGTAGCTGGGTTTTGCACAGCGAGGGCATTAAAGGCAACAGGCCCAATGCCTTTCAATATCTGGCGCACTTTGTCCGATTCCGGCATGGATTTATTGACACGCCGGCAGAGTGCGAGGACATCCTCGATGTATGAAGTATACGATTCACCGGGATGTTGTCGGCGAGTATCGAGTGTCCTCTTCGCGACGGCGGATCGAATGTCTGGTGTCCCAAAGACGTGCCGCAACTGCTGCTGGAAGGTAGCGCAGTCTGGTAAGTCAACGACGTGGTTAAAATACCATGTCTTCGCGACTCCGACCAGATAAAAAGGCACGTAACGCAGTTTTGCGGCCTCGTCCCACCTATTAGCGGCACTTACGCGGTCGTAGTCATCAAGCCAGTCTTCTACGTCTTCTCCCCGAAGACCAGTGAAGAGCGGGGGTTCCCGCTGATGTACGTGTATGTAAGTAAGAAGGGCAGCTTGCGGCGGTGCGTGGTTGATGACATCAGTGCCGGCAGGCTCGGTCTGGGACATGCTGCCTGACTGTGGGCGCAAGCGGCGGCCTGAACGAAGCTCCAGGGGTTATAGCGGGCTGCGGGAGGTCAGAGGACCGAAAATCCACCTCCACCACGTATGAAGTCTTGGTAGTCTTGGCTGCGACAGCGTTTATTTGAGGAAAGACCTCGCAAAACGAACGGGCAGAGCCAGCACACAGACGATGACGATGATGATGACCCAGAGTGGCAATGAGGGCAAAGAGACAAGCGGATGATGGTGATTGTGATTATGAAGGGATGAGGACGATGTAAGTTACAAATGCCCACAATATTTACTATTTTCAAAATGTTGTGAAATAGGTCAGTTTTGTCTTCGGCGTTATAGTTTTAAATGAGTTAGCACAAAACGAATCCATAACCCTAGTTGCAACTGCCTGTAATGAAGTAATGACCAGCATGAAGTTGGTTGACTTACCTATGGGACAGTGTCATCTGCATATTGTTATAGACCAACAGGCAACTCATAAACCAGTTCCTTCGCCAAAATTTTGTATAGCAATGTGCTAAAGACGGAGCCTTGCGGGACAATTGTAAGATGATGCACGTGTTACATACCTTGTCATCACGAGAGTTAAGTAAAGAGTGTTTCTTGCGGGTGAAGGTCTTATCGATATTAATTGCCGTTTGCTACGGCGAGCACCAATTAGTTTTGAGGTCTAAGCCTCGCTCTTTGAGATGTAAGAGCGAGATGAGCTGATGGCGAAGTGATCTTACGATAGATCAGGCAATAAAAATAAAAAAAATTAAAATCGTTTACTAGGAGTCGTATATTAAAGGAGTTATACGATGGTAGGTCGTTAATGTAAATTGTTAAAAATAATAAGGGGCCCCAACCTTTGGGGGACGCCGCAGGTTGCTTCAGTTAGAGGAGATGAAAGGAATTAGTAACGGTACACTCACTGCTTACAGAATGAAAGAAAGTTTCGTAGCCAGAATATGGTTAAGGAATCGAGTTTTAGAGACGAAAGTTCAAATATTGGACGACAATGTCTGACATGATCAAAGTTTACGCAAACATCTTATAAAGTGTCACTTAATATTGTGTCTTCAGGGCAGAAAACGATGAATGAGGCACAGTTAACTTCGAGTGTTGACTGAGGTGCCATATTTGAGCAAGCAAAGTCTCAGTACGGGCTAGTTGGTGTTTCAGTTTAAAAGCAATACAGTGCAAGAGAAGACACGGCTCTAGATAACCGACGAAGACCCACAATAAAACTTCAGTTGGAAGTCAGCGCTTGTCTTCGTTAGCCTCAGTTAAGCTTCGATGCTGTGATGTTGTTGGTACGGACAGCCCCTTGGTGAGCCGAGTGCACGCTGGCAACGCGAAGGAAGAGCCCGAGTCTGGTTGAAGGGAGCGTTTTTTGCACGACCATCCGCTCTTGCCACGCCCAACGAGCCCCCGTTGCGTCCACCAACCGCGCATTCACGCGCATTTGAAAAGCAATCATAAATAAAAACAGTCTACACGCTCCCCCACCTCCTTGCTCTCAGCAGGGAGAAAAGGAATTCTCGAGACACCCTCTTTCGGGCGCACCACCCGCGATCGCCGACGGACCGTAACTAGATCTCGCGCGTCAGCCACACGGCCCGGACCGCGGCGCTCACCTGGCCGTCCCAAAATTGGCTGTGGTGGTTCGCCTTCACGGCACAAACTCTCAAAGCAGCAATTCAGGGAAACCCTCACCACCATCAAGCCGCCTCTACCGACGACTTCCTGTAGCGTCGGCTCCGCGGATACGCGTCCGCTGCGACCTTGCAGCTAGAACACGTATTCTCAGAAGCTCACGCACTCTGGAAATGACTGCCTCTTTGTACCGTCTCTTCTCATGCACTCGGTTCCAGTAATACTAATACGCATGAAACTATTGCCGGTGATATAGGGATGTTGAGTGTGTATAGCAGTCTTGGATGCCATGCGAACAGAATGACGAATGCCAACCTAAAGATGTCATCATTATCAATTCATCATCATCATAATATTCATCAGTCTGAGTACGTTCACTCAAAGGCCTCTCCCATAATCCGCCAATCTTACAAGCATGACCCTTACAACTGTTCTGTTTCGTCCCCATCTCACAGAAGGTGAAAACAAACCCAGACTCATCACTGGCACTGGAGCGCGACACAAAGCTGTAGTCGCGCAGCACATGCAACTTGTCAGAAAAAGCAGGCTCTGAGGCTGACAGCATCAAACTTTGGTGTTGTGCTTGTGAGGCAGCAGTCGTCATCAAAAGACCTGCAACCAATCACAGCTAGCAGAGACCTCTCAAAGGTTGCTCATACCAGGTGTGCAAGCTGCTTGAAATCTCTTGTTTACAGCAACAGCACACTCTGCAGAGTGATATGGGTTGTCCCACGTAACTTGGTCCAACACTTGAAAAAAAAAAAACCAAAGATGTGCCAGAAGGAAAATGAATTTAATGCATAATATATATATATATATATATATATATATATATATATATATATATATATATATATATATATAAATATATATATATATATATATATATATATATATATATATATATAATAAGGGAAAGAAGTGTATACCTAAGGGCTCGTTTTTCCGTGTTTTAACACAATAATAATGAGATATAACAGACAGTAATGCCAAGGAATGTACAGGAAAAGTTATTAGAACCAATGGAATGTAAATAGGAAGAAAGAAAAGTGGATGCAAAATAAACAGCCGTTCATATATATATATATGTATATTCATGCTAGCCGCCTGTAACTTTTTCCTATTTTCCCTGAACTCGGCTATTTTACTTAACTACCCACCTTAATAATTATTGTTTGAAGTTGTAAAGCACCTTCAGAAACCACTGATTGATTTTTTTTCCTTTTCCAGTATGCCTCGTGCAGTACTTTCAAAGACATGTGAAAAGAAAGGTGCTTGCATGAGGCCTTCAGACGGTCGCTTTAATGCCGCACATATGTACTTTCTAATTACATCTATTTTGTCTTACATTGGTGCACCCGGGCCAGGGCTGAGTGGTATCACGACACTAGAGTATTGTGATTGTTTATTAGAGATTATCTTAGAAAACAATGTGTATTTCTGTATCAATATACATTTCAAACATGCATTTGTATCATGATAACAAAATGCTTTCACGGTGCGTTGATTATTTCGTGATACTCTGCAGGAGGCTGGTATCTCGTTATTTATTTTGTCAAAAGTGAACTGTTTTTCTTTTGTTTTAAGCCAAGCAAGGGCGCGCCGCCGACTGGTGACACGAAATGGGGCGACGGTTTCCCCAAACGCACAGAACAGTTCACATGGTACAGCACCCGTGGCGCCGATAACGCAATAGAATCACAGCCTCTGCCAGAAAAAGTCGCTGTCTATCAAGGCTGGTGCAGCACCCTTATGTTATTTTAAAAGCAAAGCATTTGTTAGTGAACTTTGGCGCCTTTGAGCGTATCTATCTATCTATCTATCTATCTATCTATCTATCTATCTATCTATCTATCTATCTATCTATCTATCTATCTATCTATCTATCTATCTATCTATCTATCTATCTATCTATCTATCTATCTATCTATCTATCTATCTATCTATCTATCTATCTATCTATCTATCTATCTATCTATCTATCTATCTATCTATCTATCTATCCGCCTACGACATTTAGCTCTCCTGGCTGTTTCGATAATGGCATCAATACCAAAATAGGCGTGGCGCAACATGACTGTATAGTGAGCATAAGTGACTAGTCATAACACGAAAATCATAGCATGCATGTCATGAATGTCGTGATTTACATTTCATGGTCTTGTTGCTCTTGCGGTGGTTTCGTTCGCATGACATTGCAAAACTGGTATGGTATGCATGACTACGTGGCGAACATAAGTGAAAGACCCGAACATGAGAATGATGACATGCATGTCATGTAGGTCATGACTACACGCCACGCTCATGATGCTGTCGCGGCGGTTTCGCTAGCTTCACATATACCAGATTTGGTATTACGGGACGTGAATGGATGACTAAAGAATATGACTAGTGCAAACATGATAATCATGATATGCGTGTCATTTGAGAACATGACAACATATAACGCTCATAATGCGCTGGCGGCTGTTTTGCTACCTTCGCATATACGAAACTTGGATTATGTGACGTGAATGGATGCGAAGGTAAATGACACGTTCAAAAATGGCAATCATGACATGCGTATCATTTAAAACATGACTACATGCTATGCTCACAGCGTGCGCGCGGCCGTTTCGCTAGCTTCACATATACCAAATTTGGCACCCAGTAGCCGCCATGTAGCACAAGCGTCCTTCCGAGTGACATAAGCTTTGCCGTGCCCGTAGCACAATCGCGAAGAGCACTTGGTAACCCGGAGTATACCATCCAGGTGAGGGGTGTACCATTTAAGGATGAGCCAAGTCCGGGTACAACTTCCCTCTGCCTTTGAATCCGCTGGCTTTCCGGCCAGCAGCGGTACGATTGTAAATGACACGTCCAAACATGATAATCATGACATGCGTGTCATGTAAACCATCATTACATGCTACGCTCACAGCGTGCTCGCGGCTGTTTCGCTAGTTGCACATATACCAAATTCGGTATCACCTGACGTGAATATACGATGAAGGTAAATGACACGTCGAAACCTGATGATCATAATGTGCGTGTCATGTAAAGCATGACTACATGCTACGCTCATAGCGTGCTCGCGGCCGCTTCGCAGCTTCACATATACCAAATTTGGTATCACGTCAAGTGAATGGACGACGAACACAAATGACTGGCGCATACATGATAATCATGACATGAAAGTGATGTACGGCATAATTTACGTCCACCTCGTACGTTTATCTGATTTTAAAGTGTCATATCTACCTTCCTCAGTCGTGGTTCGCATATCATCGCTTCCCACTGTGCGTAGGATTTGCCAATTTTTATATACCAGGATATCTGGATGAAAATGTATGGAGACTATAATGTTCATTGCAAAACCGGACTGTTCGTTAAGTTCCATAACGAGCACATATAAATGTTCATTTAGCTTTCTTTGAGTGAGTCACTATGCGCCGCTGTTTTCTTTGTGCATTGACAAATATTTGTTAGGTTTTCGCGCTTACGTGATTTTCCAAAATATTCACATTGTAAGCTTATGTGTGTAATACCCAACATGTACTTGTGAATGGATATATGTGTGTGCGAGTCTGATTGCGATTGTGTATATTAGTATTTGCGCCGGTGCGTGTGCGCTCGCACGTATGTCTGCGTATGCCTGCGTGTGCGTTCATTTGTGTGTCTGAATTCGCGCGTGCTTATGTGCGTGAGCGCCTGTGTGCGCATGTATTCACGTGTTGGCTTGCACGTGAGTTTTTATGTGTGTGTATGCGCGTGTGTTTTAGTATGTCTAAACTGTAATTATAAGATGCCATAATATTAGACGCCTCTATATGTGCAGTCAGCTTCTTTTGTTTTTTAGGAGACTAAGATAAGTCGCAGAGGTAATGAAATATAATATTTCGTGTTTTCATTGGGACGGAATACAAGCAGGTGCATTGATTCCACTCGGACTTTTCGGTAACACACCAATTTTTCGCGTCGCTATTGGTATAAAAGGGCATCGGGTGCACCTGTGAATTCATTAAGTAAACACAGTCACATTTGTACTAGGCTACTTTCTTTGAGCTCCCCAGGGCCACAATAAATGATGAAAATTCAGTGTTAACCTTACGCGCTATCATTATAGCGGTTATCACGCCTCCACGTTACGAACAATAGAAGCGTAGACGGGGTAAACCGCTCAGCCAACAGTTGGTAGTCATTTTTTCAGTGCTTCCGCTTGTATTTATAGAAGCGAATTAAAAATATATAAGCCTGCTTCTGTGTTTTACCTCTATCCTATACTTTCGTCCAGGTGGTTTTTTCAAGTGACAAAACCTCGTATAATGCGTCAAGGAGCTGAATAGACAAGCCCGCACATTAATTCTAATGCGGCTACAGCGAGCAAGTGGAGGGTTTATGGCCGCGCCGGCTAGGTGTCACAGAACGAGCGCTAAAAACGGGCGCGCTGCCAAATTCTTGCGATGACGGGCGGGAGAAACGCCGCGAGGTCAAAAGAAAAAAAAAGAAAGCAAACGTCTAAGGCTCCCCGGGCGCGCGCTCTCCCCGCGGAAGCGTGGCTTCGCAGACGAACCTCCTCACCCCACATCGGCGGCCCAGCAAGCCCGCGATTTTTCTAGAAGGAACGGGGCGTGGTCATACCGAGTTGAATCATCCTCCGGGGAGGGCACTCCTGCCGTCTCGCTCTCCCCTCAGCCTTCGCTGCGTATGGTGCCGATGAAATGACGAGAAATTTCTGGAAGGTGGCGCGGAAGGTATTTAATCGAGCGGTCGAGACGAGAAAGCAGGAGGAGACGGAAGTGAGCGCCAGAGCGCGTAGGAATTCCGCCGTGTAGTCGGCGAAGGTTTTGGTCCGTAGGGACGAAGCCGGAGATGAAGAGGATTTCCACCTGAGGGGTGAAGGCTCGAGCTACAGGCAAGAGCGTGTGTTTACCGCTATTGAGCGAAGACGCGTGGCAACAGCTGCGTGTGTGAAGCCGACGTGGTTCCGGCGAAGAAGTTTGAAGCTTGGAGAGTGGCCATTTGAAGACGCGAGGTTTCCTGGAAGAGAAACTTCGGGACAGCGGAACGGCAACAACGCTGGACTTTGAGTGAGCGATTCTCGGAAGAGTATCGTTCAGACTTTGGTTCCAAGGACTTTGGACTGAATAGGTTTTCTAATCTCTTTAGTCCTTTAAGGGTCTTGGTTGCTCAATGCATGCGACTGCATTGTAGTGTGTACTGTTGTCTGTGTCCGTTGTTCGAGTGTGGCTGATTGTACTGTGTAGTACGTTGTTTGATTGGTGACATATTGTCCTCAGCTATTGTGGAGTGAGCAAATTCGTGTATTGTTTTTCTGATCTGCCATTATTGAGAATATAATTTTGCTTGTTTATCAACTCTCGGCTCTGACTTGTTCTTTGGGCCACAACCGGCGTCTGCTGGCGCGCCAATAAGGACCACTTCTAAAATTGTCCATGCTTTCGTGGTGCGGTTCGGGGGGCCGATACTTCGGCTCTTGGAATTAGCCCGGCGATCGCCTCCCTAATAACGGGACATGTGTGACAATTAATCTGGCGTCCGCGAAACAGGACCTTTTGGTGCACAGTGTGTCCAAAGTAGTGAGAAAGAGCCTCGAGTTGTTGATACTGCTATCGGAACGATTTTGTGTGTTGTTCAGTGTTCTCGTTAACGAGTGCAGGAGAGTGTTCCGATAGACTGATTTATGCAGATACTTTTTGCACGCGGCAAGGTTTTAGTTGCGAGTTGCGAGACACAATGGATCTCGAAAAGTTAGTTGCGCTTGGTGAGAAGATGGGTCTTTCCGGCGCCGAACTACGGAAGTGGGTCACCCAGAAGGAAAAAGAAGAAAAAGAGAGGGTCAAAGAGGAAAAGGCAGCTGAGCTGGAAAAGGAAAGGCTGGCGGTCGAAAGAGCCAAAGCGGAAAAAGAAGCTGAGTTGGAGAGAGAGAGCTTGGCAGCTGAAAGGGCGAGAGAAGAAAGGGAAGCAAAGGAGCGACAGCTGAAAGAAGAAAGAGAGGAAAGAGAACGGCAGCGGCAGCACGAGATGGAACTCGAGCGGCTCCGTTTGCAACAGCGAAGTGAAACTCCGGTCCAAGCTAGAGTTGAAAGCAGCGAACGGGAAGAGCATGGCTTCCGCTTGAACTCAAGCAAGCTGCTCGTAGCGTTTGATGAGAGGAAGGACGACCTTGACGCGTACCTTCACAGATTTGAGACGATTGCAAGGAGCCAGAATTGGCCGGAACATCAATGGGCAACTGCTTTGAGTACTTGCTTGAGTGGTGAAGCGCTCAGTGTGTACGGTAGGCTGACGCCGACCGATGCAGCCAACTACGCAAAGGTGAAAGCTGCTTTGCTGAAGCGATTTAGATTTACTGTAGAAGGATTCCGGGACAGATTTCGGACAGGAAAGCCAGCTGATGGTGAGACGGCTACACAGTACGCCGCCCGACTTAGCCATTATTTCGACAGATGGATTGAACTTTCAGGGACAGCGCAGGAGTACGATGAACTTAGAGAGCTCCTAACTAGAGAACAATTTCTTACTAGTTGCCACCCAAGCCTGTCGCTGTACTTGAAGGAGAGGAAGGCTGAGTCACTTGAAGGAATGCTTGAATTGGCTGATCAATTCTTGGAAGCGCAAGGTGGCACTAATATGGCCAAGGTCAAGAAGGAGTGTCCCGATGATTCGAAGAAATTGGCTCCCGAAGAAAAGAAGCGTGCACCAGAGAGCATTCAGCAATGTTTTCTGTGTAACCTAGTGGGTCATCGCGCGAAAAACTGTCGAACGATCTTCACGAGCCCTACGACAGTAAAATGTTTTAAGTGTGGTCAGACTGGGCACAAAGCAGACGCATGTCGAAACGGAGTGAGTCAAACTCACCAGGTATCCTGTGTGCAAGCGGCACCGAAATCCGATAATAATGCCGTCACCGATGGATTCGTAGAGTTGAAGAATGGGGAGAAAATTCCTATTGTGGGTGCTGTAATGTCAAAACAGCCAACCGGTGTTTCGAAGGGAATGCCAACGCTGCCTGGAAAAGTTGCGGACAGAAAGATTATGGTGTTAAGAGATACTGGCAGCTCCACTGTTATCGTGCGGAGAGATTTGGTACGGGAAAGTGAGCTAACAGGCAAAACAAAACCGGTTTGCTTAATTGACCGTACAGTTCGGATGCTTCCCGAAGCAGAGACTGAGGTGGAAACCCCGTACTTCAGCGGGAAGGTTACCGCTCTATGTATGACAACCCCCCTTTACGACCTCGTCATCGGAAACATCGACGGGGTGCGAGGGCCAAGTGATCCAGAATGTTTGGGAGAAGACCCGAAGATAGAGCCCTCGCCAACACAGCGGCCGCGAGATCCAGTGGAGGAGCATCCCGTGACGGATCTCGCTAGAGCCGAAAGTGAAGCTGCGGCGCAAGAGACAGCGAAGGAGAAGACGATCGTGTCGAATAAGTTCACGGGCCGAGCAACCGGACTTACGTCGGCACGACCTCAACCGACCGACAGTGTAAAGGAGACGGAGTTGGCCAGCCGGGAAAAATGTAGAGGCATGATCAAGCGGGTAAATAAACAGACAGGACCCGTCGAATGTAATGAGGCGTTAACGGTGTCGGAAGAGACAACGATGGCTGAGACGACGCCTCAGATATCGTCGTTGGAAAAGGCTCGCCGAAAAAGTACAAGGAAAAACAAGAAGAAATCGAGCGAGCACCGCAAGAAAGGACGCAAACGCAGCTCAAAGTACACAGGATAAGTGCTGAGGTCAAAGCAGAATGTGTTTGGCAGTGTTGAGTGCCATATGTTGTGTTAATGTTGTGTTATCCTGTGTCACAAGTGTCGAAGTGTTGTGCTGTGATGTGATGTATAGTATTGTACCATTGTTGTAATGAGAGAACTTTGTACATTTGTATTATTGGGAATGTGTGGTGGAGTGTTGTACTCATGTGCTTGTGGTTGTGTTTTCACGGGTTGTGTAATTGAATCACAATGTACAATTGTATTAAGTGATCTATGGTGAATGTGAAGTGTCATGAGCGACTGATGGTGTTACAGTCTGTGAGAGTGTGTGGTGACTGTTCGCGCTCGTCTGTGGGGTTTTGAATATTATGAGATAATATTCTTAAAGTGGGGGGCAGTGTCACAGAACGAGCGCTAAAAACGGGCGCGCCGCCAAATTCTTGCGATAACGGGCGGGAGAAACGCCGCGAGGTCAAAAGAAAAAAAAAAGAAAGCAAACGTCCAAGGCTCCCCGGGCGCGCGCTCTCCCCGCGGAAGCGTGGCTTCGCAGACGAACCTCCTCACCCCACATCGGCGGCCCAGCAAGCCCGCGATTTTTCTAGAAGGAACGGGGCGTGGTCATACCGAGTTGAATCATCCTCCGGGGAGGGCACTCCTGCCGTCTCGCTCTCCTCTCAGCCTTCGCTGCGTATCGCGCCGACGAAATGACGAGAAATTTCTGGAAGGTGGCGCGGAAGGTATTTAATCGAGCGGTCGAGACAAGAAAGCAGGAGGAGACGGAAGTGAGCGCCAGAGCGCGTAGGAATTCCGCCGTGTAGTCGGCGAAGGTTTTGGTCCGTAGGGACGAAGCCGGAGATGAAGAGGATTTCCACCTGCTGGGTGAAGGCTCGAGCTACAGGCAAGAGCGTGTGTTTACCGCTATTGAGCAAAGACGCGTGGCAACAGCTGCGTGTGTGAAGCCGACGTGGTTCCGGCGAAGAAGTTTGAAGCTTGGAGAGTGGCCATTTGAAGACGCGAGGTTTCCTGGAAGAGAAACTTCGGGACAGCGGAACGGCAACAACGCTGGACTTTCAGTGAGTGATTCTCGGAAGAGTATCATTCAGACTTTGGTTCCAAGGACTTTGGACTGAATAGGTTTTCTAATCTCTTTAGTCTTTAAGGGTCTTGGTTGCTCAATGCATGCGACTGCATTGTAGTGTGTACTGTTGTCTGTGTCCGTTGTTCGAGTGTGGCTGATTGTACTGGGTAGTACGTTGTTTGATTGGTGACATATTGTCCTCAGCTATTGTGGAATGAGCATATTCGTGTATTGTTTTTCTGATCTGCCATTATTGAGAATATAATTTTGCTTGTTTATCAACTCTCGGCTCTGACTTGTTCTTTGGGCCACAACCGGCGTCTGCTGGCGCGCCAATAAGGACCACTTCTAAAATTGTCCACGCTTTCGTGGTGCGGTTCGGGGGGCCGATACTTCGGCTCTTGGAATTAGCCCGGCGATCGCCTCCCTAATAACGGGACATGTGTGACACTAGGAGAGGGTAAAAATTCGATGAGAATCGATGAGGAACACGCGCCTGCGGAGGAGAGTGTCGCTACTCAGAAAAAAAAACAGCATATCCACGGAGTGCATGATGATGAGAGGGACGAAGCATCCGTCCGTACGCCTGTGCGTCTATCCGTGCGTCCGTGCCTGCGTTCTTCCGTGCATCTGTCCCTGCGTCCGTCTGTCCATCCATCCGTGCATTCGTCCGTGCATCTGTGTGTCTGTCTATTCATCCATCCTTCCATCCATCTAGTGAACACTCCAAGTACTGCCATCTCGCGTCTTTGCATCATATATTCAGCATATAAAAATACCGCCATCCAGCGGACATTTCAAGGACTAAACGAGAGGTGGCACTCGTGCACTTTCTTACGGCCTGCGCTTCGTGTCTACTTCCTACCTTTCACCGCCTCTAGTTCATGGCTATATACTAGTTATCTATATTTATGGCACTGTGGCCCAACCTTTGCTAAACCTTGCTAAAACCAAACAAAACATGGCCAGTGAGTTTAACGTGGCAACCCTTTCTGATCAGATATATTTTGCTCAAAGTGCGTCCTTCTGATAATAGGTTTTTTAGTAATCATTAAATTGAAGGCAAATTTTATTGGAAATTAAGTCACCAATATCCGTCTCTGTAAGTTATTTTATCGTAATCAAATATCTTTAAATTTATGATTAACGTGCGCGGGTTTTCTCCTCAATTGAAAAGGGTGCGCGCGTGCCGCTCCTCTATTCCGGCCGTGGAGATGGCTACTTACTACTACGATGACTACATACATCGCGGACGCACGTCCGAAGGCACAGGGAGCTTCGCCCTCCAAAAAGTCACAGCTTTGCCACAAATTTGAAGCAATGAACGCGATAGCAACAAGTTGGAAGGTCACGCGCCAAATGGCAAGCAGATATAAACGTGCCCCGCGTTTGTCACGCTCAATTGACGCTCGAAACGTACTCACAGGTACAGATGACTGTGAATAAGATTCTCAGTTGTTACTTCGCTGTGTCTGAAGAACGCACCCTTTTTGCAAACGGAGACTGTGCAGCCAACGACTGCAGTGCCTTTTGTGCGCCCGGTAACTACACCAAAATCGTTCCGGTGAAAGCCGAAGGTCAGCCGAGATGGACAATTGCCTCCCCCCTCCCCCCACTGCGAGATAAGGGCGCACGAGCGTGCCTCCACCTTCTCCACTCTGAGGGGCAAAGTACGCGTGGGAAATTAGAACGCACGCCGCTGCGTGGTCATTGCGTCATCTTGCTGTTATTGCTTAAAACGCGATAGTCCCCCTCTCCCCGAGACGCGCGCCGCCACGCGCTCCTTCCGCCATGTTGCTGGTAATGCTTAAAACACGATAGTTCCCCCATGACCTACGAGATTGTGGGCGCGCGGCGTGGTTCACCCCAGCCGTTCCAATTGCCGCGCTTCCCAGCAAAACCTGCGAGTATCGGCTCACGAGCAACGCTACCGCGAGGGGGCGCGTTTAATGTGGGTTCTTCGAGTGGTGGATACCACGGCAGAAAGCAGAGCGCGCGGAATTTCAGCGTGCGCATGTTTTCTTTTATCGCGTATGAGCGAAAATCACCGACAAATTTTCTGACCGCACTGAAGGCAAGTATTTTTTTCTCTTATTGATTTTATTTGGTCCTATTGGCGAATAAAAGCACGGCAACTGCGTAATTGTTCTTATATATATCATCGCAAGGAGGTGTTATTTCATCTGTGACAGAGGCATTCTAGCATTCCCCTTTTCTGGAGACGCGTATGTGGGTGAAAACTGGGCTCGTTACTGACGTTCAATTATATTGCCCTCCTAACGTTAGAGATCGTTTTACTATTTTATCGCGTACCGATATTAATCACGTAGTCAATCGAATGCCACTTACGCTCTAGATAATTAAAACCATTGATCGTGCCACTTATTCATGTGACAAGTAGTTTTGCCAGAATATTGAGAAAGAATACGGTTCGCCGACCTACATTTAGTCCTTACGTCCTTGACAGTGAAAATACTTGAGTTGTCATCGTCTCCTTTTTTTGTCAAATGTATTTTGATTATGTTTTGGTAGCACAATGACGATACAGTATCCTGTTTATTTACAGTTATCTCTACTGCATCCAAATCAAAGGGTCGCACATGCGGCTGAATGGCATCTTTCAGAAAACCAAGTATTCGTCGAGGTGGACTATTGGAGAAAACGCGCAGTGTTTCATACCAGATACACAGAACTCTGAACGCGTGTGGCGTTCTTCAACAAGCAAAAGATCTCGATGTTCGTTTTAACATTTCCCAACATATTCACAGAACACCGTAGAACTCCTAGTGTGAATGGGTGATTATAAGTGGCGACCATAAGTTGCTGACTGGTTACGATTTATACGATTGATACTATGTCAATACTGTAATTTTTTCTGTTAGAGAAAGAGATGCCAGGTCTTGTTTCTTTCATTTTTTTTCACGAATATGCCATACTTCTGCGTGCCCTTCTGCACGTCAGATAGGTGGATGATGGATGAAAAACTTTTTTGGTGTCCTGAAGGATTCCACCCCAGTTTTATAGGGGGTATAGGATCGCGGGCCACTCCCACGTTGGGAAGGGGAGGCCTAGCCTGACGGTCGCATCGTCGGCCTTCTGGACAGTCTTGAGTTGTTGCATGAGAACCGGACTCGTGAGCATTAAATGAAATGAATTTTCGGATAATTCATTTCTTCTTTGTCAAGATAGAAAAAAAAAACTTGGGCACGAGACGCCAGCATGCACAGTGGTCATGTCAACGGTGCCGCCGACGCCGGATTCGCAAGTAGTTGCGAGTGTAGAATGCTGCACATTTAATAAAAACTATATCCACAAGCTGAATCAGAATGCCGCATTCTGTGCTCATAGGTTATACTCAAATAAATGGGTCACTTTCTTGTTCCTTTCGTGGTACTACCCCTGATTCTGAGTGTAACACTGTTTAGACACTTACTACAGACGCACTGACGTGATCACAGCTGCGACGCGCAGCGCGACGTGGTTTTATTCCTTTAGGGACGAACCTCTTTATAGCATCACTTGGTCGGTCGTGCTCCTATCCAGCGTAGCCTGCATATCCACGGAGTGGATGATATGATGAGTGTGGCGAAGCGTCCGTCCGTCTAATGCGTGCTGTAATGTGATAGGAGTCTACCGACGCATGGACGAACGAATACACGGACGGACGAATGAATGGACGGACGCTTCACCCCACTAAACATTCACTCCGTGCATGTGCCGTGATTTTGTTTATTTATCCTTCGCGAGCCGAACATTGTTTTGCTCCTCGTTGAGAAGTCCCACTAAACGTGCCTCATATATAGGGAAGACGAGTTGTGGCGAGCACGACTGGACGGCCGGCGTGCCAGCCTAAGAAGCGAAAAACGCTTCTAAGGAGATAAAACCACGTCGCGGCTCACCTGTGATTACATTGGGGCATCTCCAAGATT
This sequence comes from Rhipicephalus annulatus, assembly GCA_013436015.1. Lineage (NCBI taxonomy): Eukaryota > Metazoa > Arthropoda > Arachnida > Ixodida > Ixodidae > Rhipicephalus > Rhipicephalus annulatus. Next base: position 399,441 of record WOVY01012796.1, on the reverse strand, counting down.
TCTCGAAACAGCGTTACAATGAAAAGCAGTGCTAGTTCAATGAGAGCAAGAAGAATCCATTCATCGAGTGTAAAAAGTAATCCTTATACGTAGAACGCGGCACTCTTCTGTCCTCGCTTGCGCATCGAGCACCCATTTTTCTTTTTTTTTCACCGGTCCCCCCCCCCCATAATATACAGCCCGCGAACTTTGAAGTATCGTTTCAAGCACATGCATATCTCTTGCAGAGGCATCGCAATTTTAACGGCTCTAAGATTGGCGGCGCCAATTTACAGCAAAATAAAAACCCCATTTGAAAATAAAACACGCCAGCGGCGTTGACTTTGCCTCTCGTATTTATTCACCCTACATTTCCAAATGAACACAAAGTTATATAAAAACGCAAAACCCCATTTTTCTCGCAACATAGAAGGTTCGCCAGCAGCGCGGCAGCCTTTCCAACTGAAAGAAAGAGCGCCGCAGTGCGGAGATAAGTGCGGGCCATGCCCACTTCTGGAAACATGCGCTTTCCATGCGATTGGGACGGCCGGAGAGAAACCTGCTGCGCTCCCGCCATCTCGGAGGCCATGGTTCCCACCCGAGATGCCCATCACCAACGGTTAGTGGTAGATAAAAATAGCTTGCTGTTTGAGCATCGGAGGACGTGCTTCTCGGTGACTTAGTGGTTAACGCTTCGCATTCGCGACTCAGAGGTACCACGTTCGACTCTGCGCGCCGGAATCTTTTCAGGATTCTTTCTTTCTTGCGCTATATATATATATATATATATATATATATATATATATATATATATATATATATATATATATATATATATATATATATATATATATATATGCATATATATATATATATGTATATATATATGTATATATATATGTATATATATATGTATATATATATATGTATATATAGTATCTGTATATGTATATGTATATATATATGTATATATATATATGATATATATGTATATATATAGTATATATGTATATATAGTATATATATATATGTATATAGTATATATATATATATATATATATATATATATATATATATATATATATATATATACGTATGCATATGCGGTGAGGGACGGTGGCAATTGATTTTCGCAATTTTACGTGCATGCTGTTATATTTTTATATATGCGTGCCTGCATATATAAAGTGGTGTTATGCCATCACAAAATTGGTATCGCATAACATGACAGTATGACGAGCATGACATACATACTATGAAAGTCATGACATATATGTCAGAATGTCAATATTTACATTTCATGGTCTTGTTTCTCCTGCGGTGGTTTCTTTCACGCGAAATGTTGCAAAACTGGTATGGTATGGCATGACTGCATGGGGAATGCAAGTAACCGACCGTAACGTGGAAATCATGACATGCTTGTCATGCGAGTCATGACTACAGGCCGCACTCATGCACTCATGATGGGCTCGCGGCCGTTTCGCTAGCTTCAAATATACCAAATTTAGTATTAGTTGGCGTGAAGGAATGGTGAAGATATGTGACTGGTGCAAACATAATAATTATGGCATGCGTGTCATGTAACAACATTACTACATACCACACTTATGATGCACTCGCGGATGTTTCGCTAGCTTCACACATACGAATTTTAGTGTCACGACATCAATGGATGCGAAGGCAAATGACACGTCCAAACATGATAATCATGATACCCGTGTCACGTAAAAAATAACTACATGCTACACTCATAGCACGCTCGCGGCCTTTTCGCTGGCTCCACAAATACCAAATTTGGAATCACGTGACGTGAAATAATGACGAAGGTAAATGATACGACCAAACATAATGATCTTGACATGGAAGTCGTGTATAGCATAATTTGCGTCCACCTCATAACATTGCGCTGATTTTAAAGTGACATATCATTCTTCCTCATTCGTGCTTCGCATATCATGGATTCCCACTGTTCATGGGATCTGCCATTTTATGGGGGGGGGGGGGGGACAAACTTAGTTTTTTCGAAGTTCAAGACCCGTTTTTCGTTAAGAGCTCCGACAGTATTTTAGGCTTCCCGGTACCTTATGAAAATGAAGGGCTAAAAACTTTCTCAATTGATGTCTCTGACCTATGATATTGCCCCCCTGCCCTCCATTCCACAAATGCTAAAATGTGTTGCAAGTAGCATTGACGAATTCGAAGTAGTTTAGTTTTCTTGCGAGTCTAGTGTGTCAACTGATAATTTTATTACGTTATTGGAAGTTTTTCTTGCGTTGACGTTCAGCATAGAACAATGATTTCTTTTTGCAAAAATGAGGGTTTGTATCAGCTCTTGTATAGCGCCTGTCTTGAGGAATCTTCTTCTGGCGGAACTTGAAAGAATCATGGGACATCATCGCAAAGGAATGATGTTTAAGCAAGTGTTTCGGTATGCGGATGATTTTATCATTTTCGATTGGTAATATGTGCAGTTTCACGTCCCGAAACCACCATATGATTATGATAGGCGCCGTAGGAGGGCTGCGGAACTTTTGACCATTTGAAATTCTTTAGCATGCACCCAAATCTCAGCACACGGGCCTACAGCATTTTCGCCTCCGTCGAAAATGCAGCAGCCGCAGCGAGAACTCAATCCCACGACCTGCGGGTCAGCCGCCGAGTACCTCTGCCACTAGATCACCGCAGCTGTGCGATTTTATTATTGTTATTGGCAGCTCGAGGGAAAATTTTGAAAGTGAGAGTAACGATGTGTTTTGCGATGGCCCCATGAACTTAAAGTTGAGTGACCAAGCGATGGACGAGTGAGGATTTTCGAGCTATCTTGTGTGTTCTTACAACAGGCTTTGATGATCCACTTGCTCCGATAGCTTTACTTTCAGTGCATTCGGGTCATTTCAAACTAACCAGGAGACATCGCGATGGCATGCCTCGAGAACACATTGAACAAGCCATGTGTGCACCCAATGAAGCACAGCTTTCATAATAAGATCTCACAATTGCAAGAATCTTGCTATACGGGCAATGTTTAGTGTCGCTTGCAGAAAGAGAGTTGAAAAGAATTCGTGGAAGTTCAAGCCAACCTAACGCCTATGACAATATAATGGCAGAAGCGAGACGCGCGACGATAATTCCGTATCTTCACCAGCTGTCACCTAATCTCAAGAAGGTGGCGTTTCGGGAAAATATTGGGGTGGAGTGTCTGATAAACTTAGAAAATTGTGTGTCATGACAAATACACCTCGAGGAAAAAGGGTTTCGCGCAGAAAAAAAGTCATACACACAAATTCGTTGAGTGCAAGTCATTAGTTATTTATCGTGTACCGTGCTAGTGTGGGAAACAATATGTTGGACAAACCAGTAGTTGTGTGAATTAGCGACTGAGAGAGCACAATTACAAGACGAATAAACTGCCACCGGTGGGTTTTCTCACTCTTGTCATTTATGCATGAGGTTGCCGCCCTTTGTTCCAGAAGACAGTCATTGTTGGCTGACATAAAGACGACTCGTTTATTCATGAAAGCCAAACTTAATGATTCTCTTGGCTATGCTTGTATCAGCAAGCCTTCTATAGCGTTGTCATGCAAGGGGCTTGGTTTTCTGCGTACGTGTTGTTACAAGGTATCATCTGTTATGATTTCCTTCAGGTAGATGACATTTTCGCGGAGTTATCTGAGGGATCCCATGTGGTTATTTGTCTGCCTGACAATGATGACTTAAAAGCGGTCTGAGTTAGAAAATAACATGTTGTTGCTAGTAGCGCTCTGTCATGTTCACTGTATGCACTTTTAATAATTTAGCCGAACCGAAGATTTCTTTCCCCGTTATCAAGTGGAGACGCCTCAGCATGAATGGTGTCACCATTCATACTACCCCGATCACTAACAACCACGTTAGGTAATGGCTAACGAAAATATCTTGTGCGGAACTGTTTCTAGAACTCCATGACGAAATTCAATTTGAAAAGCTAAAACAAAAACCTAGTACCATTCAGCGACTTTGCCATCAGCGTATCACCCCATCAGTCCATGAACTCCGCACGTGCAGTTGTATCAGACACAGACCTCCTTTGAAGCTCAACTCCTCGAAGTGTGGAAAGAACAGAATGGGTCCAGCGTGAAGCGAATAATCACCAGAACAACAAATGCCCACAAAACACTTGATTCTGCCACCAGCCAACTATCACAATCAACAGAGAACAACCAACAGCGATGTGGTTTAATCTATAGGAGCAAAACAACTCTCGCATATCACTTGTTTTGTTGAAAGCAATTATGAGTCACTTAAAATTCTATTTTAAGCACTTGTGGCAGCTTTCATTTTCGTAAAGAGAGTGAGAGAATAATTTATGCTTTTTATTACCTGCCGCGTTCAAAGCGGCCCTCGGTGTCGCTGCCGGCGACGAGTTCGCCTGCCTATGGCGAGCAGCACGACCTCTGGTGCCGCTTATATGAAAAAAAAAGAAGAAATCTGCGGATAACTGCGGTGCGGCATAGCGTTATGAACTTCAGGGAATGTTTCAATTATGGCCATGAGGCCTCATGTGTAAAGTGTATGCGAGCATTCACAGCTGTAAACGACCATTGTGGTGTGTGGTTTGAGTTTACTACTTTCACCTACACTACAATCGTCATCACGTGCACCAACCAGTGATTGATATGTGGGGTTTAACGTCCCAACACCAACCAGTGCAGTCGGCATACATCATACTAATGGGCACATAATAAATATTCTTTTTTAAAAAGTTTACTCTATTTCTAAGTAGCCGTTGCAAGTTTGTACACTATACAGTACAACTTGCAGGTTTTTTATCGCTTTGTGTTGCGATAAAAAACAGAAAACTGATGAAGAATCGTGGACACCTTTCTTCTTAGTTTTAGAAAGACATAATTAGGAAAGACAATATTTTAGACATTTTCTAAAGACAATAATTTATAAAGACACGAATGAACCGTTGGGATTAACCTAGTAATAAACGCCGGGCCTCACGCCTAATTGAATAAAGGGCCCTAAGCCACATCGAGATGAAAGGTGATTCTCGCCTGCTTTCTCTAAGCGTTATCTATCTCCACCTTGTCTTTTATTTCTTCGGAAAACACGTGAAACGTCTAAACTGAGCCAGTAAGGACTTTGCGCTTTTCGACTGCTCGCTGCTATCTTCGTTTGCGTTCTCGCAAACGAAGAAAACGAGTTAAAATCAGTTTATTCCGCACCATGCGAGACAAGACAGACAGGACATGGCATTGCATGGAGAAGCAGGGTGGGCGACAATTCAGATCTCGTATATCGAGAGCCTATTTCATCTTGATGCCACGTGAACGAACAGCTGACGTCATGAATTCTGCCGCAAAGAATAACGCACTCGTTCTTCCTAATTTGCGCGGGTGGTTTAAGCTTCGCTGGTGAACCATTTGCCCGGAGAGCTTCTTTTGAGGGGGGGCGGAGGGGGGACTAGCGTATTGAGCAGAAATAAGCTTCGAATCAGAGTAATGTTCTCGATTCCAAAGAAGATATTTTGCCGCCGGCCGACGACGATGCCATTTCATAAGCTTCACGCAAAGAATATAAGGCGAGCGCAGAAGGTCCAAAGCACGGAGCCACGCCAACTCCAGACGCCTGCCACGGAAAAGCTATGGGTGAAATCCAGCCAGAAAATCTTTTCGTAGTAAACAAATTCTTGGCGAAGTGAATTTAAGCTTTGCCCGCTAAACTTCACTTGCCCGCTGTTTTACGCTGTTCTAATGGTTTTTCGATAACTCGGTGAATATTTTGTCCTTTTCTCTTCTCCTTCTTCCCTCCCTCATTGCTATACTCCCCCTTCCCAATCCCCCAGCCTAGGGTGGCAAAGCAGGGCATGTGTCCGGTTAACCTCCCTGCCTTCTCTCTTGTTCTTCCTGTCCTTCCTTCTTTCCAGTCAGATACAGGTCTCCTTCACCAACAAAGTCGCAATGTCGTTGTTAGTTAATGAAAATTACGGCTCGCCATTTTCCAAGTCGCCATTTTTATTCACTTTTACTTCAGCTTTTAAACACAGCGTAACGTGTTCAACACACTGAGCCACCGACTAGCTTAGTTGTCCGGTGTCTTGTCTACTGCGTAGGTTGATTGTGTATTGGACTCACTAGGTGGTGTTTAACAGCAGAAATGAGCCCTTCTTTTTCGTAACTTGCGCTTTGCGATTCTAAGTCAATGTCAATTCTGATCTTTCGTGTCACTCTTTGTTTTACTCTCATTAGGCGCTTCTTAGTCGTTTTCAGCTGTTGATTCATCTAAATACTCATCTGTAGATACTAGGACGCCCAAGTATATCTTAGAACGCAGAGACTAACCCCCCGGAAGATGCTTGACTTGTTCAAAGAGAATAGCTTTGGCTGGCTGTACACGCGCAGATTATATGGCTGGTAACAGAGCAAGTACGTACGTTTGGCTTGAAAGAGACCTTTTGAATGCCTCATGCCAAAACATCTCTCTTTAAATGTCGTCTTCAAAGCTGTGCATAGTTTCACAGACTACGAAACCACCAATGGGGATCCTCTTGCCTTCGGCATCGCTTTTGAACGCACACAAGCCAGATACTATGAATAATTGCGCCCGCATAACGCTCGTCTCTTACGACTACTGCCGAGTCTGGTTTGCCGGATTCCTTTGAACCCCAACTTTTTTTTGCACGTTTTTTGGCGATGGCACAATTTTTTGCATGTCTGTCATTGAGGTAAACACCAGCGCCAAAAGCATTGCGGACTCTAAGGATTCTGTGTGACTGAGGAACGCACTTTAATACGATTGATTGATTGATATATGGTGTTTATTGGCTGCAAGGGCCATGTGATGGCCGAAAAGCGTCAGTACATGAGACAAAAAGATGTGGGCAACGGATATGATGACTGGCTGTATAGTGGCCTAAAAATTTCTCGCGCTAAAGACGGATAAGAAACAAAGTAGATAAAATCATCAGAATGACATGAAATGTGTACTATCAAAATTAGCAACTAATGGTTCCGAGAAAAATATAGGGATATGATAGAGCACGAATGTATCCGCAAAGCCCTTCTCTCCAAAGGCCACGAGACAGGTGCTTTGTAGTACATCTACCACAACAGCGACCTCTCTTCAGAGGTGGAGCTGCAAATTGCCAGGATATATGACGTGAAAGTTACGAATATCATTTAAAAACGTGAGCAATGACTGATGTTTGAAGAAAGTATTTCTACCAATGAACATCTTTGGCTGTATAAGGTGTTTGCTTTTTGGTAGGGTAAAGGGAAGTGCCTTTTTCTTAAAGCGTGTAATTATTTGCATTGGAATAAAATATGGATAACAGTGAGTGGCTCGCCGTATTTCTCGCATATGGGCGGATCACCACCACACAGAATATATGAATGTGTACTATGTGTCTGCCCCCGATACTAACCTTCTAAGTGTTACGTCTGCGTAGCGTGTCTTCGATACTGGCGGCAAATCACCAAGGCGTGGCTTGATAACGTGTAGCTTATTTTCTGTTTGGCTATCCCACGTGCTTTGCCAATGAGCTCTGAGCTGTCGTTTGAGGAAAGGTTTCAGGTCAAGCGCAGGGATGGCTATGGATGTAACTGCAGTGTTTTCGTGGACGGATACGGCTAGCTGGTCCGCCAATACATTATCTTGGATTGATATCTAAGGTTTAACGTCCCAACACCGCCATATGATTATAGGAGAGGCGCCGTAGTGGAGGGCTCCGGAAATTTTGACCACCTGGGGTTCTTTAAGAAGCACCCAAATCTGAGGCACACGGGCATGCAGCATTTTCACCTCTATTGAAATTGCAGCCGCCGCAGCCGGGATTCAATCCCGTGACCTGCGGATCAGCAGCCGAGCACCTTAGCCACTAGACCACTGCGATAGTAATTCTGATCATACCCAATGTTAAGGAGGTGATCACGAGAGCACCCAGACGTGCATAGATAGATAGATAGATAGATAGATAGATAGATAGATAGATAGATAGATAGATAGATAGATAGATAGATAGATAGATAGATAGATAGATAGATAGATAGATAGATAGATAGATATCTCTGAAGATAAACCTTAGCCACTAGACCACCGCGGTGGGGCAATACATTACCTTGGATCTCGCGGTGGCCTGGCACTCAACACACTGTCATATGTTGTTCGAGTGTGTAGACTGTGCATATTAGTGAGTAAAGTAAGACAATAACGAGGTTTTTGCGTTTTTATGAGTTTTGAGAGCTTTTACCACGCTTATTGAATCTGTGTAAATTACTGCCTTTTGAAGTTTCAATTGTTTGACATGTTTGACGGCCGCCAATGTCGCGCAAGCTTCTGCTGTGAAGATGCTTGTGTTAGGATGCAGTAAGCCGGCATCCGAAAAAGATGGGCCGGCTTCTGCGTACGACACAGAAGTGTGACACTTTGAGGCATCTGTATAGAAGTCAGGGCAACTGTATTTTTGTTGAAGCTCAAGAAAGTACGTTCGCATGTGTGCTATAGGTGCAGATTTTGTAACTTCCACAAAGGATACATCACATTCTATGAACTGCCATTGCCACGGGGGCAGATGTGTGGCAGAAGTCACCAGACAATGATTAAGAAGTGCGCTCCCGTTTTCTCAGCGAGGCCTCTTACACGAAGCGAGTAGGGCTGTCGAAGCAAAGGATGGTTATCAAACAGTGTGGAACTAGACAAGTCATTGATTGTGGAGTGTGAGGGGTGCTTCTTGTCAGCGTTCGTTTTGACGTAGTACACAAACGACATGTAAGTTCTCTGTAGCTGCAACTACCACTCGTCCCATTGTACGTACAGGCTTTCTACGGTACTTGTGCGAAAAGCTCCCTTAGAAAGACGGATGCCCTAATGATGGGCTGAGTCAGGCATTTTTAAAGCGCTTGGTGCCTCTGACTGGTAAATTATCGCCGCGTAATCTAGGCGCGTCTGCATAATACTTTTGTAAAGATTTATCAGACATTTCCTATCACTGCCCTAACATGTCTGTGACAAAACCTTGAGTATATTCATTGCTTTGAGACACTTGTTTTTGAGGTTCTTCATGTGATATGCGAATAGTAATTTGATGTCTATAATTATGCCCGGGTGTTCACTTTTCACAAATAGTCGCTTCCCGTGAAGTTCAATTAATGCATCGGGATAGAGATCTCAATTTCCTGTGAATAATATGGATGTGCTTTTTTTTGCGGGTTCAAGAGCAAACCCATTCTTGTCTGCCCAATCGGTGACCTTATTCAAACCAAGTTGGATCTGCCGCTCGCATATTGCAAGATTGTAGGATTTAAAACCGATCTGCACGTCGTTGACATACGTGCAATAAATCATATTGCGTTGAATGTAGGAATACAATGTATTCATTTTTAATAAAAAAGTGTGCGGCTCAAGATACGACCTCGCGGCACTCCAGTAACCTGGACAAATTTTCGTGACATTTTCCATCCAGACCGGAAAGTGCGATTGGACATATAGCTTTCGATTATGGCCAGCATCTTACCCCGTACACCTAAGTGTGAGAAGTATCGGAGGATGCCAAAGCGCCATGTGGTGTCATACGCCTTTTCTATATCAAAGAATACTCAAAGGAAAAAAATTGTTTATGGACGAAAGCGTCGCGGAGGACTTGTGCCTCGATACGTGATAGGTGGTCAGTGGTCAATCTACCTTCGCTACATCTATACTACTATGGGTTCAGAAGGTTGCTTGTTTCCAGAAAATATATTAGTCGGTGGTTAATCTTTTTTTTTCAAAAAGCTTACAGAGGCAACATGTTAAAGCGATTGGCCTGCAACAAAGGACGGATCCTTGCCGTGCTTCAAAATTGGAATGACAAAAGCCTCTTTCCAAGAAGCAGGGATCTCACCGGAAAACCATATGGCATTGTACAGGGCAAGTAAAGTTTTTCGCGTTACGGGAGTTAGCTTTTTCGACATCTCGTACACTACGTGGTCAGGACCAGGGACGGAATTACTGCAGCAGTTTAGTTATATCTATAGCTCAGAAAATCTAAAATGTTTGTTGTAAGCCTCATATTTTGTACAGTTGCGTTCCAGTTTCTGCTTTTCTATTGTTTCTTTGTATCTGTGGAAAGATTCAGAAAAGTGTGACCTGTTCAAAATGAGCACCGAGGAAGTTCGCTTGGTCTTCAAGGGTGTCAACCTGTGTGCTTACAAGTGGGAGTATATGTGCTTCGTGTCCCTTTATCCTGTTCACCCTGTTCCGCAATTTGTCTTTATCTGTGAACGAGGGGACACCGATCACGAACTTGTGGCAGCTCTCCCTTCGAGCCTACCGACATGTCCTCCTCCCTTTGAATTTCACATTTTTGAAGTTATTTAAGTGCTCCACTGTCGGATAGTCTCGCAGCAACCTCCATGCTTTGTTATGTGTTTCGCGCGCTTTTCTACATTCCTCATTCCACCAGGTAACCCTGCATTTGGAACCTGTGTTGGTCGTTTGGAGAATGCATTTCGAAGTTGCATCAGTCAAAAAGGCTGCAAAATATTCAACGGCATCATCTATGGTTGAAGCATGTATCTCAATCCACGTCACGTGAGTGATGGTTTTGTACCGATCCCAATCAGCTGCTTGTAGTATCCATCTTGGCGTCCGAGAAGGAAGTTAATGATTGTTTGGTGTACTTATAGTAATATGGGAAAGTGGTCACTCCCACATAGATTTTGGAAAACGTTCTGCTTAAAGTCACATAAGAGTGTCGGTGAGGAGATGCTGAGATTTATAGTGGAGTACCAGTTGGTTGCGATTTTAAAATACGTAAGCTACTTCAAGAGACTTACGCCGGAAGAAAACAGCAGCTGCTCCACAAGGCGGACTCGCACATCGTAACACGAATCGCCCCACAGGCTACTGTGTGCGATAAAATCCTCACGAATTGAAAATGGTTCCAGAAGTTCTGCTAACAATGCTTCTAGATCGCGTTTGTGGAGTTGATAATGTGGTATGAAAATTGAACAAATGGTGATGAGCTCATCGAAAAATATGGTTCGAACAGCGACTGCATCAAGGGCAGTTTGGAGCTTTAGATACTGGCATGCTATATTTCTATAAGCTATAAGGGCCACCCCACTCGAAAACACGACCGCGTCATCTCGTTTTTTTTATTTTTAAATAATGTACTCTTGGAGAATGTTTGTTTAGGGTATAGGTGCATCTCCTGCACATACAGTATTTTTGCGTTAAACTTATTTCAATGTTCTAAGATATCATCAATGTTTCTAAGAAGACCTCTTACATTCCACTGCATAATTTCATTCATCATGGGGAAAAATGATGTGTGTAACGAGGATGAAGATTGACTAATTTCACAGGGCCTTTCTTGGGCCCTGTAATTTGTGTTTTGTCCTTTTTAGAGCGGTCGAGCAAAGCTCGCTGCTCTTTTGGCGCTATCTGCGCCGTTTGGCTTGAACTGGTGCCCATTGCTTCCTGCGAGGCAGTGGAAACCCGCTTCATAGAGCGATCTGTGCCTAGCTTAGACTTAGTGTCGGGTGACGAAGTCTTTGTTACCACCGAGCCGGAGGTCGGTGGGACTTCCCTGGACTCTTCGTTGCCTTGGCTGCTGCCAGGGCCTGCGGAGTCTACTGGTGAGGAAATGTTGAATGTATACGCAATGGTGAGAAAGGTTGAAAGTAGAACTGGCTGCTCCCACCTTAAGGGCAAATTGCAGTAGTAGCCTTGGAGTGCTAGGCGTGGTCCAGGAAGACGTCACGGGCCGTTGTAGTGCCACTCCCCCCCCCCCCCATTGCATCACATCGGCGAAAGATGATCTCAGAGAGAATGAAGCGGAAATTCTTTGTGTGGCTTCGCTGAAAGTTATAATTTTGTTGGCCTTAATAGTGAGTATTTCTTTTTCTTTCTTCCAGGTTAGGCATACTTTACAGCACACGGTGTGACTGCCATCGCAGTTTGCACAATGCACCTCATTACTCTTACAGTCATCAGTACTGTGTCCAATAGTGCTGCACTTAGCACAAGTAATCTGCCCGTGGCAGCTTTGGTATCCGTGTCCAAACCTCTGCTATTTGAAACAACGTCTCGGGTTTCGTCTGTAAGGTCGTACATAAAGTTTTACGCAGCCAGTTTCAATAGTCTCGGGTAAGACAGTTGAACTGAATTTGAGTATCAGGTGCTTAGTTGCTATTACAGTGTCATTGCGTCTGATGGTTATGCGTTGCACTTGAGTTGCACCTTGCTTCTTCAATCCCTCACGGAGTTTGTTCAATGCCATCAGATCTACGTCCGGTACGACGCCGTTGACTGTATTCATGGTGCAATGTGGGGTCACAGAGACGGGGATGCCACCAAAAGCGTCGAGGTGTGAAAGTTTGTTATACTGTTTTTTGTACTCCAGTTCCAGGAATAGATCGCCACTTGCCATCTTTGTCACCTTGTAACCAGTTCTGGTAGTCTCTTTCAGGCATTGACGACAAGGAATGGTGAGACCTCTACTCTTAGAAGATGATTGTTCAGAGTGAAGTACGTGGTATTTTGGGAATGTTTTTGTGTTTGGGGGCTCAAACAATCAAGTTACGTCGGTGTGTACCTTTTCTCGGGGCGCGATCTGTAAGGGGAGGGTTCAAGGGTCCCATAAGAAGGTCAGTTGTTCGGTAGCGGCGCCTACCAACCACCATGGAGCCCAACGAGGGGACGTGGCAGAACATATAAAAAAGTCTGCGCAACGCCAGAAGTGTGCCGTTGCTGTAACCAAATAAGGGTCATCCAAGGTAGGATAACCACACAAGGTAATCCTTGTCGCCAGGAAAACTAGAAGTAAATGAAAATAGTAGAAGACATGAACAAGTAAATTAGAAAGAAAGACGAAGAAATAGGGAGAGAAAGAGATGGGAAAAGGCGACTGCCGATTTCCCAGGGGTGCCGTCTACGTGAAGCCGGCGCCAAAGGGTTGTGCTGCCTCTGCCCGGGGGCCTTAAAGGTTCAATTACCTGGCGTTGACTCAACCCCCAGGTTCCCCCTTTCCCCGGACACGGCTCAGCCACACACGGCTAGGCGTGGGAGGAGGTCGAACCGCCACCCCCCATTAGCTGGGGTCCGTGGTGTGGCTACACACCAAACGCTTACTTGTGCAGACGCTCTGCGTGGGCTTTATTACGAGAAAAGAATAACACTTACCCTTTAGATTTACGATAATAAGGAAAGCTACAAGGCAAGTTTTAGTCTATTGAGCAATAAAAGTGTCGAAAGTGTCCGCAGTCTGCCCTTCATTTTTCATGCAGCATATTTCATCAAACCAGTAAAGATATGCAAGGAAAGGCAGGGAGCTTAACCAGGTGCACGTCCGGTTCGCTTTTCTGAACTTGGAGAAGGGGAAACGAGGCAGATGAAGACTTGCACTGAATCCCCAGCACGCTCGGGGGTGCACATGCGGATGGTCGCTCAGATTCCTTGAGTTCGCTTTGTTTTCTTTCTGCGCTACCGAAGCACGCGTTCAAACAATCTCTGTACACAGAAAATGATCCGGTTGTCACCAACTGCACTTTCGGGGTATGCTGCGTCAATATCCGGGCGAGCGATTTCACCGATGATCGATGTGTCTCTTCTTCACGCGAACACACATGTTTTGGCTTCCGAAATCATAGAATAAGCTACCACAGCCATTCTAAGCGTGTTTTTTTTTGTGGCACTACAGTTGTTACGGAGCTCCCTGAATTGTATCTATACTCCGTCAGCTAAAGCCCACGCGTAACACAGTTCGGTCATTCGGGTGCACTTTGCCGCCCACTTTGGCGGCCGCACTGAGCGGACCTTGGAAGCATCGTTCGTTGACAGAAGGAAGGCGGTCAGCAGCAGCAGCGCCGTGTGGCGGCCTCTCGCCTCCACCGCCGCCAACTACCGGCGGGAGAGGAGCATTTGTGCCGTGGCGGCGGCGGTGCGTGGACCATGCGCGGGATACTGCTGCTGCTGCTGCTGCTCGTTTGCAATGGTGAGCGCTTCTTACCGTATCTGGAAGGCCGCGACCTCTTCGTGGAGCCTGCTCAACATGGCTTGTAGCGTGTTGTACATTTATGCAGACTTTTGTTAAAAAGAAAAAAAAAAACGCTTACGGTCATTGGTCTGAATGAACGTTATAACAAATGCGGCTCAAAAGAAGTTTCCTCTCTCTGAATATCTTGCACCAACTGTTTTAGCGCCATTGTTAGACTCTTCAATTAACACGATATGACTCAGCTTGTCCACTCCGCTAACGAGCACCCACAGCAGTGCATTACATTCCGTTATTCTGCCGTACTTTACTGAGTAGCGACGCGGGAAAATTGAAGCTATTTACGGCTTGACGCCCCTCGAAGGTGCGTCACGCCGGAACTGGCTTGAAAACGAACCCCGTTTCTTTGGAAATAACGTTTCCTGACGCGATTTGAGTGGTGAGTTCGGTCCGTCTTGCATACAATTAGGGCGCCGCTAATCGTTTCACGGGGCGTGAGGTGGGCCGACCGTCAATCTTGCTTAAATACTTTCACAACACGAACACAGTAGAAAGGACAGAGAAAGCTTGTTGCAATGCGCGCATTCGAGCTAGCGCCCATTCAGTGGAAGTCGCCCGGATTTTCCTTATCGAGTCTCACGTAGGCGGGATCCGGTTGCCACTTGCTTTCGCGCATAGATGTACGAGTCCGGTCGTGCATGCGAGCCTGTTTGCCAGCAAAAGTGGATCACAGAAACTCTTTTTCAACGCGCACGTGTTATCGATAATGCGGTAATGAAACGCCTCTGGCTTTCGCGTACACTTTCTGCATCGGGGACTCTGTTCCTTTTGCCCTGTGAGAGTTATCCACATGCCATTATTGATTTGAATACAATCAATCATTGACTTGGTAGCTAAATGTCTTGCCAACGATGACCGCGTGAGGTAACTTGTTAAGGTACTTTAATATCATTTGAATTATTCTGATTGTCCACCATGAAAGCTGCTGGACCTATCACTCAGCTTAATGTCACTGAGCGTCACGTCCACCTGGCGAATCAGGTTACTCCATTTATCGGTGTTCAAAGTTTATTCAGCGAAAATGTTTCAACGGTCCATTGTTTCCTTTTATGCAATTAAGTTTAACTTCAATAATGAAGTCACGTAGGATTTTATTTTGCGTAGAGAGGATAACTTGTCTGGAAGTGCATTTACTTGTGGGGCCGATGTTTTTTCGGCTGGGAATAATCATTCGCGCTTGGCGGGCAACAAGGCCTGTGAGGGCAAAGTGTTCCTTACGCAGTGCACGTTAACACCGTCCTGAGTTTCGATGACGTTAAGATGACGATCCCGTTGAGAATTGTTTTTCGATTCTCATTTTCTGCTCTATTCTGAGATGAACATATACTTTGAAAGTGCAGTAGTAGCGAAGTTCATGGCTATGTAATTTTCAAGGTATTTTAAAGATACTTGCAGGTTTAGTTAAATCTGAAAATTAGTTTCAATCTGCGTTTAGTGGTCTCTTTTTTTAATTTTTCAACAAATTTACTTTTTCTTTGGATCTGCTGTGTGCAGAGCATTGCAATTTAGCACAATGGTGTCGCTTTTTCTTGCTCAAGTGCAGCAGCTGAAATTAGCAGCAACAAAAACTAGGCCTGCCATGCTTTGTCGATGCATAAAAATTGCAATTTATTAATAGTTCCCTTAATACTGAAAAACATTGATGCACCTTGGATGCCGATTCCTGCTACAGTTACGTAAGTACCGCTGCTTAACACCTGTGAAACATTTTGTTTGGCCGCGCCTTATAGGTCTCTAGAGCTCCACAAACTTGAAAATTTTTATTTTGAGAAAAATGCAGAAGCTATGCAGTTTTATGTGAGCATTTCCCGTTAATGTATTAAAGATAAAGAACCGAAATATTTTTGTAACTGAGAGTGAGGTACATTTTCTGAAAGGAAAAGAAATTATCTATCAGGTCATAGCAATATTGATTTTTTCCCCTGCCAAACAAGTCTAAGCTCGCCTTAAGACAATGTTGCAACTGTGGCTGAGAACATCAATACGAGGTTAGTTTCATATAAATCTGTTGCTCATCAGTCTACTCGGCTTATAGGATTGTTAGTTTTTTCAACTATAGCAAACTTTTGAGCCTAATAAAATAATAAAACGTCACTCTACCATCAGAGCATAACATTTTACCACGGTGATCGTGGCTATAGGGAATTCCTCTTTCGCGATGTCCTGGGTGATTGTTCTAAAAAAAAAAACACAGAAATCCATGTGGTCTTTTCGGCTTGCGGCACACCTTGGTGGAAAATTGTCGTTCAAAAGTGGTGTGCTGATTGTGAGGTTACAGAAATTTACATATGTAAGTGAAATAGATTTATTTTCCTTAGTAGAGATGCTTGATGAACGAAGTGAGACACTCGCATGAACTTGTGGACATGTTGGGGCCTATTTTTCTCTCTATTTCAGGTACAAGTATTTTTACAATGCAAGGTTGATAAGTGCGTACCCAGTGCTTCGTTATAAATTGAAAGGAGAGGCCTTTATGAACTACCATAATCATGTGCGTACAAGTCAAGTGTCATAGAATCGGATGGATTGTTGAGGTTTACGTCATTAATGAATGACGACAGACAATTTGGTGAGTGTAGAGGGATCTGTTTCTAATAACCATGCCTAGGCCAAAACTGAAGGAGCGGCCCAGGTAATCTGTTCATGATTTTTCGTAAGTAAGTAAAATCGGCCTGATGCTGGGACAAGAGTCATCTTGGCAGCCAACCTAGTTTCTTTCGTACTTTTAAAATTCTTGCACAGGAATAGGTACCACCATTTGTTGTATTTAATTTGGCTGGCTGAGTTGGGAGACACAGCTTTGCGTCGGAAAACCTCATTGTCGCCTGTAGTTAGACCGACCACTAAAGGACTTGTTTTTGGGCGGGTCGGTGCTTATAATGCTGAGGTATGCGTGACTGTGGTGCAAAATACATTTTCCGAAAAGGAGAGTGAAAAAAAATAAGAAATTGAAGCTCCAACATTCTTCTAGAAATGCATTACCCGCCACAGTCAATCATGCATACTAAGCAACTCTCCTCTTTTACAGACCGGTTTGGTGCCACACCATGAATATTTCACAATCACTCAGTGGCGGTTCTCTCTTCTGTCGGTTAGCGACAGCGGTTCTAAAATATTGCGCTGTTAGGTGTTTATTTATCCGATACAAGGAGGCCCCACCATGTTGACCGAAGCGCGTCCGCGATTAAAAGAAGAGTAGAACAGTGCTTCAATACAACCTCTCGCAATGAAAGGAATGCTCGTGGGATAAGCCAATCACGCGTCTTCATTGGCGCACGCTTTTGAGCTGCAAATGGCGCGCAAAATTACACAGGGAGCATTTGTCCATAGTTCCGGGGTTTGCACGAACGTTGCGCAAATGAGCTTCCGTTCGGGCTTGAGTGGCCGTGAAAGTGTTCGCTAGATTGAGTTGCGGGCAAAATCGCAATAATCCCACTAAAGATTAAACTCGTTAAATGCAACAGAAGTCGGGCGAATGTCGAGTCCTTTTGACAGAGCACAAATTAGTGCGCCGCTGCTTTAGGATGCTTTCACACTGTCTGGGGCAGTAGCTGCATACTAGTAATGCGTTAACGGTAACTAGTTACTTTTTCAATAACTTCTAGCTGTAACCAGTTATTTGTAAGTTACAGGAACTTGTAACTGTAAAACTTACTTTTTTACGCAGTAAGTCTAACGGAAAATGTCGTTATGATTTCTTCTCTCTTTATAGAAAATATCCAACAGCAACACTTGTAAAGGCCTATGTTTAACGCTTTTTACTTATTATAACTTTCTCTTTACCATGTCCTCTCCACTTTGCAATTTTCCACTACAGGCCTCTCTCGGAGCTTAGTAGATTTTGCTAAGAGGAACAACTGCAGTGCAGAAGAACGTACTTGAGATTTGCTTGTAAACTGCATGCCGCAAATTAATCCCGTTGCAACTGAACAGTTTCCTTAGCTGACGTCCCCCCTTTCTTCTCCTTCTTTTTTTTTTAGGGGGGGGGGGGGGTAGCTCTCTTCTCGGTGCGCTGAAGGTGCATTCCTTCGTCAGAGGCAACGTTGGCTCGCGGCTAATCGTATTTAGCAAGTGGCTAGCAAAAAAACGAAGAATTTTTTTGGAAACTTCTGTATAACTGATTACTATAGGTATCCTTCAACTTAACATGTCAATTATGTTCAAAATGACAATGGTTTAACGTTTTCTGCGGCTGGTATCCTCAGAGAACAGCGGCAACAAAAAAGTATAAAACAATAAGCAGGTGGCGATCAGTCCATCAGACACACATGACATCTAAAACGTTCCTAGAAGCGCTCCGCCGCCTCTCACTATCGCTTCCTTTCGTGAAACAGCGTGGTCGTATTGTTTAGCTCAAAGCTATGCCCTGTACATAAGTGTTCGAACAGCTTCGTCCAACAAGTTCCACATGACCTAACATGAGCGTAACCAAAGGGGGTTTCAATTTCCCTGAACTTTTGGAATTTTGCTTGCCTATATATACACGCACACGTACAAACGCACGCACAAACGTAACTAAATTACCGTTGAACCCCCTCCCCCTCGAAAGAAATTTCTGGTTTCACTCCAGCCGTGGGAGAACGCACTGCATATATATATATATATATATATATATATATATAGAAGGGATTATAGGAAGTATCACGCAGGCTCTGATAGTATAGAAAAAGGAGTAATTCACACACAACGAACGTTTCAGCACAGTTTAGTCCGACGTTTCGACCGTGGGACCGGCCTTCGTCTGGGATTCCCAGACGAAGGCCGGTCCCACGGTCGAAACGTCGGACTAAACTGTGCTGAAACGTTCGTTGTGTGTGAATTACTCCTTTTTCTATATATATATATATATATATATATATATATATATATATATATATATATATATGTAAGGGAAAGAGGTGTGTACATAAGGGCTCGTTTATCCGTGTTTTGACACAATATTGATGAGATATAACAGACAATGATGCCAAGGAATGTATAGGGGAAGTTCTTAGAACAAAAGGAATGTAAATAAGAAGAAAGAAAAGAGGATGAAAAAAGTAACCAGCCTGCTCACGGCTGGTTATTTTTTCACCCTCTTTTCTTTCTTCTTATTTACATTCCATTTGTTATAACTTCCCCTACCTATACATTCCTTGGCATTATTGTCTGTTAGATCTCACTAATATATATATATATATATATATATATATATATATATTTATTTATTTATTTATTTATTTTTATTTATAATACCTTAAGGGCCCCAGTCAAGGGGTGTTACATGAGGAGGTAGACAGTTCACAAACAAATGATTTGTTCGATGGCTTCTTTGAAATGGGCGATGCTGGAGTGGTGCACGATGTCAGCAGGAAGATCGTTCCATTCTGTTGATGTTTGCACAAAAAATGAAGAGTGATGGGCAGTGGTATGCGCACGGGGTGGATAAACCGCTTTGGAATGGCTGATACGGTATGAAAGACGATGGGCTGGAACGATAACATGGTTTAGGTGCAATGCATGATAAAATGTGTGAAACGAACACAGTCTTGAAATTTTGCGGCGTGAAGCTAAGTTAACCATGTTAGCTTGAGATTTTAGTTTAGTGACGCTGCTAAGATAGGAATAGTCAGAATAAATGAATCTGACTGCACGATTTTGGATAGTTTCAAGCGTTTTAATAAGATTTATTTGATGGGGATCCCAGATGGCACATGCGTATTCTAGCTTCGGGCGGACTAGTGTTAGATAGGTTAAAAGTTTAACAGAAGGTGGGGCTAGACGTAAGTTTCTTCGGAGATAGCCAAGCACGCGGTTGGCGTCATTAGTTATGTTCATAATGTGGGATGACCAGGTCAGATCTGAAGTTAAAGTGATACCGAGGTATTTACATGAATTAGCTGCTGTTATTTCAGAATCAAATAGGAAGTATTTATTGGAGGAATAGGATTGACGGCGATGGAAGGAGATGATACAAGTTTTCTTAATGTTAAGGGACATCAGCCATTTTTTGCACCATGATTGAATCAAACAAAGATCAGACTGTAGGATGACAGGGTCGTTAGAATTGTGAATAGGACGATAAATGACACAGTCGTCTGCGAACAGACGAATGTTAGACGCTAAGTTATTGGGGAGGTCGTTAATATAGATTAGGAATAGCAGAGGACCAAGGACCGTGCCTTGAGGTACGCCGGAGGTTACAGCGGTTAGGGAGGAGCGATGGTTATTAGCACAAACGAACTGCTTACGGTTAGTCAAGAAGTCACATATCCAATTAAAAACAAGACAATTAAGGTTAAGACGTGAAAGCTTCAAAAATAATCTGTTATGAGAAACTTTGTCAAAGGCTTTTTCGAAATCAATGAAAACGGCATCTACAGGTATGTTATTATCCAGGCTAGAACTCAGGTCATTAACGAACAGGGCGAGTTGAGTGTCACATGAAAGTCCTTTTTGAAAACCGTGTTGGTTAGGGTGAAAGAAATGTACTGAACGTAGAAAAATTACTATGTGCGAATAAATTATGTGTTCCATTAATTTAGAGCATAAACTTGTGATGGATATGGGGCGATAATTACTCGGTGAAGATGAAAGACCTTTTTTCGGGACAGGAACGATCTTACCAAGCTTCCAGTCTTCCGGCACCACTCCGCACAAAATGGACTGCTGAAGTATGTGCGAAAGAATAATGCTTGTTATAGGCTTAGTGTTTTTGAGAATTTTGGAATTGATGCCATCCATTCCCGCGGATGACGTTAGTTTCAATTCGTCAATTAGTTTTGCAATACCTTATGAATCGAATGTAATGCCTGGCATGACAGGATGATCGAGAAATGGGGAGTCTGGAAGCTGGCTGCAAGATTCAGGGGTAAATACGGAAGAGAAGGCAGTATTTAATACTTGAGGGGTAACATGTTCTGGAATAGGATCGCCGTGTTCATCAAGTAAGGATAACGTTTTTGTGGGGTTGGGGTTAATGGCTCTCCAAAATTGTTTAGGGTTATTTCGTAGCATATTAGGTAATGTAGCAGAAAAAAAAAAGAACGCTTAGCCTTCGCAGCGAGTGATTCGAATTCCTTTGCCGTTCCGCGGTACTTGTTCCAAGCGCTCGCGCTGTTCGACAGTTTGGCCGAGCGATATAATCGCTTTTTCTTATTATTAAGGCGCTTAAGAGATATGTTGAACCAAGGTGAAGACGCCCGTTCCGTAATTGTAATTGTAGGTATAAATCTATTGATCAAATCGTGGATTTTGCACTTGAACAATGACCAGTTAGTTTCAAGTGGGCGTTGGAAAAAGTCATTTAAATACCAATCACAAAATATGGATAGTTCGTTGTTAATGGCGGCATAATTACCCTTATCGTAGAGTGTGAGGGTTTTCTTGGAATGGCTTTTGCCTGGTAGTTGATTAGAAAACGAAGCGTGAAGCACAGCGTGATCACTAATCTCTGGGAGAGGAACTAGGGATGCAAGATTGTCGGGGTGTGACGTGAAAATGAGGTCGAGAATATTTGAAGAGTGCTCAGTAGCTCGCGTTGGAATGAAACAAGTTGAGATAAACCAAATGTTAGGCACGTGTTAACAAAGTCGCTTTCCATAGTGAGTTTAGATATCGTGAGCGCGAGGTTAGACCAGATTATTCCTGGGAAGTTAAAGTCACCCAATAAAATAACCGGTATGTTAGGATAGGAGGCATTCAGGAAGTTAAGAGCACTGTGGAAATTAGCGATAAATGAAGCATCTGCGTCAGGGGGGCGGTAACAGACTCCGATGATAACCGGAGGATATGAATTTCTGCAGCAGACAAACAGTAATTGAAGGCTGGAAGGGATGACCACTGGGGAGCAATTTAATCGACTGTGAGCAGCTATCAGGACGCCACCACCACGCTTACCATCACGATCTCGCCGAAATATGGTAAAGCCAGGAAAGCATGTTGCTAATTCGGAATCGCTTATTGAAGGGTTTAGCCACGTTTCAGTTAAGAGAACAAAGTTGCATTCTGTCGTGCAGATAACATTAAAGAGCGAGTCGCGTTTCGGCAAGAGGCTTCTAATGTTAGTGTGTACAATTGACAAAAGTTCAGGCTTTACTTTAGGATTCGCTGAGGTGGGAGGTGGTAGCTATGGGCGGAGGGGGATTACTTTTTCAGAAGAGCGATCGAAAACGTAAGTGGTGCCATCAATGCTTAGTTTGTTGTACCGAAGTTTATAGGCCTTGCGAGATGCTTTACCAAATTCAATGAGGTGCTTACGGGCCTTGCGTGTGTTGGGAGAAAGATCTTCGCTAATGCTGTAATTGGTGTCTTTTAGTTTTTTGGCGTTGGACAGCACTAGTTCTCGATCCTTGAAATGGCAGAACCGGACAATTATGGGTCTATTTTTACTTGGTTGAAAACCAAGTAAAAGTATATATATATATATATATATATATATATCTTGGTTTTATCTTGGTTTTATTGGATTGGTTTTATCTTGGCTATTTTCCAAGAATGGAAAATAGCCAAGATAAAACCAATCCACAAAGGAGGAGACGCAGATTCACCTTCAAATTTCAGGCCCATCTCTCTAACTAGTACATCATGTAAACTTCTCGAACACATAATCTTAAAGCACATGACAGTATTCCTAGAGCGCATTAATTTTTTTTCCCCCAACCAACATGGTTTTCGCAGTGGCTTATCCACAGTTACTCAGCTCACAGAACTAGTACACAACCTCGCTGCTACAATTAATAACCGTGGTCAAACTGACATGATTCTACTTGACTTATCTAAGGCTTTCGACTGTGTGTGTCATAGCAAATTAATCGCCAAAGTTGAAGATGTTTTTGGTATAGGAGAACTTTCTGGCTGGGTAAAATGCTTCTTAAGTAACCGCTCGCAATTTGTAATTTACGAACATACGTTATCTAACACAGTCGCAGTTACATCCGGAGTCCCACAAGGGTCTGTCCTCGGACCATTGCTCTTCTTGCTCTATATTAACGATATCGCAGCTGACATCAAATGCAATATAAAGCTATTCGCAGATGACTGTGTCATTTACAAAGAAATTAGTCATTACAGTGATCATAATGAGCTGAATGATTCTCTAGCTGATATAGCTAATTGGTGCTCTAGTTGGCAGATGACACTCAACGTACAAAAGTCTGCGATCATGACTGTGACCAGGAAAGCACTACCATCCACCTTCACATACGTAATTAATAGCACCCCCCTTAATAGGGTTGATGAACATAAATATCTAGGCGTCACAATAACATCGGATCTCAAGTGGGACAAGCATATAAGTAAAATAATCTCAAAGGCGCTACGGAAGCTATTTTTCTTAAAAAGAAGCCTAGCACACGCAACAACGGCAACGAAGCTGCTAGCCTACACATCATTTGTAAGGCCTGTTCTAGAATACGCTAACACAGTCTGGTTTCCGCATACAGTGACTAACATAAAAAAACTTGAATCAATACAAAGAAAAGCTGTGAGGTTCATTCATAATAAATATAAGCGCACAGACTCGCCCACGCATCTTTTAATGAAATCCGGTTTGCAAAAGCTATCCACAAGAGCGAAACACGCTCGCCTAAAATTCTTATTTCAGTTACTGAAAAATAACTATCGAATAGATATTTCTAAGTATATTTCGTTTTCCCAGGCTCGACCTACACGTAATAAGCATGCGCACACATTAACAGAATATGCATGTAAAAATGACACGTTTAAGTATTCTTTTTTTTCCGCTCGCAATATCAGAATGGAATCAACTTGACGCTACTATCACCAACATCGAATCACTATCGGAATTTATGGCACAAATAGAAAAAAATGTGTTTGCGTAAGAGGACCTATGCATGCAAAGTCACCAACATAGATTTCTTCATTTCATCTTCTAGAAACTTTCCCATTTACGTCAACTTATTGCTCAATGCCAGAAATGTAATCTTATTTACCCTAGTCTTATTCCAGCCCCTACCGACACCTGTACTATTATTATTTTCTTTGGTCACTTTTTGCGAAGCCTCATGTTCCTTCTTTTTGCTTTTTTATCATTTCCCTTGAACCTAGCATGTGTTAGGCGTTTTTGTGTAAATTCCACTGAGTATGCTGTTCCTTAACCAGCATTTTGTTTGCCTTACTGTATGCTGTATATATCGTGCTTCTTTTTTTTTTTTTTTTATCATTTCCCTTGAACCTAGCATGTGTTAGGCGTTTTGTGTAAATTCCACTGAGTATGCTGTTCCTTAACCAGCATTTTGTTTGCCTTACTGTATGCTGTATATATCGTGCTTCTTGTTTTTTTTTTTTTTCTGTAACCCACATATGCTGTAATTACGCTACAAATGTTAGTGTATGTTTAACTCACTTGTTTTGCTTTGATTTTTTTTTTTTTTTTTCCCTCTTTTCCACTATTTTTATTGCCTGTACTGAAAATCATTGTACTGCCCAACTGCCACGCTCTCGAATGAGAGTAGCAGTATTGAAAATAAATAAATAAATAAATAAATAAATAAATAAATATATATATATATATATATATATATACATATATATATATATATATATATATATATAATTTATATATATATATATTATTATTATTATTTATATTATATATATATATTATTTGACAATAGCAGCCCTCTGCTGCCTGTTTCGCCGATGCAATCATGTCACTCGCAATCCCCGCGTCGTACTTAGAGATGATCCTGCAGGGATCGTGTGCAGGTGTCGGATTGAGCGAACACGTGTCCCCATGGTTTGAATGCTTAGCGGGCGCGAAACTCTTCAAACAGGCCTGGGACACCTTGAGGAACATAAGCAAAGAACTTCAATAGCCGATGGACTCCTTCCCTCGTTACGCACTTTCCATACCCCTTCATAAGTTCTTATTGAATTCTATCATTCGGATGTAGTCACGCCTTATTCTGTGCAGTAATGTAAAAAGCTACCATGTTCCTTTTTCACGGTAAATGTAACGGTATAAAGTTACTTTAGAAAACTCGGTAACTGCAACACAGTTACACTTTTGGTTAATGTAACTGTAATTAGAACACTGTTACCGGTAACGTGCACATGACTGGTCCCACAGCATGGTTTTCTAATGAATGAAAGCTCTATTTCGGTTCCGTAGCTGCACCACTGTTCAATTTCCCGCTCGTTTGGAAGTATTCCATCAAGTAAACAGTTGTTTTCAGGTGTATTCGGGTTGTCTTTTTTGCGTAACGTTGTATGAATTTAAGAAGTATGATTCGTGCTGCCGTAGGTGAGCTAGCAGACATTTTTTGTTTACTCTGTAGATGCAGCGTAATATAGACTTTTAATAATGTATAAGCAACAGTAATATTTTTTAAAGAGGTGCTTATTAGCGTGCGTAGAGAGTTTAACTTGTTAGGGGCTGAAAATGGAGAGTTGGCTAGCTTGTCTTATCTTAAGGCTTTTCGGAATTACGCAAACATTAAGTATGTAGTGTTTTACAGCGAAAGCTGTTGTGAGACCAAAACAAGGCTTGTTTTGGGCGCCGTAGTTGTCCGTGGCTGACGTCTCTGTTTGCCTGTCCAGTACTTTACCACTGAACTGCGCCGGTATTTTTTAAACATGGTATTTAATAGAAGCATATTAAAATAGTACACAGCATCGCACAGCGTTTCACTGCTGCAGTTTTATAGTGAAACGTATAGAAGCAGTGCTTATAAACTCAAAGGCTAAAGTCGTGGCGGACCCAGAGGGGGGTGGTAGGGGCGATCATCCCCTCCGCCCGCCCCGCTATTTGTGTCTCCTTAATTTAATGCTCGTAGTTCATCTCCTATTACCAAATATTAGAAATGAACGAAAGCACTGTAAGCACACATTAACAGTATTTATGTTACGCAGGGCTTTTCCTAGTAGAAAAAAAGAAGTCACGAGCACGCCCCCCTCTCAGGTATGACTTCTACCTCCCCCCCCCCCCCCTAAAATGAGTGGCTGGATCCGTCTTTGGGCTGAAGTCTAGGCAGAGTTCGTCATCATTTGCTGCACAAGAAATATGGCGAGGCTAAGCACCTCACCAAGATGGGCCACCAGTCTGATCGAACGTCATGAGCATCATAAACATTCTTTAAGTAGGTAGCCAGCCATTTGGATTAAATGTGTGCGTGAAGAGGTAATTGGCTCTGGTCCAGTATTCTAGCACTGACCTACACCGACAAACTGGTCTTAGGCAGGCTTCATGTCGGGAAAGCAATCGTGTTAATATCAGTAATAAAGTGTCTTAGAGCATCAAAGGAACAACAAGGCGTCACACAATGTGAATTGCGTAACGAGGGGGTCGTCGAATGCTCCAACCCATTACAACAGTTTCAAACAAAAGTATTCATTGTCGTAAGCCACAGCATCAAAAAAGTGCACAAAATTTCTTGCAAGTGTTTACCGGCTACCACGCTTCTCCGACAAATTACGAAGGATGGCATAGCGGGTGCTTCTCTACTACACGAAAATTTGGGCACAGCAACGGGAAAGTATGCAAGGCTGTGCAAGATTTCGTTGAACATTCAAATATATGTACATAATAATCTCAGTTCCAAAGGTTCTAAATAACCATTGTATGGAAATGCTGTAAGCGTGTATGCTTAGATTTGGGTGCACGTTAAATTTATGAAGCCCTCCACTACAGCGTCACTCATAATCATATATGGTGATTTCGGAACGGCAAACTCCACATATCCCTTAATCATTTAACCAATGTAGTCTGGTGATCAGGCCATCGTGTAAGGCCGCGTTATGCCATCACGACCTCACAAGTATCTCTCTCTGCTGCCATGGTTTAATCGTATAGGTTTTTTTTTTTTTCATTCCTCGTGTTGACGCCACCACCGGTGATTTGTCAAGAGCTGCTAGTGACATGCACGAAATACTAACTGCCTGGCCACGCGTATACTCGTTGCAGCGCTCCACCTTCCTAAGAGGGCGCGGGCACCACAGCTTTGTGTAGCCACTATATGGCCCTTTCCCTTCAACAGAGAGAGCACGGTACTGAGTCTACTTGCAACACCAGCTAGACCTGTAAGTCCACAAGGCTGCCGCCGTGACGTCACGAAGCGGCGATTGCAGCTGCTCGCCACCGAGCAGTGAACAGGCTGCGTGAAAAATGTTTTTTTTTTGAAAACCTCACATATTTTATTGTATTTTTTTCTCTTCGTGCAGAAAACTGAGCACTTAATATTATGGTCTTATGTTTATTGTCTGGTACTGAGTAGAAAGAGTTACATGTGGCTCCACAAAACTCGACATAAAAAAGCACACACTAAATAAGCACAGCGATGCGTTTATGTTTTTTCCCGTTCATACTTGACGTTGGGGCAAAAACCCATACTCTTTTTTCAAACATTTCTGATCTCGAGTAGCGCTTGCAAGCAATCGGGAAACTAATCGGCCGGTTATTTAATAAATGAAAGATAGAAAATGTCACTATAGGTCGCGTGACAAACATCGTGTTTCAGAAAGGGTAGGAGGCTGATGGCCTGCTTTCTTAAGAACTTTATTTACAGGAAAAGCATGTCAAGAGCTACTTCTTACTCAGCCTTTCGAGGTTTAGAATGAGCTACCGAAATCCTGTCAATCATTCCGCAACACATTTTTTTTTACAAGAATGTTAGCGCTGCACGTACTTCAGCACCAGTTCTCAAGAGTGTTCTTTATCGCAGGCATTGAATCTGACGACTCGTCGTTGCATAGGAGCTCAACGATGAGGTGTGATACCACTAGCTTGTGCTGGTTTGAGAGCTTAAGAAACACTTCGTGTTTGGTAGTTGCTCCACTAATAAGCTTTCGATGCAGTGCGAAAAAGTTGACTTTCTGCGTCTGATGTGGAAAGCTAAGCTGCGACGCGCTGTACTGTATGTGCATCTTGTTCACGGTGAGAAGTTTCCACTGATTTCGCAAGTGCTGCCTGGATAGCTGCCGCTTCCAGCCGTTTTCGCTTGTAATCGGTGCTTCTTCTTCTTGCGCACTTAAAAAAAAAGCCGGACAACTCGGAATTTTTGATAGAATTCTACCTGGAAGAATATGCGGACTGAAAAATGGTGCGGTCCCCGTGCTCCCCGTTTCTTCGTCAATGTTGAAGCCCCATGTGTTATGCCCTTATGCGCGAATTGCAGCTCGCACACCTACAAAATAAATAAATACTCGTTCATCCGCAACCTTTCTGCAACACGACCAATATTCTGTACTATTTCAGGATGAAACACTGCGTACGTGTATTGGCACTCTTAAATATGAGAAAAATCTTCAGGACAATTCACTTTGGAGTACTGCATTGGAATAAACTTGTGTCGTGGAATTGCACGCAGCTATTTTCTGCGCAGCTCGTCGTCTAGCGGAAATCTGAAAAAGCGCGTCTTGCACGTCGAGTCATAATTTCCATGGCACAGAAGGACAGAGAACTTGTTCTGGATGAAGTAAATGCGCCGCACACAGTACAGCACTCACGACATCTTCACAATATCGCACAGGCGGGACCAACGAGGACCGAAGTATCGGTTGTTACACCTAGACGCAAACTCAGGTGCACGTTGTGCCACCACACTACCTGTTCTCCGTCTACGAAAATAGAGCCCTTCTGACTTCAATGTTTCCCCGTTGAAAGTCAGTATTTCACTGGAATGTAACTTTACTATGATTAATATGCAGCTTTGCTTGGACTTTGTCGTTGATTATTAAGACAAATGTAGCGAGTCTTTAGATGACTACCAGCGCACGTGTTTCAATTACTACTCATCCGCGCACACCGACGTTCCCTCAAAGCGACTTGCAGGGAAAGCTTATTTTCTCCATCGTCATAGCCGCCGCCGTTGGTGACGTCACCACTCGGAATGGAAATAAAGTCTTTCGGCCTTGAAAGTCTAGGCTGTGTTGCTACTTGCAAGGTGTTGACGCTCTGCAAGGCATACGCGTGTTCAGGCCGTACAGGTATGATCGAGACAGCCGCTAAGACCACGCTACGATAAAACACTCCCCAGAAGTAGGCTGCAGCTTTGCAGCCATCAAGCGCGCGAACATAAAACGAATCGATGCTTAGCACTATTGTAGAGGATATTCACCGACGCTTACGGCTAGTGTAAGCTCCGTCTTGGGGCAAGGCTAGCTGTGTTTGACGTTTTGACTATCCACAGTTCAAGCATTGTAACCATGACCATGATTTGGAGACATCTGCACGTAGCGCCACCTCTCGTCGGCAGCGTGCCATAACTGAATGGCGAATAATCGAAAAAAGTCATGGTTCACGAATAGTGACAGTTATTAAAAACGACTCCCGGTTATACACAACAGAGACGTGTGTGAACATTCTGGGAAAGTTACAGCGTCGCATAGCAAACAGGGTGGCTTCCCAGAGGGTTTAATATTTAACAATGGGATGCCATGTATCTACGGGTGATGTCCAATTGTCCTGGGAAGTCGCAAGTTTTGTAGTGCGATGCTTCAATTTTACCAAGACGTCCCAGTACGTCTCAGCTTTTTAGATTCGGGAGTCGTTTTTGATAACTGGCTTATTTCCAGTCACCGTTCCAGTCACCGAGAGATTGCGTCACGTTCAGATGGTCTGATTCCTGGGAATGATAATAATAATATCTGAGGTTTAACATCCCAAAACCACCATATGATTATGATAGAATCGGTAGTGAATGGATCCGGAAATGATGGCCATCTAGTGTTCTTCAAGGGGCGCTGACATCGCACAGCACACGGGCCTCTGCCATTGCGGCTCCAGTATAGCACCGCAAAATGCTTTATAAATTGTCACAGAAACAGCCAGTGCTCGGGTTGCGCATTGCAAGCACCAAGAAGGCGAGCCGCAGTGCACATGCCAGCCCTGCATGCGCACCGATCGGTGCGCACGTGGCGGTGGAGAGGCCAGTGGCTCGCGATAAAAACAACACTCTCCGCTCTCTTTCGTTCGATCTATTGGTTACGCCGACGACACCAGCCAGAAGCAGGAACGGGCGCATCAGAGCTTGGCTTTACAACGCGCTTGTTACAAAAGGTCAGCACACTAGCAACACGTAGGTCCAACACTTATAATAATATTGTTTTTAGATGCCAAGCAGCTTAGGGTCGAGCTCAATCCGGTGTGTGGCGTGCCCTCTACACATGCGCGTCCCCTCTCTGCCTCGAAACGCTCACGCAGGGAGCGTCTGCTAACCTACGCTCACTCCCTTCTCTCTCTCCTGTAGGTATTCCTCTCCGTGACGTTTACATCCACATTTCTTACGCGGATCTCCCTCTCTCTCCTCGCCGACTCAGGCAGCGTCTTCGAGCGAGTTTCTTGATTGAAAAAGGCGACTGTTCGAGCGGCACAACCGTTCACTGGCCACTCCGTATATATCGGCACTTGATCTTGACCTCCAAGGTAGTTTCGGTGGAACATTTCTGCTGTGGATTGTTGAACGAAAAATCGCAGCATGCGCGTCAACTAAAAGTGGACTTCGGGTCTGTGCATTCAATCAGCCTTCCGTACCTCATTGCCCATTAGCAGCTATCGCCATGTTCCAGTAGCAAACACCGGTCCATCACAGCGTTCTTTGAGCCTTCCCAGGTTTCTCTCCTGCGCAACGCCGCGATGGGCGCCAGCGTCAATGCCACCGCGAGTGTAGCGGCCGGTGCTTCGCACCTACGCATGGTTCCCTTGAGTGGGATTGATTGATTTGTGGGGTTTAACGTTCCAAAAGCACCACATAATTATGAGACACGCAGTAGTGGAGCGCTCCAGAAATTTCGACCACCTGGGGATCTTTAACGAGCACCCAAATCTGAGCACACAGGCCTACAACATTTCTGCCTCCATCGGAAATGCAGCTGCCGCAGCCGGGATTTGAACCCGCGACCTGCAGGTCAGCAGCCGAGTACCTTAGCCACTAAAACACCGCGGCGGGGCTCCCTTCAGTGGGAGATGGTCTAATTTTTTTATTGCGTTTCGTTGTAATATTGTCTAGCGAAATTAAGGTTCGCTTCCTCTAAAAATTTTTTATAGCTTCACAGCTTCACTTCCTGTGCCTTGCCGTCAGTAATGTTGGCTTTCCTGCTACTTTTTTTCTTGGTGCCTACCTTTCTGCAACTAATCTTCAAGTCGTGTTTTAGTTGGCTTCGTGTGAGCTGACAAGCACCCGAGCCTATGTTCTCGTATTAGGTCTCTCGTTGCTTGACCCGCGCATGTTCATTGCTCTTTCTCGTGTTACAACTGCGCGTTCTGAGGCCACCCGGCGTCGCTTCACCCAGTAAATTGATTACCTTAAATTGTGATGAAACGTACTTCCTCTATGTATTTCCTTTCAGTAATTACTCTTTTTTATCACTGTTATCCAACATATCTCACCATTCTTTACGACTGAACGCTCGTTTGTTACCATATCGCGTACACGTGTCTATTTACTGATAAGTCTCTTCTCACTTTCCGTCCGTACACTTAGCGAAATTGTTTCTTTCTATTCCACTCTGCTCTCTTTCGTGCTACTGATTGCGTCGTTAGAACTAATTTTCTGATCGCCGACATCACTGCTGAATTGAGCGCCATCACACGTCTTCATGTCGTACAGCGAAGTGTAGTCTGTACTTGGTTATTATTATTCGGCTTGCCTAAAATATACGTAAAATGTAGGATAATAAAACAAGCTTTGTAGGCTAAAGGAGGGCGATTCTCACCATGAGCTAAAGTATCTTCTAAATGTTAGTAGGCAACACTGCTGCACATTACTCTTACAACACGTCATTTTATCTGCAGCCATATAATCAAAAAGCAGGTGAGTTATAATTATCAAATAATAAAAATTAAATAGAAAACGTATAGATTATTAACATGACATCGGCTTGTTTAGTGGTGTATTCATTTTGCAAAGACAGTGCTGTTAGCGAGGCAATTTATTTTCAGTCGCGGTTAACTTAAGTTAAAGCAAGTAGGTTTCAGCGAGTATTTCATGGTTACAGAGAAAAATGAATATTTCAACAAAGTATTATTGGAAGAGTATTTTGTCAGTGTATGGCGGGTTGGTCGCTCAAGTGAATAAGACCTTGAAGTTTGTGTAGATAGGTTCGCTAAAATGGCTTACCCTACGAAGCGACCGGAAAGGGACGCGATGCTCTTAACTGCCTTTGCGCGCAAAAAACGCTACTGCTGGGTTCACCGACTGTCCGACACAGCACAGAGATGGCGCTCGAGGCAGGTCGTCAACAAGCATGGGTGTGTTTACCCAAAATACAGCACAGTGCGACAATCATGTGCTTGCGGGCCGGCAGGGAACACCGCAAGGCCGACCGAGTGCACGCTTGCCGGCTAGCGCTAGGGCTATCATACAAAGAGCAGCGCCGCCTGTAGAGCAGCGCGTCCACCTCTCGGGCAGGCCTGCGTGCATCTGCCAGGTGGTGGCGAGCGCCGGGCGAACGCAAGCTACCGGGACAGGAACTGTCATGGGACGGACAATGAGGATCCGCAGAGCACCGTGACGTGTGCTAGCGTGACGTAAGGGGGATGCGCGTTGTCCAGGCAAGTTCAGAAATGTGTCTCCGTAGAGGGAAGACCAACACACAGCTGGCGCCAGACAAAAAGGCCTAGCAACGCAACCATGGGGGCTAAGTTCTCCACGCTCGAGGCGCACAGTGCCAGCGCTCGCGCTAGCGCGGAAGCGAGGCGCCAAAATGGGAGGGTCCAATCTATTCCTACATTCCCCCTCCTATAAATGCCGATTCCAGCTTGCGAAAAAGGCTGTCTGAGCCCAAGTAGCAAGGTTGGCTCAGTCGCAAAGGGGCTGGCCAACGGGGCAACGTCAAAACTGGAAGGTGTCACCTCAACGAAGGCCATGACGGAAGAAGAGTGCCACACCACATGGGGAGGCGAGGTAGTCGCCCCATAGCGAGTCCATGGTAGGTCATGGTCACACCACAGTTCCACCAAAAGTCGCACCACATTAGAGGGAACCCACTGCCGGGAAGGAGGTTCGCTGCATTAGAGGAACAAAGTGAGGCCGCACAACAATCGCAGACAGCTCGCGTGAAGTTTACCGGCTTAGTTAATTTGCAGCCGGGAACGTGCGAGGCGATGCTGCAAGATGCGTGCAGCAGCCAACCACCGAAAATCGCTGGTGCGAGGGCTGGCTGGCAGCCATGAACGGAAGCCGGAGCAACCATGCTCAGGCACGGGTCAAAGATTCAGTGGGTGGACGAGCCACCGAAAGCAGCCGCCAACGCCGCCAGTTGGGTTGGGCTGCAAGGTGGTGACAGCAGGTAGAAGGTGGGAGCCATGCCACAGCGGAGAAGACCAGGGGACAGCAGGCCACCGTTCAGAAACAGGCTGGCGACATGGTGAACAGGCACTGGGAGACGACTGGGTGACGGAAGAAGCGGATGGAAAGGCGCCCGGCATAGCCGACTTTCTGAAAGGAGTGCCTACCTGACGGTGCTACCCAACAAGGGGGGGGGGGTGCTTGCCAGAGTTAGGCTTGGTTAGACGACGCATTAGAGGGTATAAGAGGGCCTTCTATCACTTCTAGACGTGTGTCCGCGAACCGTAGCGGTTCATCTCTCTTTACTATTGTGCCATAGAATAAAGTCCAACTACCTTTAGTAGGAGCGTGGCTGCTCAAGTAGGTTTCCACAGGTTGTGCCGGTGGCTTGACTTGGGGCCAGCGTTCTCACGGTTTTCCGGTGGTTGTGTGGCCACCTCCCCCTCTCGCAAGTCTCTTCTGTGGGCGGAAAGGGTTTGAAAGAGGCTGCATGAGCCTGAGAGGTTCGCCCGCACGAGACCTGATGCATTGTCCCACGTTGAATAATGAGCGTCAAGGTCCATGCTTGCTTGACCAAGTTGCAGAGCGGCACAATGTTTAGAAAGTCTTACGGCCACTCGCATCTCCGGCCAACTGCGAGTCATGAAAACAGCCTGTGATGGCTAGCTATCTCGAAAATGCGGGGTACCCTCATCTTCGAAGACTCCTGGGGAGCTTTATCATGCGAGATGGTGCGCAGGAAAGCTCCACCGGCAGCAGATGTGAATACAACGTGCCCGCAACAATACCAGGTTGTCTAAACAGTACCCGGCGCCGACACCAATACCGGACTGCCAATTCGCGCCCGCTCCTTTGGAGCACACGGATCGCACTGCTGTTCCTTTGGTATGGTCATGACACCTGATTTTCGAACTTAATCTGTGTAGTGTGGGCTGATCCTTGTACATTCACAGACAAACTGGTGAAATCGTAGCGCACAGCGGTCGGGCCCTTAATTTGTAATTGAATATTTTTATAAACGAGCGAGTGGCCTGAGAGTCGGGCAACACTGGCGCGCTCGCTAGCTGTGAAGTAACGATCCGCTTCCTGGGCGAGTTGCTGCA
The DNA here is from genome assembly GCA_013436015.1 of Rhipicephalus annulatus. Classification (NCBI taxonomy): domain Eukaryota; kingdom Metazoa; phylum Arthropoda; class Arachnida; order Ixodida; family Ixodidae; genus Rhipicephalus; species Rhipicephalus annulatus. The sequence continues at coordinate 365,116 of WOVY01012796.1, read as the reverse complement.
CTGTCTGCATACCGGAGGACGATAGCGTTCCTTGGTCAGCTGCGCTTGCAGTCGAGCTGTTGCTGCGTTCTTCAATCTTCCACTGGGACTAAATGACTTCCAGGGGTTGAAACAGTGCCACCACGTCAGCTATGTAGCGCTGGCAGTTGCAGCAAACAATTTTTGTCTATCTGTCTGAGGTAAAAAAGTTTCTTGTCAATACTCAACGCGCATGCCGTTTACCACTACGGAAAAATATTTATTGAAACTCTTCGCAGGTAGTTCCATAGTTAAGCGTCACTCTTGCTATTTTTCTTTGAGCAAAACTGAACGCAATCGAGAGTTCAAGCAAGGATTCGCCGCACTGAGATGTTCACTATGTTCACATATTCTAATAACAGATGCTAATGTTCACATATTCCGCATGCAACAACGAATGGAAAAACAACGGTCCCAACACGCAGCATGATTACGACCAGTTGTTTATGTTCAGCACCGAAAGTCGTGCATGAAATTATGACAACAACCTAACATTTGCACGCTTTACTGATTTCACGGCTCGCGAATGCAGCGTTGACAGACCCTCGTATCCCAAGTTCGCTTGTCAAATTGGTACGCTGAAAATAAAGCTACTTACCATTGCTGAAGGCCGTCTGCAGCGTCTGCCACAATATATCGTTGGCATTTTGTTTCGCCCCGTCTTCGACACTTTCTCTGTCGCTTGGCGGTGGGGTCGAAGTCAAAATGCGCAGCGTACACCACGTCGTCGCCACTTCTGCTGCTCTATGAGCCACTACCCCAATTGTGAGGTGATGATGAGGCCGACGACATGGCGATGTTAGCGGTAACACGCCGCAACACTTGCAACACGCTGGCACGTGCGGACCACGTGGCAGTCAACACTCGCAACTCAGTGAACACACTGACCGGCCCCGCCACGGTGGTCTAGTCACTAAGGTACTCAGCTGCTGACCCGCAGGTCGTGGAATCGAATCCCGGCTGCGGTCGCTGCATTTTTAATGGAGGCTAAAATGCTGTAGGCTTCTGTGCTCAGATTTGGGCGCACGTTAAGGAACCCCAGGTGGTCGAAATTTCGGGAGCTCTCCACTGTGGCGTCTCTCAATATCATACGGTGGTTTTGGGTTGTTAAAACGCATATCAATCAATCAATCATCGAACACACTGACCGCGCGCGTTGGGGGCGGTTCGGTAGCACATGGCGGCACTGCTCCTTACGGCTTGTGACGTCACGCCCACCATGGCGAAATGGTGGTCGCCAGTGGTGGTCGGAGTATACAGCCGATGACTTTTAAGGCTTATTTTGGACTGAAATAATCTTTTACAGTCTAGTTTTCGCACGTGTACAAGCATATTCGATCCTCTACTTTTGTTTCTCGCCGAAAATCTTCAATTGTTGGGTGACCTTATCATGACCCTTCTAAGGCGATACCGGCCAACATTGGATATCACTGAGCAAGTGGGTAAGGGTAACGGAAAGCAAGCGCTAAACACACGCCCTCCCTCGCTTCAGTGGATTTGAAATTCACAAAATAACAATAAAAAACAAAAAAGAAAACACGAGTTCTTTACAGTTCAATCTAATTTCTTTATTTGTAAAAGCTATCGAAATACAATAAATGCGAACATCCAAGTTAATCTTTTCGACTGTGGCGTCCTATAAAAATGCTGATTGATTAGTGGGGTTTAACGTCCCAAAACCACCATATGATTATAAGAGACGCCTTAGTGGAGGGCTCCGAAAATTTCGACCACCCGGGGTTCTTTAACGTGCACCCAAATCTGAGTACACGGGTCTACAACATTCCCGCCTCCATCGGAAATGCAGCCGCCACAGCCGGGATTTGATCCCGCGACCTGCGGTCCAGGAGCCGAGTACCTTAGCCACTAGACCACCGCGGCGGGGCGGTCTAGTGGCTACTGAAGTCATAAATTGAAAAATATTTCCGAACTATCCTCAATACAGCATTAAATTAGGTTATAGCCACAGGGACGTCTGCTCGGCGGTATTTTACTACATAATTGAAACAAAGCGATTACCAGGTTAGTGTGCATTTATCTACTTATATCATTCATTTTGAACCCATCACTACCTCTGTCTCAAACCACATCTGATAGCCTGCATCCTTGCTCAGATATGTTCTTTTTTATTATTGGCTTTTTCTTTTTATTTATATATATAGTTTTTTCAGTCCAAAGTTACTTTGTGTTTGTAAAGCCATAAGCATTTAACTTAAATATTTTGCCGCCCCGTTCTTGGCCGATCCCCCTTGGTTGGTGTGCGCCAGTAATCTAAGCATTATCATCATCATCTATATGACGTGCGCAAGCATAGGTAGTACTTTTTTTGTCGTCTTCTTTGGAACTCCCCAAAATGGAAAACAAAATGGCGAAATGCGATAACAATGGCACTCGCCACAGCCAAATTATAAATGACACCTTATTGGTTAACAATTAGATCAGTAGCTATCATATTTTTTCATGTTGTTTCTAAGACGTTTAAGTTGCTGTTTACAAACAGGGTCTTCCCAAAAAGTAACGTATCACCCGCAGCAATGAACAATATTTGTGTCCTGAATATAGGACACCAGGACTTAGTGGTTGTCAAATCTCTGAGTGCATTCAGGTTGATCTATATGTGTAGCTCTTGTAAAAGCTCCATATTTCTTGCCATTCTAGTCGAGAAACCTGTCCACATCACTTAGATATGTGGAGAGGTTATGTAAGGGTGTCTAATATGTAAGGGGTGTCTAATAGCAATATAGTGGGGGAAATATTTTAATTCTTTTTATGAAATATAATATTGGTGCGTGATGGAGCTTGAAGAGGACGACAATAAAGTGTAGTTCAATCATCTTGCCCTGGCAAACATAGGCGGAATTAGTTGTGGCGCTGCGAAGCAGGATTCGGCATTTTTTATGATGTTTGATCTTTGAAAGTGGGCAATAAGTAGACAATGGCCATTCAAGTGCAATGAGGAACTTTGTATAACGAGCACAAAGACTTGCTAATGGACAGTTTAGGAGCTGCAACTAATACGTGGTTGCTGTATGTTAGTTTTAAAATAACGTGTACTAACAGGGTAAATAAATAGATGCCCTTGAATTCACCATATTTCACTTAACAACCACAAAGCCCTGGTGCCCTATATATAAGATAAGGAGTCATTTTTATTGTGTACTGATGGGATGCTGTGAAGAAAGTTATTTTTCTTTTTTCGAGGTTGTAGTAACTCCAAATTAACGAGAAATAAAAAAAAAATATCTGCCGGTTAAACAAAAAATTCAGGGCTTAAAGGGTTAACCTAACTTCGTACAAACAGATCTTAGGATGCCCGCCAACCGCCTTAAGCGCACATGTTACCTGAAAGCGAATATATAGCGCTGTGTTTTCAGGGCCTGGTTACTTGCTGCTGCTAGCTGCTGCATCGACGCTCTGTTAGGCTTAAACAAAGCATTGTCCAGTCTGTTCGACGTAGGCCTTACCACATGGTAGGGAAATCTTATACACCTTTCGTGCAATCAATAAACCAATACCTGTGATTAAATGTGTGTGTGGGCTTTTGAGTAATGACCTGCACTTAGTTTTTTGCAGAAGTCTTTCAGCTTTCGTGGGGCTGAAAAGATGACTTTGAAATCGCGCGGTGATCTTCCTCATTCTGTGAGAAAGATAGCGAACATATAGCACAACGACCGGCCCCTTGCTATCATCTAGAGCTGCTTCATCCTTCTTAGGCTGGCTTCTGATTTGCTGTCTGTTTTCACAAATTTTTGTAATCATTTCTTTAGGATAGCCGCGGCTCTGAAGGTGAATAATCTGGGCTTCCATGCTATCTTTTTATCATAAGGTCTTGTTTCAGGCATATCGTTGCAATTTCTCTTTTTATTATGTTCTAGTGCCCCAATCATATTGAACATTATGAGAGAGCGCGAGTACACTTGTGTTAGTGCTTCTTAGGTTACATTAACAGCGGCCGAGGAAAAGTTCCCAAGAATGATAAGCTAATTTTAACTCGATCTCTGTTCCGTGAACTTGGGCCTTCTCTTTCGGTTGTCCATTCCTCTCTTCCATACCCTTCGTGCACATCTCCCCAGACCTTTAGTTTTCTTTTTGAGCATGCCTGTTTGACACATTCCTTTAATGGGGTCATGTTTCTTTTTTTCTTTTTGCCGCATCAGATAAATCAATAGGTACTTTGCACTCTTTGCGTCCTGTACTGTGTTTTACGTACTGTTTCCGTACACGAAGCACACTTTTGAAAATGAACACAATAAATATTTTTTCTTTATTTGCATCTTTCTCGATTTTTCGGTCACGCACAAGGCGATCTTTCTCTCACAGCCAGAGGCGCCGACGCCGGAATTTCTGAGAAACGAGCTCTTTAACACTATCGTGCATAAACAGGGCATCGCCATTGCTGTTCAGTGTGGTGTGTGTGTTAGGGATGAACACCATTGCATTGTGCCTATTAGCACATAGCTGCAACGAGTCTGCATTGACTTTTTGTTGGGAGACTATCTTCATTATCGATTGCAGCTGTGATTCCCCCCGCTGAGACTGCTTGTTCATTAGGGTGTAGGATGAAGACAGCCATGTGGCGGCCACGCCGCTAGCGAAAGGGCTTCGGGGGGCCACGTGTGGCTCACGTGCTTGAGTGTATAGATGATGTCAATTTAAAGTCAACGATCTCGCATTGCGTTTTCTCATCTACGTTTGTTGCGTTTCTTTATCATAGCACCCACAGCGCCCAAGGGCATGACAGTGAGGGGGAAAGAATACAAAATTTCAACACAGAATACAGACACTCACACGTGTACATCACAATAATAACGCAATTCATTGTAACGCATTGTAGTGGCACGTGGGAGTATACACAATTCAAAGCAGCTTCACGGTACCGTTTCTTACATCCTCGCGAGTACGCTACTCTAGACCCTGAAGTAAACTTGAAAATACTTCATTCGAAATAACCTTTGCTACTTCACAAGGCAACCTATTCCAACACGCTATCGTCCTCAGAAAAAGTTACATTTTAAATTCGCCTGTGCGGTAGCTTATTTCCCTTATCTTATTGGCAAGATCTAGTCGCTGTGAAACGTAGTCCGATTGGCAAGAGTGTGATGAGGGGAGTATGGTAGGGTAAATGGTATATGTCAGTTTTAGCGTAATATCTTTAAAACCGCTGCAAGTATTCCCATACAATTGTACGTGCTCACAAAAAACGTCACTGGGTATCAAGCGACACTTTTTTGTATGCCTATGTTGCTTATCCTCCCTATGGGCCACTGCCAAATTTCAAAGAGGTTCACCTATACAATATATCTCTTCTCTGCAACAACCGAAAGGAATGTAACCATTTTCAGCAGTGTTGTTGTAGAGACTCATGGGTTACACCTGAACTAAAAAATACTACAAATATATACATTTTTCATGAAGGTACTGTAAAAAAATAAAAATACTGCTTGAACAACGCCACGGAGAGTGCGTAATGTTGCGTATCTTTTTACAGCTTAACTTTTTATAAAATCAGCAAATGTTTTTGTTTATATTGTTTTTTACGTATTGTAGCTCACACATACAAAGTTTTATCAAAATCATCAAAATCATTGCAATACCTTTTGAGAAAAGGTACATCGAAGTTAAAAAATATACAGAAAGCGCAATTCGAGAAAAGCGAAGTTTTACGTACGCAAACTGCGTACGGCCGCAGCGCGCTTCGGCGCGGCATTTGAACCGCTTGGAGCGGCTGCTCGACGTCAGGCAGGTTTGTTCCTCGGAGTACAGGTGTGAAAATTGCAAATTCGCTTCCTTGGCCGGCTTACCCTACCATAGAAGAAAGTCCATTTCTGCTAGTTCGCTAAAGTGCACATTCAAAGTATTTGCAGCGCAAGCATGGAAGGGCTGACAGTTTCTCCCTTATACGCCTTTCTTCCGTGTTGCACTGCAAAACCGTCTCAATTTGTTGCGTTGTTCAGACATATCTCGAGTCTTATAAGGAATCCATGGATGGATGAACATTCGAAAATTTGTCACACAACGTGGCTGGCAGTTGGAAAGCGCAGCCATTGCGTCATTTTTTAGCACGAGAATCACAAGCGCCTAAATCAGAGCGCCGAAACACGACATTCAACGTGGAGACACTATATTGCACTTCAACACCACATTTATTCCCATGAGAACGCCGCAACTTCTTGACACAACTGCTCAAGGCTCACTGTTGCCAGGTCCCGCCGCGGTGGTCTAGTGGCTAAGGTACTCGGCTGCTGACCCGCAGGTCGCGGGTTCGAATCCCGGCTGCAGCGGCTGCATTTCCGATGGAGGCGGAAATGTTGTAGGCCCGTGTGCTCAGATTTGGGTGCACGTTAAAGAACCCCAGGTGGTCTAAATTTCCGGAGCCCTCCACTATGGCGTCTCTCATAATCATATGGTGGTTTTGTGACGTTAAACCCCACAAATCAATCAATCAAATCAATTACTGTTGCCAGACGTTCGAGCAATTTTGCATAACATCTACTGTGGTTTTAGTGCTGTCTATTCAATCCTATAAACAGTACAAATCTACTCATATCATACAGCTTTCACGTGGGGCTAGCGACAATTGTAGGGAAGCGCCGTGCACCGAAGTAGTGTCCAAGGCCGCCATCGTCGCTGGTACAGGGGCTACATATTACCTTACCGTTTTTGGTATTACAAATACTCACACTGCTGTTGACAGCGTTACGTAATAGGAAACATGCGAATGTTTAACATCTCTGGGTTTAATATCTGTGCGTACAATATTTATACTTATCTTTAGCACCATTTCGTAACACTTCACTTAATAAAAATACAACAGACGCCTTACCTCCGTACACTTCGAATAAAATTGATTCCCAAGGTACGTGGGATCTGCCGAAATTTTCGTGAGCGGAAAATCCATTCGAGTGTGCATTCCTCCACAAAACACAAATTTTCATGCTAGCGTCTTGGTTGACTTTCTTTGCAGAAATCGATAATCCTTAGAGAGAATAACCAAGTCTTCACCTGCCCAGTGGTTATGGCGTTTGTGTGCCGAAGATCGCGTGATCGAACTACTGCCGCCATGGCTGCACTTCCGTGGAGTTGAAATGTCCATCTTTAGAGATTTAAGGCGAATCTACAAAACCATAGGTGGTCAGAATTATCTCTAGCCCTCCGTATGTCATGATCACATCATGAACGTAAAAGCCGAACGAATATGGTTACGTATTAATTTCAATTTCTTCCAGATTTCGTAATTTCTTGTGGCCTCATTTTAAATCGCTCTGAGCTTTCGCATTTGTATGCAACTAGTGAAAAGGGGTTCGCGCATGTTGCCAAAGGCTTCGTTGACCACATCGTTGAAGAACTCGTGCTCGAGGTGTATAATCTGTTCGCGTATGAACGCTGCATTATTGCTCCTATTAGTGCTATGGTTTGTCTTTCTGGCCTCGAAAATTAACGCTGACTGTCCGCTGAACATGCAGCTCACCTGACCCTGCTAAACGCAATATCTCCGCCTTAATTCAGAGATATTTAGATGTACTAGTGCAAAATGAAACAGTATGTTGTCACACAAATTGCGACAATGTACGCACAGTGTATATGAGACACTCACAAGATGCATATCAATAGTTTGTAGCAGCCTTTCATTGTAATACATCAACTGACGCTTGTTATGTCTGTCCTAATCTTCATCATCTGCTCTCAGAACACGCGAGCCACTTTGTCCGGCGCCAAATGGAATAACTCTAATGGGTGAGCGACTGAGTACAGAGAAAGAAATACTTGGCGAAAAAATTTTTTGACGAAATTTGGTTCGAATCCGTGTAACCACGATCCCAATGTGATCATATTTGCAAAACATGTTCGTGATCTTTTGTACACAACATAAAAAAGGTATACCACAAAATATGGTTGCATGCTTTGGGACCCTTCAGCAAACATTGATAAGGAAAAAAGGGGCAAAATCTTGGAGCCCCTAGTGTTTTAAATAACTACAACACACAGCTTAGCATGATCGCTGCTTAGCACACATTTAGATGGAAGCTCCTTCGCGAAAGAAACAAAATGGCAGATCCGCCTATAGTGGGAATCGATGATATGTGGAGCTCGAATGAGGAGGGTTGATATTTCTCGTTAAAATCGGCACAGCGTTACGAGTCGGACGGACGTGGTACACAGTAAACAAAAGTAGAAATGTTATGCTGTACAAGACTTCCATGTCATGATTATAATGTCATGAACAAAAATGCGCTTGGATTTGTGTTCGTCGTTCATTCACGTCACGTATGAACAAATTTGTTAAATGTGAAGCTAGCGAAACAGCCGCAAGCGCGCTATGAGCGTAGCATGCAGCCATGTTTTACATGACGCGCATATCATGATTATTATGTTTGAACGTGTCACTTACCTTCGTCGTCCATTCAATTCACGTAATACTAAATTTTGTGTATGCGATGGTAGTGAAACGGCCGTGAGCGCATCTTGAGTGTGGCATGTAGTGATGTTTTACATGACATGCATGCCATGATTATCATGTTTGCACCAGTCCTATATCTTTCACATTAACTCAGGTCTCGTATTGCCAAATTTCCTATATGTGAAGCTCGTGGAATGGCCACCAACCCATCATGAGCGTGGTATGTGTGATAGATTTTGAAATCACGTGAAGTGACGTCAGTGGGCAACGAGAGAGCATGCGCCAGTTTTTCGCCTGTTTCTGTTATCACCAAACACCTTTTTGTTCCGTATGATTGCCACTCACGTGCCAGCAATTACAGTGGCGACGAGGCACGGTATTACCCGTGGATGGGGTTTCGGCTGCATGGCCGTCGGTAGTCGAATTCGAGAGTTCAACCTGAGTGAAAATTCGTCGTGGGTAGAGTATGCCGAGCGCACTGAGTTCTATTGTGCAGCGAACAAGCTCACTAAGGACAAGGACAAGCGAGCTGTGTTGCTCAGCTGCGGTGGCCTAGAGACGTACTCCCTCATAGCCAATCTCGTGTCCCATTGCGACCACCCACCGTGAAGAAGCACGCCAATCTGGATTCGTCCTAACTATACGCGAGGTACGTCTTTTCCAAGCGAGACCAGCAAGACGGGGAGGGCGCAGCCGACTTTATCACTGTTCTGCGCAAGTTATCTGAGAACTGCGAATTTGGCGGAACAAAATTTGCATTAGAAAGAAATGTTGCGCGACCTGTTGCTTTTTGGAATTCGACAATGTAGTTCAACAACTATTGTTGTCGGAAAAAAGTATGACATTAAACATGGCATATTAATTGGCAATCACGACAAAAGCAGCTGCCAAGCAGAAAGAAGTAATACGATGCAATGCACCGGAGCCCGAATTCCGCAAAGAGTTGATGTTGAAAGCAGACAATGAAGCGAATAAGAAGCAACCAGAAAAGCAGCGGGGTTGTTTCCTCTGTTTGGGAGCGCATGAAGGATGACGTTGCAGATACAATGATTCTGTGTGTTTCAACTTCGGCGCAAAAGGGCACTTACCAAAAGCATGCCGAAAAAAAAACCAGCCGAAGTGGAAGCTTAGCTCGAGGACAGAAAAAAATGCTGCGAAGAGCGAGTAAGACGACTTGTTCAGTATCAGCCAAATAAAAAGTGGCACGCCAAAGTACGTCATCACTGCAGAGATTGGTAATGAAATCCTGCCGATGGAAGTAGATTCTGGAGCGGCCAGGTCGATTATCAGTGTGAATGAATTTTGGAAGCTGCAAGTGGCGAAGCGGATCAAGGTGGAAAAGTTCGATACGCAACTGGTGACCTGGAGAAAAGAAGGTTTTTTTTTTCTTTTTGTTTTACTCCTTCCCTGTCCTGTATTTTTTCTGGTGTTGCGCTGTAAGTAAGTTCACGAAGGAAGGTATAGACGTGCTGGGGAAAGCATCTATGCCCGTGAAGTTCAAAAAAAAAACCAAGAATCGCAGCTGCCACTACTAGTACTGAAGAACGACGGAAACACTCTACTTGGCCGAAATTGGTTCCAGCCTTTGGGAATCAGCCTAACTAGTCTTCATGGCATAAATGTAGGACCTCAAGCTTTGGTGGAGAAATTCGCAGACGTGTTCACTAAAGCCTTTCTAGGCGCAAATCTGCCACGAATCCGCATCGAACCAAAAGAAGCCGCTCAAGCTTGGTTCCTGGAATGCCGCAGCATTCCGTATGTCATGCCGGATGAAGTTGTTGCTGAGTTTAATTGCTTAGAAAAATGGGAATTGAAAAACCCACCCAATATTCAGAATGGACAACGCCAATCGTCGTGGTGCATGCGGCAGAACGACGGCTTCCTACAATAATGCGGGTATTATAGAAGCACGGTGAACCGGGCCGTAAATGTAATGTATACCCGTTACCAACAAGCAAGGGAATTGTTTGCCAGATTAGAAAGGGGACGTATTTTTTCCAAACTCGGCCAGACGCGGGCCTATCAGCAATTCTTAGGTAATCAAGAAACGGTGGAGTTGCTCACGATAAACACCCAGCACCTCCACCATATGTGAAGAGGTTTATTATTCGGTAAGGACAGCAGAGAGACAGCGTCAAGAACCGTCCAGAGATAAGCACAGCAGCGAACCGAAGCACGCGCCGAGAGAGCTGGGCGTTGGCGATGCTGCTCGTTGCAGGCACATCTTCACACGTGCAAGGGCTGCAAAAGGTTTGTCGGCTGCCGTGCTGAGTGCCCGTTGCCACTGGGGTTTTCCAAAGGACCATGGACATGGTGCTGGCCGGAATACCGGAAGTTTCAGTATACCTGGATGACATCCCGATTGCCAGCGAGTCTATCGAGGAATATGAACGGGTGCTTGCCGGGGTCCTCAGCTGATTGTCCAAAACTGGGCTCAGAGTCCAAGCTGAAAAGTGCGAACTGTTTAACGAGAGCCTTGAGTTTTTGGGGCATCAGATTGACGCTAAGGGCATCTACCCTTCAAAGGCCAAGGTCAAGGCCATCCACCAGGCCCCTGCCACGAAGACCAAAAAGGAACTCAAGCCTTTTTGGGTATGATCAATTTATATATTCGTTTTTTGAAGGGCAGGACAGAAGTAGCTAAAAATTGTATGGGTTGTTGCGTTTAACCACGTACCATGCAACTGGGGTTCAGAACACATGGAAGCATTTGATTGCCTGAAGAAGTTGCTTGCCTCTAACTCTTTGCTGGTGTATTTAAAACCAGATGGTCCGCTAATGTTGTCATGCGACGAATTATCCGAGGGAGGAGGGGGCAGTTTTGGCTCGCCGCGATAACGAAGAAAACAAGCAGTCTGTGGCGTGCGTCTAGAACATTACCTAAGGCCGAGTGTACTTGTGCTCAGGTCGACCGGAAAGCTCTTGCCGTGGTTTAGAGGGGGTGGGGCGACGTTTCCACCAGTAATATTGCGGACTAAACTTTATCATTCTCACAAGTCACAAGCCCTTGCTAGGTATCTTTCAGCGGAAAAAGCGACTTCCGGCTGTTTTTTTCGCCTCGCATGTTACGGTTGGCTCTAATGCTATCAGCCTACGAATACCTGCTCGATTACAAGAAAACCAAAGATCATGGAAACGCAGATTGCCTCAGTAGGTTGCCTGCTCCCATAACACAACAAGAGACTGAAGTACCGGGTGACATACTCTTACTGGAAGCTGTCGAGTACCCCCCAGTGAGCGCACGAGAAGTGGCAGCGTACACCAGCAGTGATCCCCATTTTTCTCAAGTGAACAAATGGATCCCTGAGGGCTGGCCACGCGAGCGAGTAGCCCCGAAGTATTCTGCGTATGAGGCGAGACAAAACGAGCTGTCTGTGCATAGAGACTGCATGCTTTGGGGAAGCCGCGTAGTAATTCCTAAGGCATTGCAGAAGAAGTGATAAGTCTTAAGCACACTGACCATCCGGGAGTGATGGCCATGAATGCAATTACTAGGCCGTACGTGTGGTGGCCTCATATGGACAGAAGGATAGAAGAGCTAGTCAGGTGCTGCAGGTCATGCCAGGTAAACACTCAGAGTGAACCAAAGACACCAACGCTTTTTTGGACTAAGCCAAAACGACCTTGGAGTAGAATTCACGTGGATTTCGCAGGAACAATTCAAGGCGTGCCTTTTCTGGTGGTGGTAGAATCCCAATCGAACTGGGCAGGAGTTGAAGTGATGTCGTCTCTTCATTGAGTTACGGTCATTGAAAAGTTGCGCGAGATGTTCGCGGCGTATGGATTACCCGACCTTGTCATGTCCGATAATGGCACCACTTCCGCGAGCTCGGAAACTCAAGATTTCCTTGAACGAAATGGTATTCGGTATATGTATACCGCGCTATACCACCCGTCAAGTAACGGAAGGGCGGAGCGGATGGTACGAGAACTGAAATGTGCATTACGAAAACAGACATGGCACCGTACTGTGCTAGGTTTCACGTTTTTTGTTAAAAGAGCACTCTACGCCTCACTCGGCAACCGGCAAGTCACCTGCAGGAGTCATCTTGGGTCGGAACTTCAGGACCACCGTATGTGAGCCCGGAGGTCCAAGCCATGAAGCAGCCCCTTCGTTCGCCCTCCCAACTACACCCAGCCCCACCCTGGGACCTGACGAGCCTGAGACGCCGCCACCTTTGAGGGTTCTACCCGCCAACGCCGGCCAGTGCGAGGTTACGGAATCGACGGCTGAGGGGGAAGAAATGTGATATAATGTGAAATCACGCAAAGTGACTTAGAAGTACTTGTTGTTGGGCTAGTTGGTTCGTCATACTGAGGGGTAGTTCTAGACGCCTAAAGCACCACAGGAAGAAATAAGCACAGAGAAAGAGCGTAAACTCGCAACTGATTTATTTGGAGGAAAACGCAGGAAATATATAGCCGCACACGCATGTGCAGAGCACACTACTTCACCTAGTCACACGACCACACACATAAACTGAGGACGTTAAACCGGCATATCTAATCAAGCAACGAAGTGCAAAAATCAAACTCAGACTTGTGCGAGACGACTGACGTGTCACTTATACACAAGTCACCTTTTTTTTTATCCAGAACGCTTCCATTATTTCACGGGCCAGAGCATCTGGGCTTTTGGCGAGGACAGAAACGCTTGAAAACTTCGCCTCACAAGAACAAGAACGGCAATGCGCAGGCAAATGTGCTCCGGAATTATTTCGAATTGAAAGCTCATGTTCCCTAATTCTCACGTCCAAACACAGTCCAGTTTGGCCGATGTAAACCCGGCCACAACTAAGTGGGATTAAGTACACCACACCCACTACGCAAACCACATACATCGAAGCGTGTATTTTTCCACAGGTGGAGGCGCTTGGTGTTTTAGAATTACGTGGGCATAAGCCAGCCAGCTATATATTTCCTGCGTTTCTCCTGCAAATAAATCAGTACCCGCAGGTCACGGGTTCAAATCTCGGCTGCAGCGGCTGCATTTACGATGGAGGCGGAATTGTTGTAGGCCCGTGTGCTCAGATTTGTGTGCATGTTAAAGAACCCCAGGTGGTCGAAATTTCCGGAGCCCTCCACTACGGCGTCTCTCATAATCATATGGTGGTTTTGGGACGTTAAACCCCACATATCAATCAATGCAAATAAATCAGTTGCGAGTTTGCGCTCTTTCTCTGTGCTTATTTCTTCCTTTGGCGCTTTAAGCGTCTAGAATTACCCCTCAGTAGGCAAAGAGACGTCAGTTTAGTGCCTGTTTTGTGTAATCAGCAAGTGTGCTGATACCTATCACCGTCTTAGCTATACAAGCTGTGTCCTTTTAGCAATAAACGTCTTTTTTTTTCCGCGTCGTTGCGACTCACGCGTCAGTCATTACAGTACGTAGTCATGTTCTTACATGAGACGCATGTCATAATTATTGTGTTTGCTCCAGTCATATACCTTTGTCGTTCGTTCGCGTCACGTAATACCCAATTTGGTATACGTGAAGCTAGCGAAATGACCGCGAGCGCACCATGAGTGTGGCGTGTAGCCATGAGTTACATAATATGCATGTCATGATTGACACTATGTGGCCTGTCACTTACATTCACCATGCACTCATGTAATACAATACCAGCTTTCCAATGTCATGATAACGAAACCACTGCAACAGCAGCAAGACCATGAAGTGTAAATAATGACATTTATGACATACGAGTCATAAATTTCATCTTATCACTTGTCCCTTATGCTCGTCTTGCAGTCATGTTATGCCATACCAATTTTGGTATTGATTTCATTATAGATAGATAGATAGATAGATAGATAGATAGATAGATAGATAGATAGATAGATAGATAGATAGATAGATAGATAGATAGATACGCTCAATGTCGCCGAAGTTCACTAAGAAAGCTTCGCATTTATTAAGGTGATGGGAAAGGGGAGTGAGGAGGTGTAGAGATCGTAAAACATAGCGTATGAACAAAGATACATACTCGAAAATGGAGGGAAAATACAGAGAGAGGATGAGAGAAATGTAGGCAGAAAAGGAAACAGACAGAAACAAAGAGAAAGCGAGAGTGATAGTGAGAGAAAAGGAAGATGTGTAGAGAGACAAGTAGAAATAAACAAAGACGGCGTAGAAAAGAACATAAATAGAGAGAAGGAGATGGCGAAACAAAGTGAAAAATAAAAGGTTCAGGTTTGTCATCAATAGTGCCACGCTAACTTACTTTTTGTTTTGTTGGGGTCCTTTCAGTTATCCTTGTATCTTGTTTCCTCAAAATGCATTGGCAGTCGGGTTTACTACGCCAGTATAGGCAAGTTTTGCATCTTCTAAGCTTTTTTCTGTAATTGTTACTTCCTTCCGGAAAGGTGCATGTCCGCATACGTTCTTAGGCCGCGAAGCTGACCAAGGGCACGATATGAACAAGGTGGCCCAGTGACTAGACGAGCCGGTTCTAGGTCACGGGGTCGACGTGTAGTGGCCCCGTTTGAGCGGAATGCGGCTTTCGCTCTCGGTCGAGTTTCCGGTTCCACCAAGTAGGCCAGCGCCCTCGCGACCACCGATGCGTGCGAAGGACACAACCCCGCCCGTAAGGCTTCCAACTTGCACTGCTAGCAATGAAAGGTGTCGGAGAGCTGACTTCCAACGGAAGAGGCATCGTCTGTACGTCGTTAGGTGTGTTCTCAGCAAACGAAAAACACCTCAGCCTTTATGAACAGCAAAGATCTAGGTGTGATTCGCACTACCTACGCCAAAACAATCGTCATAATGAACGGATATGTGCCACAGAAGTTTTCCTAGTCCCACTGTTCGCCACCGGTCCATGAAAGGTGAACATGGCAGCAGTTTACTCGGCAATTTGGTGCGAAGCGACGGTGGTGAGCTGACAACCCTCAGTACGTACTCACTTAGAAAGGGCAGCGCAAAGACACGGAGAAAAGAAATACAGTCCTTCTTTTCCCCGTGCCTTTGCGCTGCCCTTTCTAAGTGAGTACTATGAACCAGCTAGCCCAAACTAAAGCACCTCCTGAGCACGTACAGCCAGAGAATATAGGGAACGAAGAGGCAACGCAGGCTGCGAGAAGACCCTGAAGCGATTGAACGCCTATGACGACGCACTCGTGGACCGATGAGAGGCACGAGGCTCTCTCCCGGTTGTTAGGGAAACCGTGTCTTGTGCTATATGACGGTGTGGAGTTTTACTCGAACCTCTGTGCACTGAGAATCAACGAAGAAACAGTGTACCTAGCTAAAGCCTAGCAGCGTCTTAGTAGCAACTTAGAAACAAGACGCATTACCAGGAAGCAACATATCCCGCAGGTCGCGGGATCGAATCCCGGCTGCGGCGGCTGCATTTGCGATGGAGGCGGAAATGTCGTAGGCCCGTGTGCTCAGATTTGGGTGCACGTTAAAGAACCCCAGGTGGCCGAAATTTCCAGAGCCCTCCACTGCGTCGTCTCTCATAATCATAAGGTGGTTTTGGGACGTTAAACCCCACATATTATAATAATATTAGGTTCGATAACCGTGCCTTTTCCAGCATCTGCAAGCATGTAATGAATCAAGTGGAACGTCGCGGTGTCTCATCGACGGCGCGGTGGTGTACGATCCAGGCCATGTTATTGAATGTGTGCAGCCGATGCCGTCAGTGGCAATCGCATCACCGTCGCTGCTCTGGTCCTGCAAGCACGTGCACTTGTGGGCCCGCCACACAACGCTCCCGTAACAATCAAGGGCTTTCGGAATAGTGAATTACTGCTCTGTGCCTCAGTGTGCTTTGTCCGCCCGTGAAAAGGACGTTAGCTTTGACAGCAATCCTAGAGAATAGGGCTGGCCGGCCCGTTTCCTTGGAATATTTTCCTGCAGTGCAATGATAGTGACAGTGAGGACGAAGAATGTCTGAGAAGCGCTGATTGCCGACACTCTGGCATTCGAAAACAACACTGAGAAAAATTACTGCAGAGGAGAAGCTGTTTAGGTAATTACTGCAGAGAATCTTCAGCAGTCAATCGACCCTTTATGATATCTGCTAGAAATTCAAAGCAGCATCAAATTACCAAATATGAGAAAACATGCTTCGATTGCAGTTATCGTCAGCAGAGCGCAAACCCGTGTTGTAACGCGGTAAGAAGAGTTTTCAGGGGCAAGTGCTGGTGCAACTCCGGAAGGGGGAAGTTCCGCCCTAATGCACCCCTTAGCCACTGCAGCTGACTGCAGTTTGTCTAGTAATGTTTGTTCAGTGAGAGTGACATCACGACATAGTTTATATTAATACCACACAGGGCTGTCGCTCGGGTATCAGAATATAACAAATAGTTATCGCTGATTGGATATACCGCGCAGGGTCCACAAAGATTGTGTGACAACCTATAGTGAATGTTCACTAAACAGCGGCAACCAGTTTTGTTTATAATTTTTTGGTAAGCATTGCGCTAGCTAGCTGCGTGCTCGTATTGATCAGTAAACTACGTATATATGTACGTATACAAACCAAATAAAACTGTAGTCTCAGTTGACCTGCGCCGCTCAGCTGCGCTCACGACTCGCGCTTACCCGAAGCGATTCGGAGGCCACATCCGTCGTCGGCTCTCTGTCTATAGGGCATTCGTGGTAGGTTTGGGACGGCGCCTCACCTGGTGTAAATGACCTACGCCTGTAGCCTGCGTGCAATAAATAGCTGAAGTACTGGCGAGGCGCTGAAACACGGTTGCAAAGTTACCGAAGAGAAGAGCGTATGGCGGGTATAGCAAAAGTCACTGTTAGCGAAGTGCTCGCTTCACATGGTCGATGAAGCAAAGGGGTGCTTTTTAAAGGCTAGTTTTTCTTAGGGTACTTCGACGCAAACATTTTGGCGTGTCTGTCTGTCTGTCTGTCTGTCTGTCTGTCTGTCTGTCTGTCTGTCTGTCTGTCTGTCTGTCTGTCTGTCTGTCTGTCTGTCTGTCCACCGAAGCGATACCAGAAACGGCCAAAATGCAACCCCGTCCGCAGCACCCACCAATATTGCTCAAGCTGCAGCTTTCATACTTGTGCGATTGTAAATGTAAAAGCAATTATTGCGCATATCTGAGGCACAATAACAAGCAACATTATCCTGTGGTATGCCTTTCTATACCAAAAAAGGCATACAGAAGTAATTTTAAGGACCGTACCGTTTATCACGCTGCGCTGACAATGCAGTCATATGCTCAAAAAGTGTTTCCAACGCTTTGCTAAGACGACACGGTCATGGCACCTAACCGTCGCTTTGTGTTCTACACCTTATCGCCCCCGAGACAGGCGCGCACGCCATCCTTCGTTTTCGAAGATAACTGCCAGATAGCGCTCATGTCTCACGTGCCTCGATGTGCTCGTTTTCCTCCGCTGTGCGCATCGAAGCACTTCAATGCAGCTCCTCTAGAATACAAATCGCCGAATTTTTCGCGCAGTACACCAAATAAACGTTTTGTTCACTCTCTGCAGACGCAAGAGTATCGTTTTTTGATGACATTTGCATTGAAACATGCAGATGCTGGGCCATTTTTTTTTAAACCATATTCCGCCGTGGCTGAAACAGACTTTAAACCGGACTAGTACTCCAACTTGGTGAGGCGCTTGGCCTCGTGCACTGCGTTTTGTGCATAGCACGATTTGAGAAACTCTCCGTGCGTTACCACACTTCGTTAATAGTCGAGTGTTTCTTCAGTAACGCAAGAGCGCTCATTGTCGCTGTTTAAGTGTACTTATGCTTCAATATATGAGTGTAATTTTATGTTCATTCTAGCATATTTTAAGAAATCTCAATAAATACCATGGCACAAATGAAAATTGGCGTGGCTCTTTGGTTGGATAATTGATTTCCACGCAGAAAACCTCAGTTCGATTCTGACTCCTAATGAATTTTTTTATTTATTGGCATCTTCCTTGATTTTTTGGTTGGACTAGACGATTTTTCCCTCACGACCATCGACGCCGAAAACGGAACTTCTGCGAAACGAGCTCGTCCCTAACGGCTTTAAAGTGAAATGCATAAAAATAAGTGGAGGTGAGTCGTTTATCCGACAACGCAATTTGAGAGCATGGTCAAGGCACACACTGAGAGTTAGTTATAAAATCCAGCAGCAATGATCCAGGAGAGTGACGGGACGAGTGAAACAAGTTTAGATAAAAAATAATGTAGTCGATGTTTCGAACCCGGCGTGTCAGGTGAATCATTCCCATGTCATAATTTGTTCTTGATTTGTTTACACTAGTGTACAGCCGTGGCCCCGTCTGTGTGTAGCGCGAGAGCAGCCGTCTTTGCTCTGCGGCGCGACCCCTTGCGACCGTTGTGGGTTGTGACATCGACAGGAGCATGCGCGGCCTTACAGACATGTAGGCATGGTACTATTCGCACAAACCATATCTCATGTCTGGCTCGCAGACTACTGAAAGTTTAGGTAAAATTTTATCACCGCAACATCAATACTCGAGCTAGGTAGGCTACGACACATAGTCCCCAGAATTGTTTAGTAACCTCCGCTCCATTGAAACTAAAATCCAGCTTCTAGAGGTGGTCTCGGACATACATAGCTACCTCTTCCACCTCTGGGAAGCACGACATTTCCTTGTTCACCAATGGCTCCGACAAAGGCATGAGCGGAAATTTGAAGCCCTAATTACTGAGCTCAGGCAGAAGGCGGCTGAGTATGCAGCCCAACTCGTGGACGCCAACTGGGTGAACATATACAGCGCGGAAGCTTGCCAAATGTCCCACAAGAATAGTTAGAGGCTATGTCGCGTGCTCATAGACCCAACGCAGACTCATACCCAAACTAAGAAACACCTACAATCCATACTTTTCCGGGCAATACAACTCCGCTGGCGCACAAAAGAGGCCAATGCTTGTGCTCCACACAGCACCCCTGGAGACTCTTATGCAGGTTTGGAGAATGTGCAACTAGATCACTCATTCTAGCTTTTTGAACTGCGGAAGACCCTGGCTAAAATGAAATTAGGCACCGCTCAAGATTGGGACAAAGGTACTGTGAAAAAACTAACATTCCCCTACACAACATACGAATCACCGTTACCTTATTTCCACTGAATTTGTTCCAGGCACTGCCCATACAATGGAAGACTGCCCTGGTCACACTTATACTAAAACCTAGCAACAGGGACAACTTTCGTCCATTTCTCTCACATCATGTACAGGTAAACTGGCGGTGCGGGATCGTTTGTCTGACTTCATGGAGAACAAGCGTATTTTCACGCAATCGATGCACGGGTGTCGCCCGTACAGGCCTGGGCAGAGAATTCTGCTTCAACTTGATTGCGACAACCTAGACCCTGTCAAATGCTCTCACAACGACAAGGTCGTACTCGCCTTGGACTCAAAAGGGGCATTTCACAATGTAACCCATTAGGTAATTTTAATGCACCTTTCACAAGACGGCTGTGGCTTGAGAGCGTTTGAATACATTGAGCACATTTATGCTTACGCATACATTACAAGGAACTTCCACTTTTCCCTGTAGGAATCGAGTGCGTCCTGCCCTTTGACAACTCGTTTCCCAGCTAGCGCGAGCGCTAGCTCGTGCGGCTCGAGTGCCGGAAACATGCTCACCATGTTTTCACTGCCAAGTCTTCTCGTATAACTTAAGCCGAGCGTCTGTTTTCCATGCGCTGAGACACGTGTCCAAACATGCCGTCCGGTCAATACCCCCCTCCTCGTGGCACGCTGTTCCACATCGCGGTGCTTCGCCGATCCTCACTGGTCGCCCGTGACAGCCCCCTTCCCTGTGAGCTTCCTGCCGCCCAGCGTTCGCGCGCTGTGAAAGATGCGCGAGTGACCTCTCGTCCGCGCGCTTGGATGGTTTCTCCTTTGTATGGAAAACAGTGGCGTTCCAGGCTAGTGTGCTCGATCGGCCTTGCGGAGTTTCTCTGCTGGCCCACCAGCTCATGGTTGTCGCACTGTGTTGTATCTTGCGTTAATAATGCTGTGTTATGGGCTAACTGCCTCGAGTTTCATCTCTTCACCGTGTCGAAGTGTCGACCAATCCGTCCGTATAGTGTCCCCGTGCCCGAGAGCAGGGGAGAACGTCGCGTGCCTTCTCGGTCGCTTCGTATGGTAAGCTTTTCGCAAACAGAACTCCACATAACTGGTGCCTAACTTGGTTTCAGCTTTGCTTCAGAGCACTGCTCCTCGAAGCTCGCGGTTCTGTTCGATCCCGTGGCGACGGACGTAATCTCGTTCGATGTGGACGAAGCCTACAGCACGTGGTATGCTCACCTTGGCGGCCCTCTGTTTTCAGCCATCGGGAGAGATCCCGTCTTTGGGGTCTCCTTTGCAATAACCACTCGAATGTGAAACGGAGTCCTAGCTTAGCCAGTTTCGGCATTTCCCAGCTGTACGAGACACGCGGAGCACGTGTTTCAGGCCCCTCCAATGCGTCGTCTCCACTCGCTAGCCTTCCTTTGTGAGCAGCGCAGCTAAGTGACCAAAACGCTAAACTGAAGCGTCCCTACCTCGGCTACACAGCATAGAGTTAACATAGCACATTCTAGAAGAAAAGCTACCTATATCATCCATGCATTTAAGGCCATAGCCTCACGGGTGCCACCATGAT
Organism: Rhipicephalus annulatus; assembly: GCA_013436015.1. NCBI lineage: Eukaryota > Metazoa > Arthropoda > Arachnida > Ixodida > Ixodidae > Rhipicephalus > Rhipicephalus annulatus. The sequence goes on along the minus strand of WOVY01012796.1, from coordinate 344,121 downwards.
GTAATGATACTAAGTTTTCAGGTGGTCTCACTTGCACTCGGCCGTCCAAGCTTCAATCACCCATGGCATTGCTATCGGTTTCGTGGTTCTCTGTTTCCTCGCAGACTGTGACGTAAAGTCGAGCTGTTGGGTCACGGCAACAAAGAAGACGGACGACGAGACACTACGAATCCCACAAGCCGACGCATGCCGCATGGCCATCTATTAAAAAAATTCAAACGCTCCTTTCCTGGCACAGCAAATTGCATAAATAACTATTTTATGTTTCTTAAAACTAGTTGATGTCAGCGTAACATAATTTCCGATCTTTCTAACTCCCTGGAGTGAGCAACAATGCATGCCACAGCAACGTGTGGAATGTATGCCACACGTTGCTAGCGTTCTCACGCTCACTGTACCTTCTTTTCACGAGCGTACTTGGTTGACCGATTCGCCTGCGAGACAGCTCGCACAAGTGACCTCGCAATTCTAACGGTCGTTTTCCTCACGCGTGCTGAAGCGATGCTTTCGGCGATTGTGAGCCACCGTGCCCGTCGTGTGAGGCATCGTGCATCCGTTGGTGAGGAAACCCTGCTCGTCTCTGTGCCGTTTATTTGGATCTGGCATGCATGGTAGTCTACACATTCACAGCAATCTGTACACAATGTGCAAAAGAAGTGCTGCTAAATATGTACCATTGGCACATTTTCTACCTATGATTATATGTCATCTTTATGCTAACATTGACAAGTAGGGTGAAGTACAGCATGTGCGCACCCTCAAGTGCACTATCCGACAATTTGAAGCTTGCACATTTATTCTGTATTGCCCATGGTCACTTTTCGGGTTTGATCAGGCATTTAATGCCTTCGTCCTAATAAATAGAGCAGACAGCCATCGCGAAACTCAAAAGCTTTTACACGCAACGAACAAGTGGAAGACGACGGAGAGAGAGAAAAAAATATCCATGATAATAAACAACGATATTAGTACATGGATGTGTTTTATGTCTGTGGTGCGCTAGTGGCATGTCAATTAAGCATATTCAAATGTGGATTGCGTTTTCGTGGTTTTTTAGGAATGTAATCCTCAGATATATCACGCGGATTATCTGCATTTTCCGCTTATACAGATGTTCATGAGCAAAATGTGGGAATTACCCTACTTCTAATGACAAAATCGTACTACCGCCCTAGTGCCCCACGCTTGCCGAAAAATATTGTAAATACCCTACAAATAGGGTATAGTTGGCCTACGGCTGGCAGCACTGGTGGGCCGCATTAATACACGAACTCGTTGCGTAATTAGCATTGTGTGATGGCATGACGTCATTCTACTCTTCTGCCAACACAGGTTACAGTCACTTGCCTGACATGACACCTGTTTTTTCTCTAACGAGTTTCAAGCACCGACAGGAATGCCACGCGGAGGGCTCAGCTCGAAATCTAATGTGATCCTGCGTGTTTTTTTCTCTCATCATGCTTACTGGTTGCTTTTTTATTTTGTTCAGTTAAGCTAAAATCTCTAAAATTTCCAATTTCACCTTAGTATAATTAGATTATTTACGAAGCCACGTACGTATGTGGACATAAGCCACGTATCTTTCAGCGTGCAATATGCTAAAGCAAGGTGTCTTTTTGTTCTCGTCAATGCCCTATAGCATCAGTGAGCGAGGGACGTGTTTTTCCAGGCACTGGAAAAGCGTTAGAAAGGAGATAGCTACTTGAAACGAGCGTTAGCCAATAACATTCGTCAGTCATGTTTCAATACTTTTCAGTACTTGAAAAAGGAGAAAATTCAGGGATTCTAGGGTACGCCACTGCCAGCGCCGCCTCTAAACACAGTAACGAGCACCAAAGGGCTCTGCGCTACAAATTACGATGAACGCAGCAATAAGAGCTAAATGTGAACACAACAGCAACATAGTCCAGGGTAGCATTTATGAAAGACACTACATATTGTGAAGTCTCGTCGAACGTATTTCCCTGTCAGTCTTCAAGTTTTCTCATCCCGCCTCACCGTGTTGTCTAAAATCAAAACCACCAAACCCACTTTATGTGCCCAGCTTATGTAGAAAACCAGACGCGATGTTTCATCTACTGACAAATGCTGTGCGTTGTCATTGCTATCGGCACGTCGTTTTCTGATACACTTTACGACATCCGTAAGGGCCCAATAATTGTGTCTCTTTGGTTGTTCACAGCGCTTAGGAGGAGTTTTGAGAAACCAACGCCCTTGCACCTGTAGCGGTGCAACAACGGGACCTTTCTTACACGCCCTTGTTGGCCTTCGCCCTTATCTCGAGCAGAGCCTCGCAGACTTCTTTCGCCGAGGACTTTGCAACCTTCGCCTGTGAAACAGAAAAAAAAAGAATGAAAATGAATATAAAGCTGCGTACCTAACGGCAGTTTGTGGCGCCGAAGCAAAAACGAAAAATGATGAATGAAAAGAAACAAAAATGATATGTATATATATAAACGCCTGGCCTGTGCGTAAGGCGCAGTACAGTCACCGTGAAAGCTTGAAAAGCGGCCCTTCAGAGGCTTTTCTAAACACTCATTGGGTAACTACTGCAAGCACACTTGCTTGATATTCACTACGACATTATTAGTAAAATTTTTTTTGGTAGTAGGCCGGCATTCGCTATGCTATTTTTTGTCATTCTTTTGAGAAATTTGGTATCCGCTGAACACTTGCAAGGAATTTTGTGCCGATTGTTCATGCAGTGACTTACGAAGATGAAAAAATATGCTTGAAGTGGCTATGCGCCACAGTTATAGGTGAACAATAACAAGCTTTTGTATTGGGTTGGAGCATTGGACGACCCACACGTTAGGCTTTTCGCATTGCGTGATGACATGGTTGTTCTTTCGCTGCTTTAAAACGCTTTATGAGTCGTATTAAGGCGATTGCTTACCCGACATCAAGGCTGCCTAAGGCAAGTTTGCCGACAAGTCCCAAACACCAGTGTAGCTCAATGATAGAATATTGGGCTGGCACCCAGCAGACGCGGGTTCGAGCCCCACTGTGTGGTTACGGACACCAGCGGTGGTGGCGGCGGACACAACTACGGTGGTGCGTGACCCGAGTTGTGATCTCATAACAACTTTCGCTGTAAAATGACCAGTGAACCTCATTTAGCTTTTTGCACCCTCTCCCTTAGCTTAGGTGTCATTATGTCACGCAACGTAATTTGTGGATTAACGTATCATTTAATGCCATTATAGAAATGTCCCCCAATAAAATGCAGATTTTCAGGTCATCAACTGTGTGTTAAAACAGTTCATCGCCGATATATTCCTCATTTATATGCGCAGAAAAGTAGTAAAAAACTAGTGCTTATTGAAGAAGAACCTTTCTGTTTCTCGGAAGCTACGTACAATTTGAAGCTAAGGGTCTCATAGCATAAAACGCTAATGTTATTTCGCCGAGCTAAAATCCCGACTGCAATGCTTTGCTCGCGAGACCTTGGGGACCAGTATTGCGACATGTGGCGCCTACGGGACCGGTTCTCATCAGCCCTTGTGCTCACACTGGTGGCGTGACTGGTACGCAGAAACACACGCACTCAAAAGTGTGGGTGTGTCTCCTTTTCCTAAGTGTCGGTGGCAACTAGGCTGCAGCGCTATATCGGGACTCCATTGTTTTACGCGGTAGTTTTCTGACCGCCATTCCGCCCACTAGCCTACATGCCGACGCTGAATGTTCATTCAGAAGAACTCTGCTATCGACCATTTCATCGGGCGAGGAGGACCACACTGGCAACCGCCGCTTTCCTCCTTTCTGGAGCATGGCGCGGAGTGTGCAGGTTGATGCTTGGATGAGTGGTGTTTTCCAACAATTTTAGCGTGTTTCAGGCTGATGTGTAGATTTTATTCTCTTTTGTTTCGATGTCAGCCAGCGAAAGGTCAGCAGGAAGCCGCTGTGCCATTTTTGGTTGTTGTAAGAACTACAGAAAAAAAAGGAAACCGCCGTCTGATGCGGCACGCATCACCAAACGCGCAGCCTTTGCGGTTGCTTCATGGTACATCGTTTCTGTTACGTGACAAGTTGTATATTGATTGATATGTGGGGTTTAACGTCCCAAAGCCACAATATGATTATGAGAGACGCCGTAGTGGAGGAAATTTCGACCACCTCGGGCTCTTTAACGTTCACCCAAACCTGAGCACATGGGCCTACAGCATTTTCACCTCCATCGAAAATGCAGCCGCCGCAGCCGAGATTTGATCCCGCAACCTACTGGTCAGCAGCCGAGTACCTTAGCCACTAGACCACCACGGCGTGGTGACAAGTTGTACATCGAAAAGTGCCTCAATTTACCCGGAATGCCCAGTGTTTCACTGGGCCGATTGACAATTCGATATGGTTAGACTGAGGACCAAACATAAGCGATAAAGTACTGCCCTGTCCGTTAAAGTGCGAAACATTGAAGCATCACTCGAGTAGCCACGTGTGTTGTTTTAGCTTCGTATTATTATTATATCATAGAATGACGGGTTTGGTCAAAACATCTAGCCTCATAGCTCAACTCAACACCGACAACAAACTTCGCAGTGGGGTACCCCGTGTTACATTTTATTTGTGTTGTGCACCATCCTTGCAAAATTGGAACATTCACTGAATTTCACATGAAAACGACGTGGCAGAATCCCTGTTGAGTGTACAGCTTCCGTAAGACGGCGGGATGGACCGTGCAAGATGTGCGATATCAAAACCAAATAGAGAAAAAAAAGGAGTTCTGTAACTTCGTGTGTTGAATAACTACCTTTGGAAGACAATTTTTTGCGTGTTCAAGAATCCCGTCTGACCAGTCGCGCAATTATATATACAACATTCTATAACTATCAATTCCACTGCTTAGCTTTGCGAATGACAGTCAAGACTTCGCAAAAGCCTTAGAACTGGTAGGCAAAATTATTTATAAAATTAACTCTAGAAAGACTCCTGTTCTGATCATAGGCTTCAGCCCAGGTGCGCTTGGTACCTCATCGGCAGAAGAAACTCATCACTATTTTTTACTATACCGCCGCCGCGACCCAATGAAACGCCACGACACTAAAAAGAAAAAGAGAAAAAGAAGCGAGCTCTGGCATGTAAACACCTGCATCGCTTTTTGTGTGCCAGCACCTCCCTGTAAAGAGCTTGTAATTTTGCAACAAGATGGTAAGTTGGGCCAGTTGGACTACGTTCATAATTGAAAATTTTGTTGAAGTGCACTAAAAAGACGAACGGACAGAAGAGGCTGACTAGGACAGCGCTTGCTCTAACAACTGAAGGTTTGTTATTCAGAAAAGATATTTAAAGCGGATGCATGGTCTTTAGCGCATTTGCATCTGAACAGGGTGCAACACAAAACACTCTTGTCAGGGTTACAAAAATTGTACCTAATATGTGTCATTTATTTTATTTTACAAGTACTAGGTGTCGAAATACGTGTACTCTTTATCATGCAGCACAATCGTGGCTTGGCTAACACAGTCATGTCCCCTCTTTCGGATGTGGTAAGATTCCACTATCTCACGTGTTAGCTTATCCTTGTGTCGAAATAATATTTATGTTTCTTTAAACACAGGATAACATCCGCAGTTTTTACTGTGATCTGAAAATGACTGTCGCCTGATGCCTTAACAGATGCGCGATGTTCTCCAAGGCAGTCGTTCACGCATCTTCCTGACTGGCCTATGTAGACTTTTCCACAAGAAAATGGCGTCATGTATACTACTTCCTTCACACACTTCACGAACATGTTTCTCTCTTTCACGGAGCAAGCTTTCGAACCTAAGGGCTTATTAACGCGTGGACACAAGCTTGCTAGTTTGCTTTTGCCGAAAACTTCACGTCTACACTGTATCTATTTCCAACGTGCTTTAAGTTGGGTGCCAACTTATATGCTTTGAATACCTTTTCTGAATAATAACTTTCTGATTACATTTCTGAATAATAAACCTTCAGTTGTGAGAGCAAGCGCTGTCCTTGTCAGCAACTTCCTTCCGTCCGTTTTTTAGTGCGCTTCAACAAAATGTTCAGTTATGAGTTGTAACTTTGTCCGCATCAAGCTAACAATAAACGATCGAGCAATAAAGTGTTTTTAAATGTTGAGCAAAAGATAGACCACAGTTTGTGAGCAACAAGCAAATGCCGTCATCGCCTAGAAGTCACTACTGCGTGCTCACGCGCAATCGCATGAATGGGTGGAAGTCGCTGCAACGGCATAAACAGACCGCGAGTGTAAAAACAGACCTATATATTGCAGTTCAGAAAAAAAAAGTTGTATCCTCAATTGGTGCCAGCACTTGCTTTCCCTACTAGAACAGGTCGAAATTATTTTACAATTTTCCGACAGAGGGAGCGCCGGAAACATACGACACCGACCACTTGCGATTCGTTCGCGCCGTTGCATATTATCATATTAGACCCCAAACATACCAGAACGTTAAAAATAAAACCAACTGCATCTCTTACCGTACGAATACGTTCCACAGAAACGCGGACTTTCCCACGCTCCAGTGAGTTGCCAGACTAGCGATGGCTCCACCCGCTAAACGATATGGCTGCTCCCACGTTAAAAAGGTTGATACACGCCTGTAGGAATACTTTAATTTCAATGTAAACAGGGACATCGTCTGTTGACGAGTATACCTCCCAGGTTTTACGTAACAGCAGCAGCTTAAGAGAAAACTTAAACACAGTGGTTGACGTCAAGAAGACAAAGACACCAAAAGCAGGCACTTGAATTTGGCAAAATGTATTTAGGTTAACGTATCAAATCCACGAAAGCTTTCTTTTTGCGCAAACAAGGTTTTGTCATCGTCGTCAAGTGAAAGACTTTGGTGGAGACTCGATGGAAGGAATACGTGGAGGAGAAGAGCCTGCGGTTGATTCGCTCACGTTTTTGTTTGCCCTGTCGGTATCAAAGTAAACCTCAACAGCTGCAAGCATTCAAGACGATATGGTGCGCTCCGTCCAGTCATCACATTTGACAAGCATGTAGCCCTCCTGCTTTGCAGCACTGCGTGTATCCATGGCGATTACTGCATTGCTTGTCAGTGATGGGCTTCATTTGACGCCCATGACAGGGTAAAGCTTCGTTTCTGGCTTGTGTAACTTATTTTTAATATTTTCAGCACATGTCTGCAAACATTGTACAGCTCACTCGAACTCACACGCGAGAAATGTTTCTTCAACTTCACTGGACTCAAACTAGCCAAAATATTACTCGCCCGATCTCACTCAGACTCACGATTTGATCTGAGAGAGTCCGTTAGCCTGGAATTACCTTCTTCGATCATGTGGTACTGTTCTTAAACACAAATATTTCACGTAATGGGTGCTCTTATCAGCGCCTTTCGATGTCTTTGAGTTCGAGAAGTTGCAAGCCAGTAAGGGCATTTTGCATGAATGAAGACATTTGATATATCTGTCAAGGGCTTGCCCGGAAGAGTTGGCGAGATGGGGAGGTAACTCATGCCTTTGATCAACAAATATTGAACTGGTTTACGAATAATACTGCCTTGAAATACGTGTGATCAGACATGAGTACAAATGCGAATCTATGTAAGGCTGCTAGTGATGCTGAAGATGAGTAGATAAGACCGTAGGTCGGCAGAAAAATGTCGAACTCACTTAGTCTCACCCAAGAAATATATCTTGCGCTTTGAACTCACTCGGGCTCAGGCTCGTCAAAATTTTCCTCAGCCAAACTCAGCCGGACTCACACTCACAAAAATTTTCTTCAACTGGACTCGCTCGTGCTGAAAATTGTTGAAGTACTACTCACACTCACGGCTTCGTCCGAGTCTGACTGAATACGAGTGAGTGAGTTCGTCGACGTATGCTGATCAGCACTCCTATCGGCTCGCAGTAGTAATGCACAGTAAAAAGAATGAAAGTAGCAAAATTTGGGGGAATGCTAGCTCGTGTACTGCGCGATGCCAGCGCACGATAAAAGCACCTGGTAGGCCCTGTACGGCCCATGATTTTTTTTTGTCATATTGAGGTATCGTTTCTTCAGTGACTTAAAGTAATATTCATATAATTTTACATCATTTGCTTCCAAGTCTTCCACTCTTTTGACTAAAGCAAGTTTATGGAAGGCCGACTAATATTATAATTTTGGTGAAGCTCTAACCGTGCAGACGCAAGTTTTGAGTTAATTGGCATGTATGACAATTTGTTACACAAAAACTGGACAGTGCATAATTTAAATTATGCTTCAGCAGTTGTATGTATTTATGCAGAATGCAAGAAAAAATATATGAACTGGTTATCTTGGAATGCATCGAAAATAATGTTACCTTAGTAATAAGAAACATGGTTTTGAGATAATCAAGTTTAAAGTTAGAAAACAGTGGAGAAGTGAACACGCGTTGTCACAAACACTGTGCGACTATCCTATTTAGGGTAGGATGGGGTGAAATGAGACAGTGAGCAAAACGTGCCATTTGGCTTTTCCAGCCTTTAAGCTGCTAAAAAATACTTTTCTTTGTTTGCTCATTTTCAGCAATAAGTGCTGGTGCTTATTTATTTTTTATAAGTAAAATTTCATGATTGCTCATAGCGTTCGTGCAGGAAAAATTACTCTGCCGGTGTCAGTGTTTTAGTGACCAGTCAAAAGAGGCGAAGTTTTGCTCAGCCAAATTTTCGGATCTGTGCATGACCCTGCTGTGGTGTCAGTACAACAATCTGAGTGTTTATTCTGTTGCTTTATACTACTAGCTACATGCCACCAGAAGTACAGTTCATATGGTGCGCCGAAACAGATAAGATTCTTTTTAATTCGGGCGTGTGAGAGGGGACAAAATGTGACAAAAAGACACAGAGTTGGCTTTGAAAATGTGTTATTGAGTGAACCATTTACTTACACTCATTATATTATATAGTTCTTTGATTAGAAAGATTCATACGTACAAGAGAATAATATATAGAGCTTCCTCGGAGGAAAACGACCTGAGAAAGCACACACTGCTGTTCAAGACATGACTCACTCCCTTCGCGCTGCGTCAACGTTGTTCCGCGTTTCCAAAGATGCTCTTCATAGACGCATGAAAAACTTGAAAGAATACGCTATGCTGTTCACAAACTCGTTTGGCATCGAGTATGAACAACATTTCCCTAGTGCCGAAAATAAAAAAAGGCAACCACTCGAAAATTCAAATCTAGAAGAGCTTCAAAGCACGGTTGATAAAGTTGAAAGCCACAAAACGCCCGTGTAGTTCTGCATCGAAACGACGAAAATGGGCAAAAATATGCGTCAGTACGTGACTATATTTTTCACAGATGAAGCGCCAAAAGAAAAGTAGACAGTGGACGAAAGGAGCTACGAGGACAAGTGCTCACTTCCAGCTAAAAATTTATTGCAAAGCATCATGCACCAGGGTGAAGATAAGCAGCAGGGAATTTACTTTATCCAACACCTTCCTTCAGTGCGCATCTAGCGTTCAATTAATGAATAACCCAATGAAGTGCAGACGTTGAATAAATGTTACATTAGCACAAAGAAAAATGGGCGGTGTTCGATATGCAAAAATTTTGAGCAGCAATGCCTAGCATTCTGTATGAATTCAATGCGCGGAATGCAAGGACTGGCACTTCAAAGACTGCGCGTGGGCCCATTGAGTGAAAATTTGAAGTGTTTCTACAGGAAATGTTTTTTTCACGCTGTTTCGTTTTGCCTCGCAGGTTGGGCAAAATGAGGCATCTGGTGGATGTTTCATTTTTTAAAATAAACTTTTAAACAGTGGCAACAAGGCCATATTTATGTAGGGCATACCTTCTACCCATAGGCAAGCTTCTTCATTGATGTTTTGTGGCCATGAGTGAAGTATGAAAAGTACTAACTATTTTCACATCTTTGTCAAATTTACCCCACCCTACCTTAGTAGCTACAAGCTTGGTGATAATTTCTGAAGTTAATTCTTTAGCTTGGAGCCTCTCTTACTGCTTTCCTTGGTTCTTTTGTGAGCTGTCATGCAGCTCTATCTGCAATGTATCGTCAAGTTTGGTCAAAATTTTCCAGCAAATTGACTGTAGTTTGTCGTGGCTTCAATCCTATTTCCTGTGTCAGAATTTCGGATCGTGTGACACTACCATCAGTAAATACAAGAACAATATCTAATGTCGCCAACCTCAAGACTTTGAACGTAAACAAAGGTAGCACAGATTCTGCTACGCAATTAACTTAGCACTTGCACCGGGCAGTTGGCACGTATATTAGAGCACACCCGTCCTGCACGTGATCGAAGGAGGCTCAAAAGGCTCAGGGGTTCGCCTGTTGGCTCAGCACTCATTGCCTCGGTAGTCACTGGGGTTTATTCGCATTTCCAAGGAAGCTGTATGTGTCACCACGAAATTTACACTTGATGATTTTTCTAACTTTCAGCATTCCTTAGCATCTGAACGTATCGACAAGAACGACAAACACAAGGCGAAATGAAGCTAGCTGAAAGTGTTCGAACCGTTCTGCTCCAAAGACAAAGTGCGAATGCAAAAGCACACAGTTTCTCGGACTGCCTTTTAGAAGCTACATGACAATTTCCTACACACAGATGACTCTAGGCAAGCATTTTGACTTTCGTACAGGAATGTTTATGAAGTTTTTTTCGGCACAAAGTGTATACGAGGAGCTTCCATAAGGGCGTTTTCACTCACTACTTCCTTTCAGAAAAACTAGTTTACAGCCAAGAAATATGGTTCTTAAGAAAAACACGTATGTGCAAAAAAAAGAATAGCCTTTGCAAACTCTAAAAAAACGACATATCCCAGAAGTGAATGATGAGTGGGTGAATCACTGAGAACGTTCGGTGTTGCTGTAACTCACTCAGACGTTTACCAAGTGGTGTGCAGTTATGTCCAACATTTCTTGGTCATAACTGGTATGTTGTGTTAACTTGTGAATTTCATTTTGCCTTGTATTGTAGCTCAGGCAAGTTGGTCGTTTACGAACTCAGCTTGTATTCACGCGTTACATATAAGAAGGGAACACAACACTGAAGTAAAGAGATAAAGAAACCCTTAACCGCGAACTGTTTATTTCATGCCATTCACATTTATTCTATACATGCTTTCTTTCTTTTTTCTTAAAGGAAAAAAAACAGCTAATTTTGCACCTAGCCTCTGCAAGAAGCCCCATTTCCCTTTCCGAGAAGGCAATTTATGGCGAGCTCACACACAAGTTTCTCATATCTGCTAAAAAGTATTTTACCTAAGGAATGTGGGCCTGTCCACCTTGGACTGTTAAGTTAGTTTTATTGTTTTGTAGATTGTGATGCGAATCAATCAGGCCATGAAACATCGTATGCACCAACTCAAGCATTTTCATCTGTATGCGCCAACCGTGAAACTTTTCGTTCAGTGGTTAAAGATGCAAAAGCAAAAGTTAGCATCCCAACATGGGGGCACTGAAACCCCTCCGTAAAATGGTTTACAGCGTCGGCTTCTTTTATTTAACGTGTGAGCTGTTTCTGAGACCGGCCGATAACGATAAATATCTGTACACATTTGGGGAACCCCCAGAAATTGCAGTGCACTGCTAGCAACCCTCCCTATGAAAGTCCATTTCATGCGTTGTAGCTGTGTTCACGTAATCATTCATTATAGCACTGCTTAGTCGACCATATGTAGAGTACTTTCTGCATAATAATGCAAAATTGTAGACTACACAGCACTCACAATAAAGAAATCTAACCTCTTGTTTCTGTTCAAGCTGCCCAGGAATGGCATGAAATAAGCAGAAGTTAAGCGCCTACCTTGATCTTTACGTCTGTGTCGCGTTCCTTTAATTTATGCACTGCTCTCGCACAATTGCCAAGTTCAAGTTGTGTGAGCGGGCCAAAATATTTTATATGCAAAGACGTTGCTGCTTAGAGTCAAATACATGAGATGCTTGGTATCCAGATCGGCTATATGACACTCACGAGCTAAACCTTCTCAGAATCAACAAGATTGTACCCAAGCTAGCAGGTGAGCCAGATTAATGGACAGACGCGTACAGCGATTATCAGATCCGCCCACCGGGTTTGCTCTTGCCGAGGAGCAGTGCTCACTGCGCAACGCCCGCGAGCGGCACTATTCATCTCTGAGCTGAATCACACAGACTATATGGACACAAACACGGGGTCATTTCGTCACGCGGCTACGATGTTTCGCGTATTATTTCACGCCTGCCACTGACAGCCGTATTACCGTCACGAAGCAAGCGTCCTTTTTGACATTGATGGCGGAAAATGCTATCATTTTATTTGTCTGGGCGAACAATGCTTTTACCTGTTCGTTACTGTGAAAAAAAATCGTCAGACGGGTATAGTAAACAACAAAAACCTGTTCGCGCATTTAACTGCAATATTCGATAGAACCATAGCACCCTTGTTTTCAAGAGTGGCTGTTTCCGTGATCAGCTGGAAAGAAAGAAGTTGCGCATAAAGGGCAAACACCCTTGAGCGACTGTTTTTTTTTTTGTCGTCAAGAGATTCTGAGTTGCAATTTTGCTCTCTCATCGAAATTTAATTGGACGAGAATTCAGTTTACCCATGAAACAGAAGACACCGTGCCGCTTTTTTTTTCATATGCTCTCATAATCATAAAACAGAGCTTTCAAACACACATACACGAGTATATAACTTCAGTTCACTCAAGACCTATCAAAAATCACAAGGCATAAGTCTTAAAGACACTGATGTGAACAGCCGCTATGCACTGCAGCACAAAATTTCAAAGAAAAAAACATAAAAGCATACGATCGATTCAAGAAATTCAGTAAGAACGGCTAGTGAGAATGTTTTGTTCAGAATGCAATATGAGATATCAGTGTTCTGGCAACAATAGATGTGTCAGCTTTTAATTTCTTTTTGGCGCCGTCGCGGAATGGTCTACGTAAGGAGAAGCCACGGAGAGGCTGAGTCGCTGTCGTTGGCGGAGCTTTCGAACCAAGAAAATGCCACTGTTTCTGTCGCCGTACAGCACCAAAAGATCGGCGGACCTCACTGATGGACGTGAACTCAATACAGCAGCTCTGCGCGCTTGAAAACCCGTCCGCACGGCAGCTGCAACAGGCGCCGCGCTCCACAGAGACCAACTGCTGTTTCCTAATGGATTGTGCTTCCAATCTGAGGTAGGCTTCCAGAAAAGTATTCGTTTCAGAGGAGATGTGGTTGAGATAACCTGACACTGCAATACGTTTGCGTTTTATTTTCTGCCGTGGTTTAGTATACGCGTCATGAACAGTTGTCAGATATCTAAACCACGTTTCGCCGCTTGACCTGTGAAACGCTGTGCTCCTTTGCTCGGCTAATTTCTTTGGACACAGGTATCTCAAACTTATTTGAAAGGTGGCGTGTCGGAGTTTTTCAAAATAAGACATGAAGATGTGCATAGGTGGCGGAAACCAAACGAAAAACTTGGAAGGCGATTGAACTTCACCTTGAAAAGTAGAACGAGATAAGGTAATCGGGCCTGACCTTCTCAATTGCTAGCCTCGCTTCTATTCTCGGTGCACGCATCAACAAGGAAACGAACGAGTGTGTGCGTAACCTGGTCGTTTCGAACTATCCTAGAGTTCTTACTGCAAGTACTGTTATGTGCCCACCACGACATAATTACCACTTTTGTGCCAGACAGGACCATAAACACAGCAAAGACGGTTTTCTAGCAAAAAGCGATCGCTATAGGGGCCTATATGTTCGAAGTATAAAAGGACTGATTCGGTTACCGAGATGTTAAAACTAAGTGGTTTGGAATCTCTAGAAGTTAGACGACAAAAGCAGCGCCTAAAAGTATTTTTTCAGATATTGCATGGTCAAATAAAAATAGATAGAACAATTTACGTACACCCCCCGCATAAGCTCAGCAGCCGGATCAATCATGACGCGGCAGTTCGCCCCTTCGGTGCTCGCACGGACGTCTTTCGCAAATCTTTTTTCCCTGATGTTATAGAAGCGTGGAACAAATTGCCGCGACATATTGTTGAAAATTCTGACGTTAAAAAATTTGAATGTGCTCTTGATGTTTACTTTGCCGAGCAATGAATATGCTATTGTGTTATTGTTCAAAGTTGCTGAAAATATCAATGTCTGTATTTACTTTCCATATCCTATGCTTCCCTCCCTGTAATGACCCTCAAGTGAGGGTTGACAGTATAAATAAATAAATAAATAAATAAATAACCGCCATAGGGTGCAAAGTTGGCCGACATGTGGTTATCAAAGAGCTGATGGAGTGACCTAACTCTTACTGCAACGAGGTTCCTGTCTGCATTCAGAATCGGCGTAAACCTCGTCAGGACGCCGCTTAGAAATACACATAATGCGTCTGCTACCATGGCTGAAACTGCACCACTGCTTCTATATACTCGCGCTGCATCTACCTCCAAACTCAGTGCAAGAGTTGGTCTCTGAACCGACCGTGCAGGATGCCTGCACTGGTTTTAAATGAATGAATCAGTTCATAGGGTGACGCCTTGCACTACCAAAACAAATAGTCGAATGGACCACTTCACATGGACCACTTCAGGCAGTGCAGGTAAATCGAACGGACCTGTAAATAAGGGCCGTACATCTCGGGCCTTCTCAGCCTTGAAGAAGCCAGCCCGGCTTTTAAACGCCATGTTTCTCCTAAAATATACTTTGCCTAAGGTTTTCTCATTCCGACGTTAGCTTTCAAAACTATTCGAAGGTGACGCCTGCCCTTCTCCAATTTTTTTTTCTGCAGAACGTCTCCAGGGACAGAGACATGATAAAAGGCGTCTTAACTGTTAATTATTGCGCCACTCAGGCATTCGTGAACAACACTTCACATAATGGCTGCAGTGCAACTGTTTAAATGACAGCTTGAGAGTAAATCGACCATTGAGAATTTGCTAGAAACGCAGATCAGCATCAAATTACCTACTTTGAAATATTCGGGCTCTGATTGTAGTCATGGGAGTCTCTTCTGTTTTTTCCCTCTTCTTAACGGTAAATAAAAGCAGCAACTAAAGATATTGAGAAAATAATCAGCGAGGATACCAGAACAGAGTGGACGTAGACGAATCTACCTCGATTGTTTCAGTTATTGCTTGCTAAGGTACGAGTCAATTCAACCGAAAAAGGAAGACACAATCCCAAGAGCTGGTGGAATGAGAAAATTAAGAGAGCCATAGTAAGATGTCAAGAAGCCTACGAGAAACACAGACATGCTAAACAGTGGAGTGAACCGGAAGACGATGTCGAAATAAAATGGGATAACTTTTTGAGTGGCAGAAGAAAGCGTCCGATGTGATCAGTGAAAAGATTTGAAGAAACGGGGCCCAATGGATGGCGGAAGTAAACAAAAAAGGATAGAAAGGCAGCTGCAAAGTTTTCGAACCACCTCGATGTTCCGAGTACTGAGACAATAATGGAACAAAGGTTTATAACTTCAGTTCAAAAGGTTGCACTAAAAGCGGATGAGGCAATGGAATATATAAAAACAATGATGACAGAAAAATTTAAACACTAAGAAAGCGCTGCATACACCGTACCAGATGAGGACGGACCAATTAGCCCAATTGCTCCACTGTGACAACGAGAGTGGGAAAGGGCAGAGAAAAGGGTTTCTAATAGCACATCAACAGGCCCTGACGGCATCCCAATTATGATAATAAAAAAAAAACTAGGACCAAACTCTAAGCAAACATTAAGAGAGGCAGCGAGCAAAGCAATAATGGAGGGTGAAGCCCTCATTGGGTGGAAACTAAGCACGATGAGCATGATCTATAAAGGAAAGGGGGACCGCGCTGATATAAACCACTACCGTCCTAAAACGGTTACATCAGTAGTTTACAGGCTGGTGATGCAAATAGTAAAGGAAAGATTACAGACATGAATGGCGAATGAGGTGGTGCTGGGGGAACTACAAGATCGGTTCTGTAAACGAAAGAGGTAGGAGGACAATCGGTTTTCATTGATGCAGTGTACTGAAATAGCGAAAAAAGAGCACAGGCTCCTGTCACTGGCATTTATAGATATCAAGCGAGCTTATGATTGTGTGATTCAAGAAGACTTGTGGAGAATGCTGGACTCAATAGATGTAGAAGATGGAATAACTAATCTTCTAAAGCATTTCTATAAAATAGAAAGAAGAGGTATACGAACCTATAAAGATACAACGAGGGCGTCGACAGGTATGTCCCTTGTCACCTTTGTTATTTTTGCTGTATTTACAGGGACTAGAATTCAAATTATAGGGAAATCTACTTGGCTTCAGCCTCTCCTTTGCCAAGCCAGGAAAACACATTGAACAGTCATTATCAGCATTGATGTATGCAGATGATACAGTATTCTAGCCGAAAACATGAAAGATCTGCAGAGATTGATAGACATCAGTGGTAATAATGAAGGTAGGTCAAACTTGAAGTTCAGCAGGGAAAATTTGGCAATCATGATTTTAATGACAACAAAGGCAGTGAGCATGAGATACAGGAAGTCGTCCTATAATATGTGGATAAATACTAATATTTATGCGTATGGATAAATAACGAGGCTGAGTAGTTAAAGGAGCACGAAACTACGTAATGGGTAACGGCACCAAGAATGCAGCTGTAATGAAAAATAGGGCACTGTGGAGCTACAATAGGCATGACGTTGCGAGAGGGATGTGGAAATATGTCATGGTCGCGGGTTTGACATTCTGCAATGAGGTACTTTGTATAAAATCAGATGTTCAAGCACAATTGGAAATTAAACAGCGTGGCATAGGTAGACTTGCTTTGGGAGCACACCGAAATACCCCAAATCAGGGGATACAGATTGACAAGGAATAGACACCGTTCGAGTGCAGGGAAGCTAGCAGCAAGATGGCGTTTGAGGAGCAATTGAGAAAAATTAGAGAGGAGCGTTGAGCAAGAAAAGTTTTCAGCTACTTTTACGTGAAGAATGTTGATACTAAATGGAGGAAGCGGAGTCGAAAATTGTCAAGCAAGTATTTAGACAACAGCAGAACACCAAGCTAAAAGGAAACATCGGTTAAGAAGAAGGTAAAGGAAACAAAGAAGGACATGTGGAAGCCCTACTGAAGCCCTACTGAGCTTTCAAGCAAAAAATTGCAAAAGAAAAGATCTACGGTAATTTTCAGGGTAGTTCTCTGCTGTTCGAGGCCAGAAAGGGAGTATTGTGGACTAGGACGTACTGAGCCAAGTACGAAGGCACAGACACGTTATGCAATGCGTGTGGAGAGGAGGAAATAACTGAACATTTGATAATGATCTGTGAAGGGCTTCCCCTTATAGTCCAAGATAATGGTGCGGAATTTTCGGAAAGTATTGCTGTTTAGGGACAGTGAAGGCAAAGTAGACTATAAACTGGTAGAAATAATCAGGAGGAGGCTCACTGATTGATGAGTACAATCAAGGCGCGAAATAAATTCAATCCTTGAACACATAGTGAGAGTACTTTATGGCTAGCCGGCGTGAGGTGCCGCCAGATCTAAAGGTGGCAGTCGGATCCATTCATTCATCCATCCATCCATCCATCCATCCATCCATCCATCCATCCATCCATCCATCCATCCATCCATCCATCCATCCATCCATCCATCCATCCATCCTTCCATCCGTCCGTCCGTCCGTCCGTCCGTCCGTCCGTCCATCCATCCATCCATCCATCCATCCATCCATCCATCCATCCATCCATCCATCCATCCATCCATCCATTCATCCATCCATCCATCCATCCATCCATCCCATCCCATCCATCCCATCGATACATCCCGTCCATCCATCCCATCCATCAATCCCATCCATCCATTCATCCATTCATACATCCGTCAGAAGGCGATCGGCGTCGTTGAGAGTTCGTGATGCCGTCGGGGACAACATCGTAGACGAGCGCGCCAAGGCCGTACTACCGCGTAGGCTCCGAAAAACTGTCGCAGAAGTTTTTCATTTAGTCCACGTCAGTGTATCGGCGTCCATACCCAAAGGCGGTCGCAGGGCTGGTATTCCACGAAACTTCGTCGAAAATTGTAAAGGCGGCTTTCAGACGTGTGTTTGTTCCTGATGCTCAGGCGGGCGAATTGACGATATTCTTCAGCGCACTGAAGATGGAAGGTGGCGTCGAGGTCTTCTTCAACAGCGACGTTTGGGAGCATGACGTCGAGCGTCATTGCCGGGTTTCTTCCGTAGAACAACTTGAATGACGACATGTGAGTCATCTCTTGCACTACTGTGTTGTATGCGAAGGTCACATATAGAAGGATGGCGTACCGTGTATTCGACGACGACGTACAGAGGCAGCATGTCGGCGATGGTCTTGTTTAACCGTTCGGTCACATATGGAAGGATGGCATCCTACGTCATGTGTTCGACATCGACGTACATGGACAGCATTCCAGCGATGGCCTTGTTTAATCGTTTTGTAAGGCAATGGGTCAGTGAGTGGTATGCTGTCGTCCGGCGGTGGCTTATACGGCTGTATGCCGAGATAGCCTGATTTAGATTAGCAGTAAATGGCGCACATCTGACGGTGATGAGGACCTCTAGAAGTC
Source organism: Rhipicephalus annulatus (assembly GCA_013436015.1). Classification (NCBI taxonomy): domain Eukaryota; kingdom Metazoa; phylum Arthropoda; class Arachnida; order Ixodida; family Ixodidae; genus Rhipicephalus; species Rhipicephalus annulatus. The sequence continues at coordinate 325,647 of WOVY01012796.1, read as the reverse complement.
TGTGACGGTGGACAATGTTTTCAAGAAAGAATTTGGCTAACTAGGATGCACAGCCTTTGGGCAGGGCACTTGTCTCGGCATAACGGGTGATGCAATCGGTGGCGACGATGACCCATTGGTTCCCGAATCGCAGGGGGAAAAGGCCCTGGTAGGTCCATGCCGATTTGCTGGAATGGACGACGATATGGCTCGATATACTGTAGAAGCTATGCGGGCAAAGTCGGCGGTGTCTTCGTTAACTGACAATCTCGTCCAGTCCCGAGGTCACGAGTGACGTCGGCGGCAAGTCTTGGCCAGTAGTATTTTTTCTGTATTTTTGCGAGTGCACGGGGAACACCCAAATGTACAGCCGTTGGGTCGTCATGCAGGGCCTGTAGGACTTTTGGTTTCGCTGCTGAGGCAACGAGACAGCGTTTGGCTCGAAGGGGTGAGGAGTTCGTACTCCGTCTAGCAGAAAGAACGATGACAGTCCTCTCTTGAATACCTTCGGACTGTTAGAATGCAATATACACCGCGGCAATATACATCGAATAAGCCTATTTGTGCCTTTTTGTACTGAAGTTAAACGAACGCCGAAAATAGATCGAAATCAATTGGTCCTACCACGTAGTTCTATCACCAGTGACAAAGCATTTTCAAAAAGGTGTCATTTGATATAAGAAAAGAAGATGGTGCAAGCTGTGCATAACGTACACACCTGAGCATTATTCAAGTACAAACAGACGGACATTTTTAGAAAAGAACATAGTTTTAGTAACGTTCTTCAGCAATGGAGGAAAAACAAAAACTAAAAGGGAGCGGCCCGCGATTCCGCTAGCTTTGACAAGCGCTACCCAGTATCAAAGTGACACGGTAATGCAAAAATGTATGTGGGTACAAGGTAAAAGCCTATAATATTTGCCTCTAATGCACTCCAAAAAATTTGAGTTCTACGGAAATACGTTTGGGGCATTGCTACCGAGATGTGTGGTCGGCGCCTTCGTTTGGCACAGCAGGCGGGGGGGGGGGGAGCCTTTGCACATCATTAGGGGCGACCATTAAATGAACATTTGCGCCGAAATGACCTGAGCAGCTCAAGGTGGAACCCGGTAAGTAGAATTTGCATTTTTTGTATTTGTAGCATAATTTGATGTTTTACTTTTGAGCAATCCGCCGGCGTCCATCGTGCGGCCAAGGAAGATGAAACTCACCATCTTGAACAGTACGAGGGACTTACAGGAGCGCGTTGGAAATAGGCGAAATGGAATGATTTTGAAATGCAAGCGACCACTCGCTAGGTACCAAGCAGACCGTGGCTGTGCGATGTCTGAGCAAAATACAGCTTTTTAATTTGGTTGTGCTTGTGCCTCCAAAACAGAAAATTTAGGTACAGCCAGTTATAAATAAAAAAGTACTGTCAACGCAAAGGCAAATCAATTATTGCGATATAGCAACAAATTGTAATGTTCCGCGAAGTAATGCTGGCAGCTAGCTCTTTTGCATTCGATCTCGCGGAACGCTCGCGTAAGACAATACGGCTGCTAAGGAGCGGTTTTCGCACTCTCTTTGCGTTGACAGCACATCCGTCTCCCGATGCCTGCTGAAATAGGACGCGCGCCAGAGAATTTATGGCCAAGGTCCACAGCTACTGCTCGAGCGACACAGCCTTTTCGCTCCCTGCACTGATCCTCAAGAAGGGCGCGACGTTTACTCTCTGCTTGAGTATCAAGCGACGCAGGCCTCGCACGCTAGAAGATGTTATTCAATTTTTATGGAGCATCTGTCAGGTACTTGGTGCACTTACTTGGTGCCTAAATTAGCTTGACTAAGTCTGTGCACCAGACCATGCAATACGGTGATGTGGAAACATATCATATAAGATGTTAGGAAGCAACACGTAAATAAGAAAGCATAAAGGAAGTACATAAAGGAAAATATTCGGCAGATCCCACGTACCTGAGAATCAACGTTATGCGAAGCATGTGGAGGAAAGGTGACTGTGTTGGAATTTTTTTATTGAACGACTCATCATGAAATGATGCTAAATATATGTACAAGTGTTGCACGCCCAGACATGCGTATCAGCAACACCAGAAGCTGAAATGAAGCGCTGATGCTCGCGAGGGTGCTGACCCTGGACACTGCTACATAAATCAACTTTAGCGCATGATGACTAACCACAATTGACGTTAACCCGACGTGACGTCTGTATCAAAGAAGTACATATGTAATGTTTATAAAATTGGGTAGGCAGTACTGCAACCACTATTTACGTTTCGCGAAGATTAGCGTCTATTTGAAAAGTAGTTTCGAGACCTGGCGTAGCGCTGTGGTAAAATGCTTCGTTGCCACGCAGAATGCTTGAGTTTGATTCCAGCTGGAACCCCGACATTCATTCTTTGCATTCGTCGGGTCGACGCTACCGATGTCGGGTATTTCTTAACACTCACGCGTTAAAATTGCCCATGTGTGTTCTCGTCGTTCCTGGGTAAATACTAAGCATCCATCACCTGTGGCACGTACCCGTATACCAGCGGCACATACCCGCCCTTGGGTATGTGCCACTGTATGGCGGGAAGGGTTTACAACGTACACGACGAAATTGTGACATTATACATGTCTTGACCAGTGCGTCATATTCGTCAAACCGTCTTACGCTCCCATGCTAATTTTGATTCACGCCTAGTTCAGGGTAGACCACGAGAGCACTCAGACGCAAACGGATAGATAGATAGATAGATAGATAGATAGATGATAGATAGATAGATAGATAGATAGATAGGTAAGTAGGTATAGGATAGATAGATAAGGTAGGTAGGTAAGGTAGGTAGGTAGGTTAGGTAGGTAGGTAAGGTAAGGTAGGTAGGTAGGTAGGTAGGTATGTAGATAGGTAGGTAGTTGTATTTATGTGGGGTTTTAGGTAGGTAGGGAGGATAGGTAGTGTAGGTAGGTCGGTCGGTCCGGTCGGTCGGTCGGTCTGTCGTCGGTAGGTCGGTCCGGTCGTCTGTCGTCGTCGGTCTGTCGGTCGGTCGGTCAGGTCGTATGTCTGGCGGTCGGTCGGTCGTCGTGTCCGGTCGGTTCGGTCGGGTTGTCGGTCGGTCGTGGTCGGTCGTCGGTCCGGTCGGTCGGTCGTCGGTCGGTCGGTCGGTCGGTCGGTCGGTCGGTCAGTCGGTCGTAGGTCGGTCGGTCGGTTGTCGGTCGGTCGGTCGGTCGTTCTGTCCGGTCTGTCATGTCGGTCCGGTCTGGTCGGTCGGTCGGTCGGATAGGTAGGTAGGTAGGTAGGTAGGTAGGTAGGTAGGTAGGTAGGTAGGTAGGTAGGTAGGTAGGTAGGTAGGTAGGTAGGTAGGTAGGTAGGTAGGTAGGTAGGTAGGTAGGTAGGTAGGTAGGTAGGTAGGTAGGTAGGTAGGTAGGTAGGTAGGTAGGTAGGTAGGTAGGTAGGTAGGTAGGTAGGTAGGTAGGTAGGTAGGTAGGTAGGTAGGTAGGTAGGTAGGTAGGTAGGTAGGTAGGTAGGTAGGTAGGTAGGTAGGTAGGTAGGTAGGTAGGTAGGTAGGTAGGTAGGTAGGTAGGTAGGTAGGTAGGTAGGTAGGTAGGTAGGTAGGTAGGTAGGTAGGTAGGTAGGTAGGTAGGTAGGTAGGTAGGTAGGTAGGTAGGTAGGTAGGTAGGTAGGTAGGTAGGTAGGTAGGTAGGTAGGTAGGTAGGTAGGTAGGTAGGTAGGTAGGTAGGTAGGTAGGTAGGTAGGTAGGTAGGTAGGTAGGTAGGTAGGTAGGTAGGTAGGTAGGTAGGTAGGTAGGTAGGTAGGTAGGTAGGTAGGTAGGTAGGTAGGTAGGTAGGTAGGTAGGTAGGTAGGTAGGTAGGTAGGTAGGTAGGTAGGTAGGTAGGTAGGTAGGTAGGTAGGTAGGTAGGTAGGTAGGTAGGTAGGTAGGTAGGTAGGTAGGTAGGTAGGTAGGTAGGTAGGTAGGTAGGTAGGTAGGTAGGTAGGTAGGTAGGTAGGTAGGTAGGTAGGTAGGTAGGTAGGTAGGTAGGTAGGTAGGTAGGTAGGTAGGTAGGTAGGTAGGTAGGTAGGTAGGTAGGTAGGTAGGTAGGTAGGTAGGTAGGTAGGTAGGTAGGTAGGTAGGTAGGTAGGTAGGTAGGTAGTAGGTAGGTAGGTAGGTAGGTAGGTAGGTAGGTAGGTAGGTAGGTAGGTAGGTAGGTAGGTAGGTAGGTAGGTAGGTAGGTAGGTAGGTAGGTAGGTAGGTAGGTAGGTAGGTAGGTAGGTAGGTAGGTAGGTAGGTAGGTAGGTAGGTAGGTAGGTAGGTAGGTAGGTAGGTAGTAGGTAGGTAGGTAGGTAGGTAGGTAGGTAGGTAGGTAGGTAGGTAGGTAGGTAGGTAGGTAGGTAGGTAGGTAGGTAGGTAGGTAGGTAGTAGGTAGGTAGGTAGGTAGGTAGGTAGGTAGGTAGGTAGGTAGGTAGGTAGGTAGGTAGGTAGGTAGGTAGGTAGGTAGGTAGGTAGGTAGGTAGGTAGGTAGGTAGGTAGGTAGGTAGGTAGGTAGGTAGGTAGGTAGGTAGGTAGGTAGGTAGGTAGGTAGGTAGGTAGGTAGGTAGGTAGGTAGGTAGGTAGGTAGGTAGGAGGTAGACAGACAGACAGACAGACAGACAGACAGACAGACAGACAGACAGACAGACAGACAGGACAGACAGACAGGACAGACAGACAGACAGACAGGACAGACAGACAGACAGGACAGACAGAGACAGACAGACAGACAGACAGACAGACAGACAGACAGACAGACAGACAGACAGACAGACAGACAGATAGATAGATAGATAGATAGATAGATAGATAGATAGATAGATAGATAGATAGATAGGCTCAAAGTCGCCGAAGTTCGCTAAGAAATGTTAAAAACGCCAGGCCTGCGCGGAAGGCGCAGCACAGTCACGACGAAAGATAGAAGAGCGGTCTTTCAGGGCCTTTTTTAAACACTCTTTGGGTAACTGCTGCAAATATACTTGCTTGATGTCCACTGCAGAATTAATTATAAAAATTTTAGGGTAGTAGGCTGGCATTTGCTATGCAATTTTTTGTCATTCTTCTGAGAAGCGCGGATCTGTTGAACTATTACGAGGAATTTCGTGCCATTTGTTTATGCGTGGCTGACAACGACGAGGAATTATGCCTGGAGTGGGTATGCGCCAGAGTTAATAGTAGAACAAGAACAAGCTTTTGTAATGGGTAGGAGCATTAGAAGACCCACTCGTTACGCTAATCGCATTGTACGACGACTGCTTCATATTTCGCTGTTTTAAAACGCTTTAATAGTCGTCTTAACTTGATACCTTTCCCGACATCAAGTCTTCCTAAGGCAAGTTTAAGACTGAGTTTTTTTTCCTAATTTCACGTGATGTGGTTAAGAACACCAGCGGCGCGCAACTACGGCGCTGCGCCTGACCCAAGTTGTGATTTCATAACAGCTTTCGCTGTAAAAAAGAAATCGTACATACACATCGAAACTGCGAGAAGCTGTACGACTACAAGAACAAGAAGCTGCCTGTATGACAAGCATATGTGATCCGTCATAACATAAAAATCATGACATGTATCTGATGAATGTCAAGATTTACATGTCATGGTCTTGCTGCCTTTTCGGTGGCTTCGTTCACATGACATATTACAAAACTGGTATGGTATTATAGATTACATGGCGAACATAAGTGAGTGGCCCTAACGTAAAAATCATGACATGCATGTCTTATAACGCATGACTGCACGCCATACGCTCATGGTGCTCTCGCGGTCGTTTCGCTAGCTTCACATATTCCAAATCTGATGTTACATGACGTGAATGCTTGACGAAGGCATATGACTGGTGCGAACATGATAATCATGACATGCGTGTCGTGTAGGAACAATACTTTATACTACGCTAATCAAATAAAAAAATCAAATCATTTTATTTTCCCAGAAAGAAACAGGTTCTGGAGAGGTTCACTGGCTAAAAGCTGTTTATGGACAGCTTGACGAGGCCAGTGAACCCTATACAAGGCAGGTGGGACAATGAAAAAGATGTGTGTAACAATAAAGACCATACGCTAACATAACAATACCAAATACGGTGTAATAAAAACACATATATACATTCCTACGAAACATCCTGATACCAGCATAGCACAGAAGATTACATGGACGAGAGCCAAAAAACAAAGAAAACAAAAAAAATCCAGCAACCATAACACCATTATTGCCAAAAAAATAATAAAAATAAATAAATAATGAAAATATCAGGGAAGATGCATACAAATTTGCTCCTTGTGTATGTGCTGCATCATACAATGTACATCACATATCAGACAAACAAAATTATACAGACTGAATTATATCACATAACCTATTCGGTACAGCATGGATGCACACACTGAAAGAAAAATGAAATTGTACTGTCGTACAGACAGCACATTTTACAACGTGAGAAAGTTAGCCTATATTTACAAAAAAGGATCGTAGTTCTTTTAATGAGAAACTGTTTACATGACTGTATTTATTGAGAATCATTGGTAAATTGTATTGCAATGTTTGAGATTTGTAATTATTGCGGTACCTCGGAACAAACCAAACATCACTGCTTCTTGTTCCTAACAAAACATTTTTTGCAGTTAGACATGCGGTATTTTTAATGAATTGTTTAAACGAAATGGAAGAGAAATAGTAGGATCGCAGAATGCGAAAGATATACATATATTCCACTTTAATAATACCATAGTCCCGACACACAAGTTGTGTTGATGACAAATAATCTAAATTAGCGACATGTCTAATAACTTTTTTCTGCATGGTCTGAAGTTTCATTATGTTCGTTTTTGTCGTGGTTGCCCACACCAAACTGCAGTAATTTATGTGCGAAAGAAAAAGAGCATGGTATATTTGCAGTTTCACCTTTGCGGGTAAAATATATCTACAACGAGCTAGCACACCAACTACACTAGAGGCTTTTTTGCAGATGTCAACGACGTGTTGGTTCCAGCTGAGGTTTGATGAAAACGTGACGCCAAGAATTTTATGTTCATCCACAAAACTAATGTCTTCACCTGCGTAAACTAACGCTTGTGTTGATGAAAATATTTTGTTTTTAGCTCGGAATGCGATGGCTTTTGTTTTCAGTGGATTAATTTTCAATAAAGTTTTGCTAGACCACAAGAAAAGCTTGTTCAATAGCTTATTACACCGGATAATTAGCTCATTTGCGTCAGGGCCTGAAAAAAGTAAGTTCGTGTCATCAGCATATATAACAAAGCTCACACTGGGATCAATATCCACGATGTAATTTATGTAAGCATTGAATAATAGCGGCCCCAGTACGCTTCCCTGGGGCACACCATTTAGAACAGGTAAATATGATGACGTATGAGTGCTTAACTGTACGCATTGCTGTCTATTTTGCAAGTATGACTTTATCAACTGAAGTTACGGGCCACGGATTCCGTATGATTCAAGCTTAAGCAGTAAAATAGTATGATTAATGCAATCGAAAGCCTTGCTGAAATCAAGAAAAACAGCTAACGTGAAAAGATTTCGTTCAAAATTTTGCAGTATCATTTCCTTAAGTGTTAATAGGGCCGTCTCCGTTGACCTTCCTTTCCTAAAACCAAACTGAAAGTCAGTGATTATATTTCTGGAGCAGAAGAAGGCAGATATACGCGTATAGATTAACCTTTCTAATCCTTTAGAAAACACAAGAATAATAGATATAGGTCTATAATTAGTCACCAGGTTACTGTCGCCACCCTTGAACAACACAGTCACTCTGCTTCTTTTCATATCTTCTGGAAAAACACCCGACTCAAGTATCAAATGGAAAATGTGGCTGAGCGCTGGAGTAATGCAATCTAAGACATATTTTATAGGTTTTATTTGAATGTTGTCAATGTCTAGTGCCTTACTGTTCTTCAGGTTCATGAATGTCGTGTAAATTTCTCGTTCATATGTTGGTGCTAGAAAAATACTGTCGGGGCGTTTATTTCCTGGTGTAGCCCTGAAAGAGTCTGCCTGCAAAGGCACGTTTGCTGATACACCCACATTGACAAAATGATTATTCAAGTGATCCGCAAGTTCTTTACCAGCGAGCTCGACATTGTCAACGGTAATCTTAGCTGGTGCGGAGTCCCGCTTACCGCGACCAAGCACATCATTAATTAAGCGCCAAACAACGTCAGGCGATTGCTGGGCACTTTCAGCAAACATTTTCTCGTAATAAGTTACCTTAGCTCGCTTAAGCTCCCGATTCAGCTTGTTACGTGTTTTTTTAAACTCTGCCAAATCTGTCAGTACTCTTGATTTCAAGAATACGTTGTAAAGTTTATTCTTAAGTCGTATCATACTAGCAAGAGAGGGGGTCACCCATGGTTTACGTATTTTTTTCGATAGTTTAACTTGCTTGAATGGGAAGTGTTTTACGTATATATGTACAAAGGCAGCAAAAAATTTTCGATAGGCTTCGTCTGCAGAAGTTAAGTTGAAAAGAAAAGACCAATCATATTCACTAATATCCTTCTTAAAAGATTCCAAACTGTGGTTTGTTACAGTTTGTATTGTATATGGTTCACGATACATCTCCTTAATATTCGGCTTGTGGGAATAACACACAAATACCGGGCAATGATCACTTATATCGGATGAAACTGTTCCACACTGAAATACACTGGCTTCGATATTTGTTATTAATAAGTCAAGGCACGAGACAGATAATGGTGTAACACGTGTAGCTGTGGAAATAACATTCCTAAATCCGGCACATTGAAGCATGTTCAAAAAATTCATGGTAATAGGGTTATCACTCAAGATATTGATATTGAAATCACCACCACATACTAGTGTAAAATTATTGCACGATACGTAATGCAGAAATTTATCAAAAAAGCTTTGAAAGCTCAAAATATTGCCCCCTGGAGGACGATAAACAGCAGCTATCATGTCTGAATTGTGTCCGAGTGCCAATACTTCGTAGTCCTCACACGTGACACAGAAATCCGATACTAAATTATACTTCCAGCGACCGTCTACGTGAATAGCAACGCCTCCACCACGCCTGTTACGACGGTCAAGGAAAAATGCTTCATATCCATTAAACTTCTGCCGGCAGCTTGCGCCGTCATACCATGTTTCAGTCATCATGATGACTTGAAACTTGAAGTGGAAATCATTGAGAAGGTAGTGTATGACATCACTCTTAGACTCTGCAGATCGAGCATTGAAATGTAATTCAGTGGAATGGAATCTGTTTTGAGCACTAAGCAAATGAGGCAATACGAACTCGTGGTATTCCATCTTTCTTGGACCAAACAGTGAGCCCTTACGAACTAGAAGTTATCTTAGATAAAGAACTTTCATCATGAATCTGAATTACAACTGAAAGCTCACTCTGCCTCGCGAAAATCTTGCCATTCGCTGTCCACACAGATTTCCAGTTGCATTCATGTTTTTTTTTCTTATTGCCATTCCAAGTAGCCGTTTCAATGTAGGGCAAAGGTGCTCATTGATGTATATCGGTGTCGAGATATCTAGTCCCACGTCTTTGTTTGTTAGTCGAGCCTTCTTTGCTTTCCTCAGAGTTGCATCACGCTTCGCTCTTGATTTGAATTGTACAACGATGTTGGATCGCTCAGGGTTTCGCGGAGGCACTCTGTGACAAGATTCTATGTCAGCTTCTCTGATTGGCTCATTAATGGCACTTCCGATCATTGACAAGACATACGGAACGCTTTCATTTTCTTGTCTAGCAACGCCCTGAATTTCTAGATTGACATTGCGAGAGTACTGCTCGGCAAGCAGAAGTCGCCTTTCCATGTCAGCGCCTCTGGACTCTAAAGCTGTGCACTTAGCCCGAAGAAGCTCATTTTGTTTTTTTTTTGTTCAACATTTACCGAGACCGCAGTGCTCAGCTTTTGCTTCAGTTCCTGAATCGTTTGGTGAGCAAATTCAATGCTGTTAGTCATATTCCGCTGCTCAGTTCTTAATTCTCAAATTTCCGTTCGAAGATCCCGTTCTATCATGTCTTTATACTTTGCAAGCTCTTGTTTGAATTCCGCCCGTAGTTCTTCCTTAAGCTTTAACAGTTCCTTTGCCATAGTTCAACAACAACAGTGTGCGCTTACGCGTCCGTTACAGAAAAAGAAAGTCACCAATTTCACAAGCTTGGCAGCGACGACGAGAAAGAAAAAAAAGAGAAAAAAAGCTACAATGTTCAACCACTAACCTGCAGCGAAAAGGCAGCAAGGATTAGGCGATATCGAAGCGTGTTCGTCGCCACTGCCAAGTGAAAGCCGTCCGCAGCCGACGTAGCCTTTTATCGATGTCTCCGCTGTCCCGTGATGCTGCAGTGCCGCCGGAAACAGCTGACGGTAGCACCTCCTGGTCGCAGTTTGCTTGGGCCAGCACTCGCGGCCGTTTCGCTCGCTTCAAATATACCAAATTTGGTATTACGTGACGTGCATGGACGATGAACACAAATACCAAGCGCACACACGTTAATCATGACACAGAGGTCATGTGCGCCATAACTTGCATGCCTACCGCTGCTGTTGCTGGTATTGCAAACGTGTGTGGTGCCGTCATTACGCGACTATATGCAACATACTCGCATCTTTTTAAATACTTGCGTGCGCTTAACATTTCTACTTGTGCTTACTGTGGACTACATTCGTGCGCCTCGTGACTTTGTGCTGATTTTAAAGTTACATATCAACGTTCCTCATTCGTGTTTCGCAAATCATGGATTCCCACTGTAAGTGCAATCTGCCAATTTTTACGGTGTTCGGTTCATTGATTGATATGTGGGGTTTAACGTCCCAAAACCACCATATGATTATGAGAGACGCCGTAGTGGAGGGCTCCGGAAATTTGACCACCCGGGTTCTTTAACGTGCACCCAAATCTGAGCACACGGGCCTACAGCATTCCCGCCTCCATCGGAAATGCAGCCGCCGCAGCCATGATTCGAACCCCCGACCTGCGGGTCAGCAGCCGAGTACCTTAGCCACTAGACCACCGCGGCGGGACAAGGTGTTCAGTTCAAGCTTATTTGCCTTGAACTATAGTGATAGGTGCTTAAGCCATCTGTTTGCTTGTTCTTCTCCGCTGTCAATATTATTGCCGGAGAAAAAAACGTTTGCGTCGTTGGCGTATAAAACCATGTCAGGAGTTTGTGGAATATTAACAATATCGTTTGCATATAAGAGGAACAGGAGTGGTCCTAATATAGATCACTGAGGGACGGCATACTTAATTTTATTCATTTTTAATGTTACGTATGCTGCCTGTCACAATACTGAAATCGATTTGCTAGACTCTTGATTTAAGGAAAATACCTCTCATGCCGTATTCATTTAATTTCACCAGTAGAAGCTCATATCTGATAGAATCAAAAGCTTTGAATTCTAGGAATATTCGAAGTGTAAAATTTCTTCTCAAAATTAGTTATTATTTCGTCCTTGATGATAGCAAAGCCTGCTCCGTACTTTTTTTTTCGTCTGAAAGTCGTATTGCTGTTTTGTTATTATGTTTTGTTGGCTACAAAAGTTTGAGACTCGGACGTAGAAGATTCGTTCTATGATTTATGAAAATATGGGCCAAACAGATATAGGCCTATAATTAGTTAGGTCACTTTCATTACCACCTTTGTGAATGATTGAGACCCTGGCATTCTATAACTCATCAGAAAATATTTTGGTGCGTAAAGTCAGGGCGGCCGACTAATGTACTGCGAGATTGCTTTTAATGAACCTGCTTTAATACCGTCAACGGCTGCCACAGAATTGTTTGGCAAATTCACAATGAAGGAATGTATTTCGGATTCATCAGTGGAGGCCAAAAATAGATTTCGTAATATTTTCGTAATGTATGGCTCACAGCCTGTTTCGGTGCTAGCGGAGATTTCGCAAACGGCAGACATCAAAAAATGGTTGTTGAACATCTAAGCGAGTAAGATACTGGAGAAATATCAGCCTACTATCATAAGCTTGGTGGTAGTATTTTTATTTAATTAAAAAAAAGATCATTCATAGTATTCCATACTGCCTTCTCGTCATTCATAATAGCTGCAAACCAATGTTCATAGAACTGTGTGAATGCCCGCTTTATATCAGAGCCTAATGTATTTTTAAACTGCTTAAGTGGGCGCAATTGGTCGATTTGTTTTGTTTTAATGCATTTTATAAATGGTTTATTCGTTTCTTTTTTGTTTTTAGAAGTGACGGATCTATCTATGGCTTTCTAGCATTTTTGTTTGCTTGGAGCTATACAAGTGAGGTGGCCTGGTCATAGAGTTGTTTTATTTTCAAAATAAATGTATCATAAGCGCCTACAGGCTGTGTGATTTGTTGTATTTCACTCAGATTGGCAGCAATACCGAATATTTGAAAAGTTTCAATTTTCTCAGTAAAAATCTTACTGTAATAAGTAGGGTTGATTTTTTCTTACTCTGTTTTTTGTGACTTTATCAATGCAAAGACCGGAAAGTGGTCACTAATACCATGCAGATATAACAACACCAGCACTTTGTTATTTTTTTCTAAAGTGTGTGGAGCACAAATCAAGAAAGCTGTCAGACACTTCTGTGATCCAAGTAGACAAGGGAATTTCGTTCTCATAGCCAAAACAGAGCGTATGTAAAGAACATTTTACTTGTTAACAGAGGGGAATAACATATCTACTTTGCAATCACTCGTTGCAATCACGTGTGTATTTTGGCCTTCACGAAATTCCAATAATTCTCGAACAAAGTATAAAAAGGATGAAAGAGTTCCGGAAGGAGGCCTGCATATTACCACTGTAGGAATAAGTTTGCCGACCTCACCATGATTGAATCGAAATCAGACGTTACGACGTTATAGACTTTTATGGCATCAAATTTAAGGCTATTGTGAATAAAAAATACACCTCCATCTCGTTTATTCTTTCTACAGCCTGTAAAATGCACAGCGTCTTCACAGCTCGTGAACCAAGTCTCAGTAAAAGATAACAACTGAAAATTGTGATTTAAGGTATCGGGTAATACGTCAACTGCCTCTTTCTTATTTTGTAAGCTTTGCGAATTTAAATGTAGTAATCATAACTGTTTTTTATCATGAGAAAGCTCTAGTCGCTGAAGAAATCCGCATCCTAGTAACAGCATTTGTTGTAATGTGCCATAGTGACGTGCTTATCCGGTATGGACGGTCATCTTTAAGCTTTGGGAATTCATTCGATGTTTTGCTCTGACACGATTCTGATTACTTGATCACCAGGCCTGCGGCGCACAAAAAGCTTTCCATTTTCGTGTCTTGTAAGGTGCTCTTCTTTTTCAGTTACCCTCAATTTCATTTTCTAGAAAAGTTCTTTGTTGTGCTCTGTGACATTTTCATTGAAGAAAATGTTTGACTTAACTTTCCTTAATTCGCTTTTCTTCTCAAGCCATCTTTCTTTCTTAAGGCGAAACGAGAACTTGACTATCACAATTTGAGGCTTGTCAACTTTCCTTTTTTGTTTTTAGACGGCATACGGTGAGCTGCCTCAACGTCACGCCCAGAAAGCGGTGCAAGCGCAAGATCACATGCTACTTTGTTTAGCTTTTTTATGAGGTTTTCATTGTCGTGTTGGGATAAGTCGTGCATTTTTAGGTGTAGGCGTCTGTTGTGCTAATCCAGCTCCTTGACTTCGTGCTACAGCTAATCCACCCGTTTTTTAGGCTCTGCTTCAGGTTTCATGACCCGTTCTTTTTTGAGGTCTGAAATGTCATCTGACTGGTGCTTCAGTTTCGCCATAGCTTGATCATATTTGTTGGACATAACTATAACTGACTCTTCAAAGTTGTCAAAAGTTCTTACAATTTTTTTCGCAAAGCATAAACCTTCGATGTAATGGGTTAATTTACTTTCCAGTAGAATTCCGATAGCTCAGATTCAAAGCTCGTATCCGAACTGTGGATTGGACCACCAGAATGATTTTCAGTAGCAGACTTGCAAGTAGTGATGCCCAAGACAATGAGTGGCTGTCGATTTCTTTTTGTAGGTATTTTCTGTTACCCTTGAGCATGAATCAGCATAACACTCACATTCAGAGCACACAAGCTACGAATCACTGTCATTTAACTTGTCCTTGAAAGTGCGACACGTGTCACCCATAATGGCAGTCAAGCGAAAAGCACCATATAATATGCACTCATCAGCAAGCAGAAAATTCCACCGAATAACAGGCTCTTTTAAGATGCCAGGAAATTCAAGACCAAACCAACCTGCAATATGAAATCTACGTTTTTAGAAGGCACTCCAATGCCTCGTAGGTGTCGCTACTGCTGCTGAGTGCCCAAATGCCGTAGATCCTTACAGGAGACGTGTTCTTATGGAAGCGAAGGTACTCGTCCGTCACGGAACTATCTTTGCGCCCCCGCTTAGCCAGTGCTTTGATTCATTTTTACGGCGCATGCTCCAGCAGGCACTCACCGTCATACTCCAGTTTTGATTTGAATGATATGTGGGTTTTAACGCCCCAAAACCACTATATGATTATGAGAGACGCTGTAGCGGATGGCTCCGGAAATTTTGACCAGCTGGGGTTCTTTAACGTGCACCCATACTGCACTTTTCTGCAGTATAGGTGCACGTTAGGTGCACTTCGGAGCTACCAGCAGCTGCTGTTGCATGGCGCTCAGCACACTGTTCTCATGCTATGTGGTCTGAATAAGAGTGCGGCTTAAGATAGTGGCCTAACGAACACAGCATAACGTTGGAGCGTGGCGGCGTTTCGCGAGAGCAAAGATCAGTGATATTTGCCTGACGCTTCACCGCCTGACGATAGTTATAGCGCGAGAACGAAATGACGACACAGAGACAGGAAGGACACGAAGGACACGAGGGCTAACTTGGAAGTTGGAAGTTAGCGGTCGTGTCCTTCGTGTCCTTCTTATCTCTGTGTCGTCGTTCTGTTCTCGCTCTATAACTATCGTCATGTCATACCAACTAGCCCAAGCTGCCACACTAAGTTTCACGGTCGTTATCGTATTCAGCAATATTCGTATGCTTGTGAGCACATGCGAGATCAAAACTGGTCGCGTTCCTCGCTTACCAGCTAGTTGTCAGTGCTCTTGGTGTCCTGTGTAGTTTCTTGTTCTCGCCATTTCGCACACTTTCTACAACTCCCTATCAGGCCAACCACTTTCCAAGACGCTTCGTGGTAAAGCGCCAGTCCAAGAAAAAAATGTAGCCAACGTTCCGGGGTGTTTCGCCTTGCCCCATGTTCAATATGTATGAAGTGTGCCAGCTACTGTGATTTGTTGTAATGGCAGATTTCCTGTGCATCGATATGAAGGTATTATTGTATTTGGAAATATACAGTTCAACTGAAATGGTTATCCTATTTACTCAGGTCGGACATATTCGGTTTCACAGTACTCACCAAAAAGAAATTGACCGGTTAATATTACTGGGATGAAGTGCGTGAAACCGCTGTGGTTCTGCGTCGCTCTTTAGCTTTTAGAGAATGGTGGCCAAACGAGCACAGCATAACGTTGGAGCGTGGCACACTTTGGCTATTTGTGCCTAGTGCTTTAGGCTATCTGGCTATTTGGGCCTATGCACTGCACTGAACGTGCTGCACGTTAGTACCTTGCGTGTTTCATCGCTCCATCTTTCTGCGCAACGTTTTTTCCACTAGTTCAGGGAAGCGGCCTCTGCGAAGTATCCGGTCTCTTCTGATCTCGAGGCTTTGATTCTGTGAAATTACAAGAAACACCCGTGCGCTTCACCAGCAGTCCCTTACGACAGCGCACCTCTGCACGGACAACTTCATAGATGTTACTCCCTCCTCCATTTTTATGACACCGGCGCCGCATGAATAGTGGCCAGCTTATGTCACATAAGACCACCCTCAGTTCGTTTAGTAGTGCTCGATTGTGCTCCATTTAAAGAGTGGCGTGGTGCCCATGATGCCACCAAGCCGCTGTTGCAAAGAACGCAGCACTGCTTTTTATTGCCAGTTGCTGCGTCGTCGGATGTTGAGACATATTTAAACACTGAACAACATTATTCGCGATATCGTCCGGTAGTGGCCAAGAGTGGCGTAGGAAAACAGATACACCTAATCGGAAGGGAGTGCTCCTGGCCATTAACGAGTTGGAGAGTGGGGGCCCAAGACACTTGGTCACCAAGCTGCACTGAGTTCGGAGAAGCAGCACAATTCAAAACTTCGGGCCTGAAGTGCCACACGTCATTAACCTAAATCTATGCGAGACGTGGGCCGGACTGCATTGTGGTTTGTCCGCGTCGTCTACTGGCGACCCATGCTAGTTTTCTATTGTTGGGGGGTCTTTGGTCAACACGAGTGGAAGAGCCCAAGAACTAGTGGCTGGGCTGTTGCGCATGCGCCCCGGTGGCTCTCTTATTGCTCGGGTCCTCAAGCTGTTCGGATCTTCAATTTTAAAACTCTGATATCTTCAACGTCATTATGCGACTTGGCTGGTGAGTCTCTCACATTGTATACACGGGTTGCAGTACATTGGGAACGCCGCAATTTCTCTTGAGCGTTTTAACAAGGAACTTGCACTTCGTTTGTACAAACAATGTTTAATGTGGTTCTCATCGGCAATATCATGAGACACGATAAAGATGTTAAACAAGGGAAGGACTTCTAGTAGTTGTTGACTGTAATACAGTAAGCAAACACTGACAAATGTGCTGCAACGACACCCAGCCTGAACCAAACGGTAAGGACTGTAGATGAATGTATTACATCAGTAGCTGCCTGCAACTTGTGGTGGTGGCAGTCCTTGTCCAACTCAATTTGTGGTTGCAGCGCTCGCTATGCGTCTTATAAATATGTAATAAACGTGTCTCTGTGCATCGGCTAAACCGCACATTTTTTCCTCGCGATCCATGGTTACCGTCTGCAGATGTTGTATTCTTTGACTACCTACGAATTACACGTATAACTTTACCTTGTTCTTGTTATTCGGCTGTAAGGTGTTTGTATTTAATCTGAAGCGTGTACTTGTAAAACTGCGCAGGTGTCTGGGGCAAGTACTATGGCAAGCTCATCGGGCGCATGGAGAAGCTACAGCACGGGGTGTCCGGCATCGTGTACGCGGCCACCGAGGATAGTTTCTACCTGGTCAACTTTACGTACGATGGCAGCGGACCAGGTTAGACTCAGACAAGCCTCTTTTTTTGCTGAAGTGTGCCTGGCTATGAATGTCTTCATAATGTCACGCATGACATTGTGTTTATTTGTCGCTTACGATCTTTGTGACAGCGTGATATACGAGTAGTATACGCGCTGTTAGCGTTCTTCGCCAGGAGTGAATACGGAGTGAGGTGCATAGGTTGTGTACTTGCCTGCTACCCTGCCTGCATCTAGGTGTCTGAATTACACCTGTGGAATGCTTCTATACTTCGCGGTCAGGACGTTGTAATTATCTGTTAATTTCGCATTGTACCTAAGAAAACCTTCGACTTTTTTATTTTCCTGTAGGGGTGGCCACTTGAGCGCTTCTTCTCGCAGGATAACAAAACAGTTCTTAGCGTTCATCTAGACTTTAATTAACACTGTGCCGGCGAAAAACGTGATCAAATGGTCCCCCACAAAACACGCATTTCGGGGCGTCGCAGCTAAGTTACGTGCACTCATTTCGATGCCCTATCTTCGGCTTCAATGAGAGCAATGTGCAACTGTTAATACTCACTAAAAGCATGCTATGTCGTAGGGGAAGTACTTGAATTAGGGAAACAGAAAGTGGCTAAGTGGGGTGCGCGTGCTGAAACATCTTCGTTCAGAAAAGCAAGAATCACAGATATGCCGCAAACGTGAAGCAATGAATGCAACAGCAACAAATTGGAATATCAAGTGAAGATTCACAACCATATCAGAACGTTCCCCACGTTTCTCATGCATAAATGACGCATGAAACCTACTCATAGGCCGAAATCACCGCGAATAAGTGTCTCAGTTGCTACTTCGCTGCGTCTCAAAAGCGCGCCTTTTTCGAAACCGGAGAATGTGCAGCGAGTGCAGTGAGATTTGCGCGCCCGGTAACTACAACAGAATTGCTCTGGTAAAACTCTAATAACATCGACAAATTTGATTAAGCAGCATTTTTGTACAACGATCGGGAGGGACAGGTTGAAAAGGGCCATGACACCCAATTTCCTATTATAGTCTGTGTTATGTGGCTTATTCTTTGTGTATTTAAAATATGCTGACGAAATATCAGTGCTCTTCATAAAGCGATTCATTTATTACTGAACATTTTTATTAGGTTGTGAGGGTCCTCAGAGGCGGCAACACTGGCGAGACGTGGTGTAAATGTAGCAGCTAGCAGATGCATTAAGGCAATATTTTTGTTCAATTGCCAGCTGCGCGTCAAAGTTTAGCTTTCTTATCATCTTGCCACTGAGACTGAACGATTTGAAGTAGCTGACATAATAATAGTAATATGAGGAGTCCTATGTACAAAAAACAAAATATGATTATCAGAGGTGCCGTAGAGGAGGAATCCAGAAATTAGATCTGGTGTTCCTTAACGTGCACTGAAATTGCACAGTACAAGGGCCTCTGCAATTACGCCTGCAATTACGCACGACCATCGAGTCAGCAGCCGCCGAGGCCATGCACTGATCCACCGAGGTGGACTGATTTGCAGCGGCTGAGATGATGGCTCCGCTCCATCCAGGACAAGACGTCATTCGCGCCATGCAAAAATGGCAGTAGGCCGGGTGTTCATCCGTTGTGTTTAGCATAGTATTCTTTACGGCCTGCTTATCATATCTAGGTATCTACTTGTCGTTTTCACCGAAACTCACAAGCTGTTGCGTGACCGAGGCTGGTTCACATCGCCGACGAACACCAGTCACACGACCAAGTTAGTCGCTTTGCGACTGGTCGCAAATGATCGCATTAGCCGCAAAGTGACTGCTTTCGCTAGTCGCTTGCTGATTGCTTTTTTCAGTCGCGCGAATGTAGTCGCAAAACCGCGGGAACCAATCAACGAAGACCAGAAGAGACGCTATCATTTCTTTACGTCCGAACTCATTGCTTTTTTTTTCGTTGTGCTGGCCCACTGCCTTCAAATGCAAACGAGTGTGTTCTTCTGCGCCATCATGGCCGCCACGAAGTACTCGGCTTCGAGATAGCGATGTGCAGCTTGAGCAAAGTGTCGAATGTTCGTGGGGGCGTTCGCAAGAAGCTAAACGTCATCGAAAGAAAGAAAAAAATGGATTGTCCACTATCTTATAAGCACACAAAACAACGGGAGCCTTACTCTCAGAAATACTCCTCGTCGTGCCAGCGCAGGTGAGGAAGTAGGCGGCTTACGTGGCCAGCCACCTCCCGGGAGAACTTCTTTTTGACACAAATGAGCTTAACGCTCGTAACAGCCACGCGCCGCTGCATCCAGACGACGGCTCAAGCCACCGCGCCAACAATTCCCCGTCAACGAACCCTATGTATACAACTTTTCCATATAAACTTCTGTGCATTGAGCAGTGGGTACGCCGAATAAATCTAATGTCATAAAAAATTGATCCGGTATCTGCATGTTTCACTGCGAATGTCGTCGAAAAACAATAGGCTTCCGTCTGGGGAGAGTTAATAAAATGTTTATTTGATGTTTTGCGCGAGAAAATTGGTGAGAGGAGTTCTGGAGGTGCTCCGTTAGAGTGCCTCGACGCGGGCAGCGGAGGCAAACGAGCACATCGAGGTACTCTGCACCGCGTTAAAATCACTGGAACAGCGAAAGTACCCCCATCCTTTTCTCTTCACCGACATGTGCAGTCAGTAAGCTTCGCCGGAAAAATTGTCCAACTCGCTCGGTTTGCCAGCCTCTCCCTGCCACCAGAGTTTGGCGATTAGCGTGCGGTTGTTTTATAGCTTCAGAAAAGCATTGAGGAGCTTTTAGACGTCAAGAGTCATTTGCACACTTAATCGCACGCTTGTTGAGCCATCAAAAAATGCCCGGGTGCAGCGCTTCTGGATGCAGCAACCGGCGGAAAACGGGCAAAGCCCTTTGTTGGTATTCCAAGAGGGAAAAAAATGACGCCACGCAACGAGCTGTGGCGCTCCGCAGAATATGGCGGGAAAAGTTCGCTCCCACAGCTGGTACCCGCCTTTGTGAGGTATAAGCACATTATTGAGAATTGGCAGTTGTTGTTTCGAGAAATGATTGCGTTTACCCGGCGCTATAGAGCAGCGTGTCTCGCCCGGTTGCCGTGGAGGTTCATGAGCAATCACATTGCTGTATTTATTTATGTTTGCCGTAAAATTGACGCCCTAGGGCTCACATTTAGCGTTGAGTGCGTCATGAAAGCTGACTGCTACATATTCACTGCAATAACTTTCGATTGGGTTCGCGTTTGATTTTTGCTGCTTACGTGGATGCTGTACGTTTTTTTATATGCGTGCTTGCATGCGGTTGTCTCTCTTGCTTCATGAACAATGAAAGTATTACTGGTTGACGCTCCTCCGTGGCGAACATAATTGACAGGTGGTAATACAAAAATCATGACATACCTGGCATATACGGCATGATATGTCTGCTATGGTCATAATGCACTCGTGGTTGGCTCGCAAGCTAGTTATATACCAAGATTCGTATTGCATGACACGACTACATAATTGGGCCCTTTATGTGAAGTGCAGAAGAAATTTCTTGTGCTTCGTGTAAATGAACGCGTACAAGTACACATTCTATACAGCTTTCCTACGCAGATCGTTTATACGTTATTGATTGATTGATTGATTGGTTGGTTAAAACTTTATTTTTGTCCTGAGAAGACGCAGGGGAGACCCCGTGCCACCCGGCTAACCCCACGTAGGGACCCTCAAGCCAAGCTTGGCGGGCCATTCACGGGCACTCTGGACGGCCAGGGTTTAATCGTTATGTTCGGGGCTGCGTAAGAGCGCAGCCCACCTGTCCTCGCTGAGAGCGGGGCCGATGGCTCCACATTCCCACAACACATGATTTAATGTGGCTAACGGTCCACAAGCGGGGCAATCCGCACTTGGATACCGTTCAGGGTAGATGGCATGAAGAATTGCAGGGTTTGGATACGCACTGGCTTTCAATAGTCTTAGGGTGACTGCCTGTGCCCTGCACAAGGCCAAGTTTGGGAGAGGGAATACCCTTCTTGACAGATAGAAGTGCTTTGTTATTTCGTTGAACGTAAGTAAGGATTCCCAGTGAGGCAAAGGGACTGTGGAGGCGGCGCGGTCAGTGAGTCCTCGTGCGGCCTCATGTGCGCCCTCGTTCGGGTTAGAGGTAGAGCCCTCAATCGAACCCAGGTGAGCGGGAAACCAAGTGAGAGAATGAGGCGTGATTTCTCGACGCTTTAGAGAAGGCGGAGGGCCTGAGGGGCTACCATCCCGGTTTCGTAGGCTTTTATAGTCACCTTGGAGTTGCTGTATATTGACTCTCTGCGACTATCTAGCATAGCCAGCGCGATTGCAACCTGTTCGGCTATCACGGGCTTCCATGTGCGTACTGTGGCGGAGCAAGTGAGCCTGGAATTTGAGTCGACGATGAAAACAGCGAATGCATATTGTTCGACATATGGCGCAGCATCCACAAAGCTTGCATCAGTGGGGTTGCTACGGACGTGCTCGAGCAGAGCTCTACCCCTGGCCCTACGCCGACCGACTTTGTGTGCAGGGTGCATATTGCGGGGAATGGGTGCGATGCGCAGTTGAGACCTGATGTTTCTGGGAATCTGCATGAAATCGGGGCACTGGTCAATAGAGTTGAGGCCCAAATCATCGAGTATCTTGCGGCCCGATTTGGTTCCGGAAAGCCTGAGCAGCTGTGAGCGCTCTTGCGCCTCGATTATCTCTTCGATTGTATTGTGAACACCGAGCTTGAAAAGGTTTTCAGTACGAGTGCTTACAGGCAAGCCAAGCGCGAGCTTGAAGACCTTTCTTATGAGGGAATTGAGCTTACTTTTCTCTGCAACATGCCAATTATACATGGCCGCCGAGTACGAAAGGTGGCAGAGCACAAACGCATGTATGATGCGGATGAGATTGTTTTCCTTGATTCCCCGGTGTCTGTTGGTGATCCTCCGGATGAGGCCGAGAGCACTTTCCGTCTTGGTAGTAATCTGTCTGAGTGCAGCTCCGTTAGTGCCGTTGGACTCGATATACATTCCCAATATCCGAAGTGAATTCACTCTAGGCACTGGGGACCCGTCACCAGTGAAAAGCCGTATTTCACTTTGAGACGCAGGTTTTCAGTCACGGGAGCCGCAGCCCCGGGGTCTTTTCTTGTAGAGCAGTAGTTCAGATTTCGATGGCGAGCACCTGAGACAGGTGGGACGGAGGAAACATTCGGTCACGTCGATTGCGTGCTGCAAGGCTTCCTCAACTTGACCATCGCTCCCGACGGTACACCAGATGGTTATATCATCTGCGTAGATGGTATGACTGATTCCTTCAATCTTCGCGAGTTCCTTGGGGAGCCCGATCATCATGATGTAAAATGGTGCTGGTGAAATAACTGAGCCCTGAGGCGTGCCGCGTGAACCGAGGTTGATCTCTCGTGAGAAGTACCCTTCGATCTTGAGCTTGGTAGTTCTCTGGTAAAGAAAAGATCTCACGAAGTCGTAGACCCTCTTCCCTAGCCCTAGGCTGGCAATAGACTGGAGAATGAATTCGTGAGAAACGTTGCCGAAAGCCTTCTCCAGGTCTAATCCAAGGATGGCTCTGGTATCTCCTGTGCTCCGGTCGATGATCTGATGCTTATCAGTTTTATGGCATCCTGTGTCGAGAGACCAGCTCTGAAACCAATCATTTTGTGGGTGTACATGTCATTGGTCTCAAGGTGCACCTTGAGTCGGTTCAAAAGGGCGTGCTCTGGGACCTTACGGACACAGGAAGTTAAGGAAATCGGTCTTAGATTATCTATTCCTGGTGCTTTACCAGGTTTTGAGATTAGAAATGTGTAGGCCGTCTTCCACTGTGCGGGAACCTCCCCACTGCGCCACACCTCATTAATCTTTTCTGTAAGGAATTCGATGGAGTTATCGTCAAGGTTCTTGAGCATCTTATTGGTTATGCTATCAGGGCCAGGGGCGGATTCGGCATTTAGGGAAAAGAGAGCCTGCCGTATCTCGGCCACAGTATAGTCCTGGTCCAACTCCGGCACGTCGCACCCCGCGTAGTCCGGAAACTGTGTGGGTGCAGAGCTATCCGCGACTCGCAGATACCTGTCGTTTATACGTGTGTTGAAATTAATAAAAGTGGACAAAGTTTTATGCTACACTTTTTTTTTCACTCCTTCCCAGAAAAAGTGAAATGCTGCTCCAAAAGAATCAGCATGCGCGCAGATGTGACAAAATCGATGTCATGGTGCATGCAGTTACTTATTTACGGTGTTCGGCTGCTGTCCCGAAGGATGCGCGCTTGATTCCGGCTATTTTCAATGGAGGCGAATAGCTGGTATGTGAGTGCCCAATAGAGACGTCACGAAACAGTGGCGACCACTCCTATTTGTTTATTTGAATAAAAAGCACCAAGTGGTTCATCTTTTCAGAACCCTCCACTATCGCGTCTATCATAATAACATCGTAGTTTTGGGACGTATATAACTCCTGCACTCGTCTCATGTATTTTAGCATGTACCCAAATCATCATAAGAAATGCGAGCAGCGCGGTGCCTGCGGCATTACGCACTTCGCTCATAAGATTTATTTTTATCATGCTCTAACCTTAACGGGACGAATAATCACCCTTCAATGCGTCATGCGCGAGCTGATTGTGTTTTTATCAACAGATAGGCTACAAGCGCTTTAAGGTGGTGGTCCAACACAGGCGGCAAACACTCCGCATTTTACGCACTGTTCTCGCTGCGCTCAACGAATAAATTTCAATTGTGGACATTCAAAAAGCTTATGACTCATTGCTTCTAATGACACCTAACGTTAATCCCTCGTCTGAAGGCTTATTTATTAGCAATAAAAATAGTGTGAGCATCAAAAGAGCTTGTGTTGCACAACCCTCCGTTCTACGGCGAGGGAAACTGCTCAACCTAGCAGTGCCAAATTTACTGTGCTATTAGACGAAGTGTTATTCAACGATTCTTTCAAGAGATATTGAATATAAACAAATTAGTAATATATTTATGCTCCATTCAAAATGGGCGAAATTATGAAAGCTTGTGCGTGAATCCTCTTGCTTTCTTTTCAAAGTGGGACCATAATATTTAGTGGTTCTCTAGAATACAATACACTTTCCATACGTGGTTTCTTCGGGCTCTAATGAAACCTTGATGAATCATAATTGTGTCTATGCGGCAGTTCATGGCTCTACTTAGTCACGCATTAACGATGAAGCGACAAAATTAAACAAGCTGATGCTATGAACTCCAGAGTAATGAAGCAGGAGGTTCTCTCCAGGATTCTATGCAGAGATTATATTAGGCAACCTATAATATAGCAGTGAATTAGGTAATTTTTCTGCTGGCCAGTTCCACAGAAACTGGATTTTTTAAACGCTAGTTAACAAGAAGTATTGCACATTAGTAGATGTATATTGTTTTTTTTTTCTATGTACTGGTGTTCACTCACTGAAATGAAATTAAGATCAAGTTGTTTTATGTGAGTTCAATCGTTCGCGAAAGGCCGCCCGACTAAACAACAAAAAAAAAGTGGTAGAACAGGTATGCGTATTTCTCCAGGCTTCATAGTTTGCCTCGCCATGTAGGTCTATTCACCGCACGTAACAGACACACATACTGGACACACTAGGTGTGGAAGATGGAGTCACTAATCTTCTAAATGATATCTATAAGGGTAACAATGCAGTTATAAAATGGGAAAAACAAGTATCCAAGCCCACAGAGGTAAAACGGGGGCTTAGGCAGGGGTGTCCTCTGTCACCATTGTTATTCTTGATGTACCCAAAAGGAATACAGGCCAAATTAGAGGGACATGGACTGGGCTTCAACTTCTCTTTCGTCAAACAAGGAAAACTCATTGAACAGGCACTAACATTATTGATGTACGCAGATGATATAGTGCTAATGGCCGACAACAAGGAAGATTTGCAGAGGTTGATGGACATCTACAGCAATGAGGGAGATAACTTAGATTTCAGATTCAGTAAGGAAAAATGAGCAGTGATGATTTGTAATGATAATGAAGGTAGTAAGCTTAGAATACAGAAGGTCACGCTAGAGATAACAGATAAATACAAATGTCTGGGCGTATAAATAAGCAATGGGACCGAGTACCTAAAGGAACACAATATATACGTGACGACTAAAGGTAACAGGAATGCAGCGGTGATGAAAAACAGGGCACTGTGGAATTACAATAGCTATGATGTTGTGAGAGAAATATGGAAAGAGGTCAAGGTTCCTGGTCTGACGTTCGGCAATGCGGTCCTATGTATGATACAAGAAGTTCGAGCAAGATTAGAAATTAAGCAACGTGGAATAGGTAGGCATGACTTAGGAGCTCACGGGAATACACCAAATCAGGGAGTTCAAGGTGATATGGGACGGACATCATTTGAGGGCAGGGAAGCTAGCAGCAAGATAAAATTTGACAAGCGATTGAGAGAAATGGGGGAGGAGCGTTGGGCTAGGAAGGTTTTCAGCTACTTGCACATGAAGAATGTCGATACAAAAGGGAGGACGTGAACCAGAAAATTGACTGGTAAATACTTAGAAAACAGCAGGGGGCCAAACCAAAAAGAATTATTGGTTAAGAAGAAGGTGAAGGAAGCTGAGGCCGAAATGTGGAGAATTGGCATGATTAAGAAGTCCGAACTAGAGATCTATCGAACTTTTAAGCAGGAAATTGCCAAGGAAAGGATCTATGATAATACTCGGGGTAGTTCTCTACTGTTTAAGGCCAGGGCGGTAGTATTTCGAGGCAAGACATATCGAGCCAAATATGAAGGGGTACACACGGTATGCAGTGCGTGTGGAGAGGAAGAGGAAACTGCCGAACACTTGATAATGTTCTGTGAAGGGCTCCACCCTATAGTTCAGGATGATGGCGAAGAGTTTTTCAAAGCACTGGGGTTTAGAGACAGGGAGGGCAAAATATACTTTAAGCGGGTAGACTTAACTAGAAGGAGGTTATCTGATTGGTGGCTAAAGTCAAAGCGCGAGTGAAAATTGAACCCTTCACTGCAAAGTACGAGTCCTCAACCTCACTATTTAAAGGAAAAAAATAAATCTAGTTTTTGGTTCACTAAGTATAACGGCTTGGTGGCGCTAGCCACCGCCCGATCTAAAGGGTACAGCCATATCCATCCATCCATCCATCCATCCATCCATCCATCCATCCATCCATCCATCCATCCATCCATCCATCCAAAGCACCGTTTTGGTGCGCGCGCGCATTCAGATGCTCGCCGACAGAGGATGGACAAGGCTAGCGGTGTGGTGGTGGTAGTGGTTACAATGAAGAGGAAAAAGGCACCTAATTTCTGTCTGCCTTCAGGCGACACGGCGCAGTGCCTTATAGGGGTGGGGGGAAGGAGGGATAAAAAGAATAGAAGGAAAATAGAAGGAGAAGAAGACAGCCAACGAGAGAAAAAAGAAGGAGATAGGAAAGTGGGGATCCGGTCGAAGCAG
Organism: Rhipicephalus annulatus; assembly: GCA_013436015.1. Lineage (NCBI taxonomy): Eukaryota > Metazoa > Arthropoda > Arachnida > Ixodida > Ixodidae > Rhipicephalus > Rhipicephalus annulatus. Next base: position 299,097 of record WOVY01012796.1, on the reverse strand, counting down.
TCCAAGGGCGGGGTGCCACAATGCGAGAGCTGCACGGCTGCAGGAGACCGCGGAGGGCGAACCAGTCGGCGGGAGCTACGCTGAAGTCGGAGATCGCGAGGGCACAACCGTCCAGCTTGAAATCCTGTGAGCGAATCTGTCCGCGCTGAGCGGCGGCGGCACGAAGGGGCGCCGACGTGCGGGCGCGCAATGGGGAAAGGGCGCCGCGAAGCTGTGTGGCGGCGCCGCCAGGGCTCTGGTAGGTGTTCTGTCGTACTACAACGGGAGGCCCAAGCTTCGCGGCAGCGGCGTGTGGACCCACCTTCGCCCGGCTCTCCATCGTTTACCCTGTGGATATGCTGTCATTTCTTTAATTTTTTTTTCTTTCGGTACTACGCGAGGCATCAGTGAAAACAACTTCTGTATCGCTGGAGTAGCTTTGGGTAATACGGTGTGCTTTGGCTTTACGCCGTCCCGTATGGTGTTGGGGCTGCATGTTGCGAGGCAATGGGGGCACGTATGCTTGCTCACTTAGCATTGTTGAAATTTCGACCTTGATGCTGTGCTGCGTATATTATTTGATGCCGAGTTTTCCTAGCACGTGTAGGCCCGGGCGGGTCTTGCGCTAAGACTGAACGCACTCGGAAGGGAGAATCTTCATCTGTTTCTAAGCCCAAAGAGGAAAAGAAATTATTTCTCAGGTGCAGCAATGGTTGTACTGTTTCTTAGTGCGAACACATTATTTGAAAGCAGTCTCGCTAGCCTCCACAGGGTTGACATGATGTATGAAAGGGAGTATAGAAAAGGATGTTCGTAGAACAAACACAGATGGGCTGAGACATGTCACTCTTATTTACATTTTCTATGAACGCTCACTGAGAGTCGTCACAATTATGAATATTATTTATTATTATGAATATCCTATTATTTATGAATATGCATACCCCTTTCCCGCCCTCCCACTAAGTGCATTGGTGAGTCCGATTGTGCGGCTACTTGCTAATCTCTGCGTTCGTGTGCTTCCGTCGCATTTCTAAAAGGGCTGTTGGTGAAAATGAAGAATTTTCTAAAACATGCGGTTCGTGGGAGCTCATAGTTTACCAGAATTTTGGTTATAGCACAAACATGGCGAAAGCCAGATGAGAAATTGCAGGAACTGACTTATATGTATGTATATATATATATATATATATATATATATATATATATATATATGTGTGTGTGTGTGTGTGTGTGTGTGTGTAGCTCCACATTCCTTTCCTCAAGTTTTGTTATCACTCCATTACGCTATAGTACGTTACGTTCAGCGCGAACCGCGCCTATGATGTTCGAGAAGCTTCGAGGCTGAAGTAGATAATTTTGTCAAGATTACGCCCGCTTCGTGATAATTGCAGATTATTCTGGAACCTACGTCGTCGCTAGTGATAAAACTGGAATATTCTATGGCAAGGGTGTAAATGCCGACACGATTCGCCGATTGATAGTTGTTTGACGACCCACGCTCTGCTCACCGTTATCAGTGCCAGTGTCTTCCCGTAATCTAACTTTTCTTTTACGTGGCCACAAGTGCGGCCCGAATAAATAGTTTATTATTCGACCTGCAGTCTGGTCCCTTCATCCACAGGCCACGTCACGGGGCCCCGTGACAATATTATCCCACGTGATAAGATATAATAGGTGTTCCACCTAATTCTGATAGAAAGAGCTTTAGGTTTTAGAAGAACCATTTGCTTTAGCAGGTTCTAACTTCTATATACAGGGTGTCCCACATAACTTGAGCGAAAATTTGAAAGTCAAAGGCACTTAGGAAGTGAATTGAACCAAGCGCATGCTACTCGAACTAGCCTGTAGGCACTCAGGATATTTTTTTTTATTTCTCCCAATAGTAATTAATAATTTTAATTACCTATTTTTACATTATTGGCTGAAAACCCGAAAGATGAAGACTGAGATGCAGAGCACTTTCAGAAACCACCGACTAAATTGTTTCCTGTACGATACGCCTAGCGCTGTTACTTTTTTTTCGCGTTTTAAAGGAAGCCTATAGCAGCCCTATAGCAGTGCGATCGCGGTCTGTCACGCGGATTATTTTTTCCCGATTTCGCGGGCTTTCTTTCGACGTGGAAAAAATAACAGCACTAGACGTACCGTGCAGGAAACAATTTAGTCGGTGGTTTCTGAAAGTGCTCTACATCTCGTTGTTCATATTTTGGGTTTCCAGCCAATTATTTAGAAATAGGTAATTAAGAATTATTCATTATTTGTATGGGTAGGAATAAAGAATAGCCTGAATGCCTCCACGCCAGTGCGAGTAGTATGCGTTTGGTTCAATTCGCCACTGAAGTGTCTTTCATTTTCATATTCTTGGCTCAAGTTGTCTGGGACACTCTGTATAAGTGGTAGTCATGTGTTAGAGTAATCAACAAGGTGAACTTTATTCAGGTAACGATTTCATTGTGGTTGGAGAAGGTAAAACTTCGGAATAACCGTATAAAACCCTAAGGTTATTTTGTGCTCAAATCTGCCGGAGTGTTCTTCTTGCGTAAGCTACGTTGGCTGAGGGTGACCAGTTTCGCGTGGGTTACGGTGAGCTGTTCGGCGCAAGCGCGACATGCACTGACGTCACATGACGCACAGATTGCGCACCGAGTGCCTGGCAGTTGCTGGGGTGTATAGTGTCACAATAGTAGCTGGCGCTTGAATCGCGTAGGATGGCTTGTTCACGAGTTTATCTATAACTAGCGCTACCAATATTTTGGCACAGCTGAGCTAAGCCACAGTAATAAATTTTTAGAGACGTGAAAATGCCAAGAAAATAAGTTATGCTCGTACGACGCTTCATCAAGCCAGTGCCACAGTCTCTACATCAAAAAGAAGATTAGCGGCCATGCCAGTGCACTAAACGCTTCAAAGCATTTGATTGATCTTATGTTCAATTGTTATTTTATTGACGTGAGTGAGTCTCTCTCTCTCTCTCTCTGTGTGTGTGTGTGTGTGTGTGTGTGTGCGTGTGTGTGCGCGCGCGCGCGCGCGTGTGTGTGTGTGTGTGTGTGTGTGTGTGTGTGTGTGTGTGTGTGTGCGCGCTCACACTTGAGCAAAATAATTCGCAAGAAGCGTGCCGACTTTATATGAACAGACGCATACCTGCAAAAATAATTAAGCTGATTGGACCTAACTTACCAAATAGACACCGCGAATTTGGTGCGCCGCACATGCTGGCCTGGAAGGGGATGAGATAACGGATGCTTTAGCTCGAGTTTCGGCGAACCCAGCGAAGCGTTAGCCTCCCGCAAACGAGTCCCATTTAATGGCCCCGTAAGATTATCTCGCTTACCAACGGAGCACTCGACAAAAATATAGTACCCCTCATAAATTAGTTAAGGACAACACGCCACGGATCTTCGCAAGATGCAGACGGGAGTGTTTTCAAATTTATTGCGGCTCAGTAAAATATATCCTACGTTATCGTGACGCTTGTTCGTGGTGCAGCAATTCGCCAGTATTATATCATATCTCTTGTGTGATCGAAAGTAAGATAACTTGAAATCGTTTTAGGTAACACAGTTGTAATTAGTTCGGAGCAGTGGAAGGCACAACTTGCCGGCTTAGACCCAGAGGTGCAATCAGCACTTCTGAGTCATGTTAGGCGAGCGGCGCAAGCCAGCGAAGCCCTGGTCTTGAGGCCCCAATCAACATGCTCCTGAGCACCCTTTTTTACTCCTTCCCTAAAAATAAAGTTATGTTATTCAGTCTGCCAGCTGTTGCTGGGGCATCATTTGTAGTGGCGGTAAAAATACGCCAACACTTGGCCGATTGTGGGAGAAAGACGCTGTCTGCGTCTGTGCTCCTTGCTTTTCGTCGGCCGATTTCGGTCGCGAGATGCGAAAAACGCGTGAGGCGACACTAAATGTATACTTGCGCGCCCAATTTTCTCCCTGTTTAAAAACGTGGATGAGCGGCGTCGGCTGGTTTCTTCCTTCAAACTACTGGCAAGATGGCGTTAGCTAATGCCACTTTAGAGAAATCTTGTAGATACCACGAATGGTGGGAATTGTTGTAAAGCGAAGCAGCCAGTAAAGAGTTGCATAGATTGACTTGCTTGTCTTTGAACCAGCTGAAGCCATTCATATCACGACATGTACTTTAACATATATCACATGTTTGTCATGCATGCACGCATTTGGAATCTGGTATATGTCAAGCGAATGAAATGCACTTTCGTATATTCTGGTATAGACAGCGCATAACCTATCGTGTCCGGCACACATTCAGGTCATACTAAGCAAGTTTTGGTATACATCCAGTGAATGAAATGCCCGGACGCACAGCCAGGCACTGTTATGTTAATTGTGTGGTACATGTTATGCATGCTAATATTTTTGTTACAATCTGTCAGTCAATTTCTTCATATAGTAACGTCACGGAATACTATACCGACGTATATAGCGGAAAAGCTGCGAACATGAGCTTTTTATAGAAATTGTGCAGTACATAAAATTCAAGACATGATTTTACTTTATCACCTGTCATTGATGTTGGTCATCTAGTCCTCCCCCTCCCTACTCTATCAATTTTGTGTATACCAATGGAGTGAAGCGGACGCGAGAACAGTGAGAGCGATGCATGTAAACCATGCCCGACAAAGAGGTAGACCAAATTTTCGCGTTAAAGTGTCCCAAGAAAGCCCATTGTCTATAAAATTTAGAAGGTTTAGTGCGCATAGTCAAAGCTCGACAAAGAAAAGACGAGTGTTCCATATCGCCATGATGTCGAAGAGCGTCGCAGAGCCTTGCACGAACATAAATAGCCGACCCGATAACGACGACCGTATCTGCAGTTGGCAAGAGCAGCATAATGCGAAAGTTGCAGGTGTGGTTCACTTTACATGCTTCACATTTATACCTTCTCCTGGTTTTGTGTCATTTGACAATGGGAATGGGCTTGAATGAGACTGACAACTTGGTGACTGTTTGCGCAGACGCATTCTTTTGGGCAGGCAGCAGTCCGGAACCAGACGGCGCGGGCGAGATTGTGGCTGACGAGAACGGCAGGTGAGCAAGCGATGCACAATTCATAAAAAACGCATGTCACATTTTGCAAAGGCTGTTTCAAGCGTCGTTTTACAGAAAGGTCAAGTAAGCAGTGCTTCCATGGTTAGGCCTTATACCTCTTTCTTTTTGTGTGTCATGAGATGATAGTGCACGCGCGGTCTTCGTAGTTTTTCGAATCACGCGCAGAGTCATTCAAGGCGACAAAAAAACCTGGAATATTTTTACATGCTCATACAGGGGTGATTCTCTTGCAAGGACATTTTCGGATGCGCTCAGTGCGTAGGTAAAAGTTTGATGTGGTCTAAATTAATTCTACAGTACGTCGTGCCTCAAGGTAATATCATGCAAAATACTGCATAATTATTTGGTTAAGGATATGAAAATTCCTCTCTGGCACGGCCGCTGAAATGGCGCCGAATGAAAAAAGATTACAGTGATGTTGTTTTGGGGTGGAGTGCATGTATACGCTGACGACATCGTAATTTTTGGTACAGCTGCAGCTATACGTACACTGTATCAGAGTGCAGTTTTTGTATGGATGCTGTGCATACGTGTTTCGACAACATTAATCTATCTTTAAATATTAGGAAAAGCGTAATCGTATCAGGTGGTCAAAATTCTCCGAGCCTTCTCTATGGTGTCTCTCATAATCATATGGTAGGTTTGGGAAGTTAAACTCCACATATCAAGTGCAATTGTAGTTTTCCACTAAGTGTTCCTGTGCAGATCTCAGTACTTTACAGACGGGGCGCTATCCCGCAGGTAGAATTTTTGAGGGTTTGGAGTGACTTACAGCAAAAGCTAAATTGGAGTTGCATATAAAAAATATGACAAACAAATAAGCGCGGGTGGTAGGGATGCTTCGTAGACTCGGAACTAAACGATCTGGTTTACGTCGTCATGTGCTCTTCCTGATATATTTTAAGTATATTGGCCACATATTAGACTTTCAATGCGTCTTGTTTCCTTGGGCACCCCCTACAAACTTCGACCACTGGCATATCTAAAACTTTAGGGAGCCCAATTTCTATAGCTTGAGCTCCCCAAATTTGTCGCAAATGTTATGCTATATACAGAAGCGCACCTTCCTTCTCTTTACAGGGTTCCAAATACTAGCAGCTCGTACCTTGCTAAAAATATGTGCATCCCCACAGAAGAGGTGGCATTGTGTTTTCATTCATGAGCCGACGGCCTCTTCTCACCAAAAGTTGTCTAGATTAAGGTGCCCACAAGAGATCGTCATAGAAAAGCTCTTAAAAACATTACACGTAAACTTTCGTGGAGTAATGGTGTGATGAAGACCTATTCAAACAATTAGACTGAAATTTGACTACATATTTCTTAAGAAGTACAACGGTCTTCCCGGTAGGTACCTAAACACCATTTTAAAAACCACCTGGCCAGATTATAATTAAACATTGTAATAGCAACTGATGCGTCAGTTTGTGAAGAAAAGGCAAGAGTGGGCATTGCATCTTCAGTGTCGGATTGATTTTTTTTTCAATTCGTTTACCTGATTTTACACATGTTTTTCAAACGTAATGGCTCGCAATTGTTTTAGCATTACGACAATTGCCTCTGTCTATAGCAGACACTGTCATTCTTACAGACTGCCTGTCTGTCAGTGTTTTTTATTATTTACACCTATTATGTCTAATGCTTTAGAAGTGTTTTTTCCTTTGCCCCAAGATATTTACGTCTCATTCGCTCGGTATGCGTACCAGGTCATAAAGCTTTAACCCTCAGTGAATATGTCGATGCACTTGCAGTGGCCTCACGTAATGGAGCGATAATAGTCCCATAAATTCTATATATTGATTGCCGCGGCATGATTTGAAAAAAATTGTCTCATCAGATATCTTTGAAAGATCTCGCTTGGCAACATCTCAGTTTGCTCATTATAAATACCCATGAAACGATCAATGATGCTTTTCTTAGAGGGCGGGAATATCAATTACGAGAATACGTCGTTTAGTCCCTCCCCTGAATTTTTTCCTACACAGGCCTGGTCTGGTAAGTCACCATTATGGCCCCTTTGCCACGAGAGTGAATTTCTGCATCATTTCTTCTTAACATGCAGGTTATTTACAAATCAAACGAAAAGACAGTTGGAAGACTTTTCCGTATGATGGCCTTAAATTTATCCCCTCCGGCGGTTATGTGTTTTCGCGCAACTGAAAACGGCTATGGGCACAGGAACTTTTGTGAAGCCATATGCGATTTCCTAAAGGAAAGCACACGAATACAATGTAAAGCTTAGGCTATAATTCACTTTATTTTTAACCCTATCAGCTTGTTGGTTTTTTTTTGCCATTATTTATTCTATTCTTAAATTGTGTTTTACCAATCTGTTATCCCTATGCAAACGTATTAGGCTGGTAAAACAACTTTATTGCTAAGATAAGGTACCGTCCGTTTTATGCCCCATCCCCCGTAGTGGGTTGCGCCGGGAATTTAGGGGCAACCAACCAACTAACCAACCAACCAACCAGTTGACCTGTGAACCTGTGCGTTTTTTGTAGTGCTATCTCGATGATTGCTGTCTACAGCTGGATAAATACTCCTAGCAGCGTCTTTCTGGGGAAGGTGGAGGGTTTTACAAACGCCTGCCTCTAAAACTACGCAGCGCTGCAGGTCGCAGGCTCAAATCCCGGCTCCGGTGGCTGCATTTTCGATGGAGGCGAAAATGCTGTAGGCCCGTGTGCTCAGATTTGGGTGCACGTTACATGATTCCAGGTGGTCGAAATTTCCGGAGCCCTCTACTACGATGTCTCTCATTATCGTGTGGTGAATTTGGGACGTTAAACCTCACATATCAATCAATCAATCAATCAATTAATCCATCGAAACCATGCAGCGGACGCCGCTTTTTTCCAGCCACAATGCACAAAGATGGCGCGCAGTCCTCGCAGTTCCGCGCCAACTCCGATACTTAGGATCTGTTCTCACCATCTCAACCCTGGCACATTTTGCGACATGCACAAAATTGAAGTTGAAGAATAGCTCGTGTTCTACAAGCACGTCAGCAAGAATTACAGGTGAGATCAAACGTGTGTGCTAGAAAACGTCTTACCTAAGAGGTACTGCACGAGCATGGCATGAGATGCTCGAGAAAGAACTGACAAGTTGGGACATCTGTAAGCAGAAGCTCCGTGACTTGTTCAGTGGGTTGCTCGACAGGTGGCTGCCCGACTGGAGCTGGTGTCATGAGTTAAATCATTCACGGATTCGTCCGTCGCATACATTCAAAACGTTCGCGCCCTGTGCCGCAAATCTGACAAAGACATGACCAAGGTGGACAAAGTCAGCTATGTGTCACACGGGGTAGCTGACAATGCCTTTCGCCTACTAAGGTGCCAGGACTATACCACGGTTGACTCGATCATCACTGAAAGTCGGAGGTGTAAATAAGCTAAAAGCAACAAGATTATTCAGCGCTCAAGCCACCTTCCAGCGCTGCGGTGACTTCCTCGTGCGAAGATGCAGCGACACCGCTCCCTATGGCGAATTCTAACTTCAGCAGGATTCTTCGCCAGGAGCTGCAAGCCATGGCCCACGCCATGGCTTGCAGCTTGCATGGTTATTAGGCCATGCCGTAAGACAACTAAACAACTGTATCACTAATTCTACCCGACGTGCGCCACGCCAAAAGTTCGCTAACATTTATGCGTCCTGCATTCTCAAACCGCTAGCCTTCAACACCAGCCTACGAGCATTCATCCTTGCCCACAACGCCTGGCGCAATGCCATGGCACTTGTTGCTGCTGCCTCTTTGGTTCCACAGTTTTCCTCACGATACCAAAGTTCATTTGAGTGGCTCCGCCAAGACTACTGACCAATATGTTTTCATATTATCGCGTCGGCCACATTTTTCGCAATGGCCGCAACAAATGATATTCCCGATTAAGTTTTTTCAGGTGACCGGCGTCCGGATCGTGGACAGCATTCTCCAGCAACTTCTCCCGAAGGCCATTTCTAGGACCACCCATCTCGCCTATCATTTCCACGTTCGGAACTATGCTTCCAACTACGCCAACGTCGTCGCCCAGAAAAATTTCAGCCACGTGCCGTCACCTCAGGGTCACCAGTCATTCTCCCCTCAGCGTCGTCGCCCTCCGTCGCCTGCTTATTTTACACCTCCCGGAAAACTGACAAATGCAGCTCTTCAAAAGGCGGCACCTCATTGTCGAATCTGACCCAAATTGCTGCCAATCTGACCCAAAGTGCTGCCAAAAAATTGCTGCCAATTTATACCCGCAAACTTCTTAATCTCATCTGCCCACCTAACCTTCTGTCTCCCCCGAACCCGCTTGCCTTCTCTGGGAATCCAGTTAGTTACTTTTAAAGACCAGCGGTTATCCTGTCTACGCGCTACATGCCCAACCCATGTCCATTTCTTCTTCTTGATTTCAGCTATGATATCCTTAACCCCCGTTTGTTCCCTAATCCACTCTGCTCTCTTCTTGTCTCTTAAGTTTACACCTACCATTTTTCTTTCCATTGCTCGCTGCGTCGTCCTCAATTTAAGCAGAACCCTCTTTGTAAGTCTCCAGGTTTCTGCTCCGTAGCTAAGTACCGGCAAGATACAGCTGTTATATACCTTTCTCTGGAGGGATAGTGGCAATCTACCTGTCATAATTTGAGAGTGCTTGCCGAATGTGCTCCACCCCATTCTTATTCTTCTAGTTACTTCAATCTCGTGGTTAGGCTCTGCGGTTATTACCTGCCCTAAGTAGACATTGTCTTTTACAACTTCAATTGCACTATTACCTATCTCGAAGCGCTGCTCCTTTCCTAAGTTGTTGTACATTACTTTCGTTTTCTGGAGAATAATTTTAAGACCCACCTTTCTGCTCTCCTTTTCCAACTCCGTAATCATGAGTTGCAATTCGTCCCCTGAGTTACTCAGCAATGCAATGTCATCGGCGAAGCGCGAATACTAAGGTATTCTCCATTAACTCTCATCTCTAACTGTTCCCATTCTAGGCTTCTGAAAACCTCCTGTAAGCACGCGGTAAATAGCATTGGGGAGATTGTGTCCCCCTGCCTTACACCCTTCTTGATTGGTATTCTGTTGCTTTCTTTATGAAGCACAATGGTAGCAGTTGATCCCCTGTAGATTTCTTCCAGAATGTTTATATATACTTCATCTACGCCCTGATTCCGCAGTGTCTGCATGACGGCTGATATTTCTACTGAATCAAACGCCTTCTCGTAATCTATGAGGGCATTGTATAGTGGTTGATTATATTCTGAGCATTTCTCTATTACCTGATTGATATTATGAATGTGGTGAATTGTTGAGTAGCCTGTTCGAAATCCTGCTTGTTTCTTTGGTTGATTGAATTCTAATGTTTTCTTTACTCTGTTAGCAATTACCTTTGTAAATAGCTTGTATACTACAGAGAGCAAGCTAATCGGCTTGTAATTGTTCAAGTCCTTGTCATCTCCTTTCTTATGTATTAAGATGATGTTAGCGTTCTTCCAAGACTCTGGTACTCTTCCCGTCAGGAGACACCTCGTAAACAGGGGGGCTAGTTTTTTTAACACAATCTGTCCTCCATCTTTCAGCCGATCTGATGTTACCTGATTCTCACCAGCAGCTTTGCCTCTTTGCATGCTCTCCAAAGCTTTTCTGACTTCTTCTATCATTACTGGTGGGGTGTAATCTGGGTTTCTGCTAGTTCTTATAGTATTAAAGTCGTGGTTGTCTCTGCTACTGTACAGATCTCTGTAAAACTCCTCCGCTATTTCAACTATCCTATCCATATTGGTAGTTATTTTGCCCTCTTTGTCCCTTAGTGCATACATCCGATTTTTGCCTATCCCAAGTTTCCTCTTCACTGCTTTGACGCTTCTTCCGTTTTTCAGAGAGTGTTCAATTCTCTCCATGTTATACCTTCTTACATCGGATACCTTACGCCTATTAATCAACTTCGAAAGCTCTGCCAGTTCTATTTTGTCTGTTGTACTAGAGACTCTCATGATTTGGCGCTTCCTAATGAGATTCTTCGTTTCCTGGGAAAACTTGCCAGTGTCCAGCGGTGTGTCAGTCAAGTTCGTGGTTATTTTTATAAAAATTTTTAATGAAATGAGATTTCTGCTGATTACCCCCTTAATTAAGGGCCTAGAGAGTACGGAGTTAGGCCTCCGGTTAGCCTATGGGGTGCTGTTTATGAATATATCAAGCGGACAAAATTTAAATTCGTTTGTGAGGTGATGTTACCAAATTAATCTTTTTAGTGATTAGGCTTATTTTGGTCACGAAATAGTTCCGGTACTACAACTCCTGTCCTGATGAAACTTGAGCGGCGACAGGTCTACCACTAGGGCTTTGCACTGTATGAGTTAGAAGTTTTCCGGTAGGTTATTACCAAAGTTGCGGGGGGAAAAAACACGTGGTCCAAGATTTTGATCTGACGGGCGTATCTTTCTCCCGAGCAGTGAGCCACCCTCCTCGTGAGCGAGGGCGAGGGAAGACGCGGGCGCCACACGTTTATTAGCGGTTCTCGTTAAATTCTTTCTAACTCTGTATCTTCCGGTTACCTTAAGCTATCAAAAATATTTTTACACGGAAAAAACTGGACTGTTGTGTTCTAAAAGAAGATATTAGCTATTTTTCGGTGGCGTTTGTAGCCCTTTTTGAAAAATTGTTTTAATGAAATGAGTTTTTTGCTGATTACCACCTTAACTAAGGGCCTAGAGTGTACGGAATTGGGCCTACTGGTAGCCTATGGGGTGCTTTTTATTATTATATTAAGCCGACAAAAATTAAATGCGTTTGAAAGGTGATATTACCAATTTAATCTTTTTAGTGATTAGGCCTAATTTTGATTGCGGAATAACTCTGGAACTATTAAACCTAGTCTGATCAAACTTCAGCAGCGTCAGGTCTACCCTAAGGACTTTCAACTTTGTAAGTAAGAAGTTTCCCGGTAGAATATTAACGAAGCTACAAGTGATCGTAAAAAAAGACGTGGTCCGACTGTTGTTGTTTTCACGGATTAACACTGTTTTTCGCTCCTAAAATATAAAATTTTCGTTTGTAATAGCAGTATTTGTAGCGGTTGAACTCCTTGTATCCTCACGAACAAATAGACACCACTCTGACCCTCCTAGATCCATAATTGCTAAAGTTATAGGTAGATATGTGCAGAGCTCACTTACTTCTACCGATTACTAAATTCAGACGAAATTTACTTACTGTCCTTATTGATTATATAACCAATAATGCTCAAATCTACATTGTGCTCACTCATCTTCTGGGGGTTCTACGCTTCATTCTCGCCTAAAGGAAGTTCTGACGCCTGCTTCAGTGTGCCTGGCCAACAGAAGCCGAGCATCAGTTCTTGACATATGCACTTCTCATGTTACTGCTGCCGGCCACCAAACTTCAGCTCTCTTCGCTGTTTTCAATGCTTGCCCACACGATGTCATTCTTGGAGTTTATTTCTTGATTAGTCACTCTGCGCTCATGAATTGAAGCACCAGCAGCGTTTTAAGGCTCGATTTACCTTTGTGCTAGGGTATTACTTCTGCACGCCGCTTTAGATTACGAAGCACAGTACTTGCACGGCTACCGGCCCAGGCTGCTTTGTACGTCCGTATGCTGCCGTTTTCACGTGTCTCTGACGAAGACTGTATAACATATAGCTCCCCTCATTGGTCTCATGTTTTCGCGCAACATCACCTTATTCCATAGCATAGTGGTTGGGTCGCGAACAACAGGATGTTTCTTCCGGTTCTCAAGTTTTCTACTTCTTCCCAAGTTCTTTCTCAAGGCATTACCCTAGCAGAACTATTAAGTTTGTATGATGGTGTGATTTTTAGTTCCACCCTTGACGTGAAAACTAAGACGAAACCTGTTATAACTGCCAAAAATACGGAATTCCTGGACCAAATTATCTCCAATGACCTATAGCTTTTCAAGTGAAGTACTATGATGTTATCTTTCCTTATCTTGATATTTTTCACATCGATGACCATCCTGTGGGTCACGCAAGCGTCGTATCTCACCGTATCGACACCGCCGACACCAGTCCCTTGCAGAAACGCCGTTACAGTGCGTCTTACATTGAGCACCAAGTTATTTTTATCTTTATTTATTTATCAGATACTGCCGGCTGCCTTTTGGGAGCCATGGCAGGAGTGGGTACATGACATTGCATCGTTTCAGTCGACAAGCGAAATAAAACAAGAAAGAACAACAGAACAAATGCGCATATGTCTAATGATAACAATCATGCGGCCGAATGTGAACTCAAGACGTGAACATAAAAAAAACAAGCCCAACAGCATTTGCAATAATACACTGAGGTATGACACAGGAGCAATAACACATACAGGATCGAGTGATTGAACACCCGAAAGACGCATACAACATTTCAGAACATGAGTGGAACGGCCAACGAACCAAATAAGCATGTGAACCGAAGGACAGCTTACGTCAACAAAAGAATACCGCGAAATAAATAATTACCTGCATACATTTCAAGCTGTAAAAGAGAAAGAATGACAAGAACTGCGCATAACAACACAGATAATCTTGCGTGGCATTTGTGAACGCATGAACTGATGATAGACCGACTATGTCACATGGAAGCTCGTTCCATTCTGCTATCGTTCGAGGAAAAAACGAAAATTGATACACCTTCGTCTTATCCTGAAGGAGGTAGACAAAATGCTCAAGGAAGACGCCATTGAGCCCTCATCTAGACCTTGGGCATCACCTGTGGGGCTAGTTAGGACAACAGCTGTGATGCATCGACTATAGCCATATCAACAAAAGAAAACCAAGTAGTATGACGTCTGCCCTTCGCGCTTGATTGCCTTCACAGTGCCCAGTTTTTATCGTCACTCGATCTTCGATATGGATACTCGCAAATTTTTGTTGATGATCGCGACGGCGAGAAGACAGCGTTCGTCACACCCGATAGTTTTTACCACTTTACGGACATGACTTTTGGGTGGTGTAAAACTTTTGAACGCAAGATGGACTGTCTCCTACGTGGTTTTAGGTAAACAAACCTGTCTATGTTGTCTGAACAATGTAATTTTTTCCTGCCCACATATGAGAATCACTTCTCTTGTCTGTCGGCTATTCTCAACATTTTTAGCTGTGCTCGCCTTCAGCTCAATTCGATAAAGTGCACATTTGAGCGCCCACAAATTAAACTACTTGGCCACTATGTTGACGCTACTGGGGTCCAACACGACCCTGGCAAAGTACGCGCAGTCCGCGACTTCACGGTTGCGCTTTCTGTAGAAGAGGTAGCAGCTTCTCTGCTCTTACTTCAGCTGCTTTGTCAGGAACTTCGCGCACAATGCTCGGCCTCTCACGGATCTCCTCAAAAAGAACGCGAAGGTGCGGGCCTTTGCTTTATGATTTTCGCTCTCAAGTAACCAGGCTCATTTGGACCCCACCACCCCGACTGAGCTGCGCACTCACGCAAGTGGCCACGCTATTGAGGTACACTCGCTATAGTACAGAGTGACACAAACCGTGTGATTGCTTATGCTAGCCACCTTGTGTCACAGTCGGGAAAGTATTATTGTATTACCGAGCGGGACAGTCTAGTTCTTGCTGGGTCCGTCACTAAATTGCGTTCATACCTATATAAACGGTTGCAGTGATCACAGACCCTCAAGCGCTGGGCTGGCTTTCAACACTTAAGGACCCTTCAAGAAGACTTGGTCGTTTGACATGGCGATCGCAAGAATACACGTTCGGAGTAGTGTACAAATCTGGAAAATTGCACAGCGATGCAGAGTGTTTATCACGGCACCCTGTTGATTCACTCCCACCTGCACCGAATTGAAAGCCGATGCTTCCATCTTCTTTATCACCGACTTCCTACACGTGGAAGATCAACAACGGCGAGATTCGTCATTACTCCTCATCATTGACCACTTTCAAGCCGGTAATGCCGAATGTTCGCTGATCATGTTCTTGCTGCAAGACAACGTTTTGTACCATCACACCTTACACCTAGGGACGTAGAACATTTACTTATTCCACAACTTTCCGGCGTCTACCGAACCTTCAATCGTGTTCGACGATGTTTTTTATGTTTTTTATCGTTACGTTCGGCACCACGTTGCAGCATGCAAGTTCTGCTATTGCTGAAGATACCTACGACTGCCGCTGCCGGTTGCCTTCGGCCTGTTGAAATCTCGGTTTAGACCTTTTATCGAGTGATATTGGACTCGCCAGGTCCCCTTCCAACTTCGACAGCCGGAAAAAACTGGGTTGCAGTAGCCACAAATGACGCCACTTCTCATATGCACTCACTCGAGTGCTACGGACCAGCTGCGTGGAAGACATTGCCATCTTCCTCCAGCATGACGCTCTTAGTCACATAATCACAGACTGTGGTTGTTACTTCCTCTCGTGTCGTTGACAACCTACTTATGCTATACTCGCCACAGCATTAGCATTTATTTCCCTACTCACCAAACGCCTCCACCACACACTGAGAGACACGGTCTCCCGTCCACACCGATTTCCTTCCCGTTCGTCACCTTCGTCGGTAACCCGTGGCGTCATGACACTGCCGGCGATCCATCCTTCTATTTTCTGTCATGATCTAACGCGACCTTTCGGCACCGTGCTTTCGTCTGTCACAGTGTATTTTTGGTGGAGGCGAAAGTGCTGCAGGCCCGTGTGCTCAGATTTGGGTGCACGTTAAGGAACCCAAGGTGGTCGAAATTTACATAGCCCTGTATTACGGCATCTCCCATAATCATATGGTCCTTTCGGGACGTTAAAGCCCACATATCAGTAAATGGTCTGACCCAGCAACCACCACTTATGCTCAAGGTGTCATCAGCCGTGCTCTCATGGCAGGCTCTCTCCTCCTACTGTGGCTCCCGTCTCGTCGTGTTGGTCTCAGCTAGAAGGTCTTACCACAATACGCCAGGCCCTACCTAGTCCTTGCACCAGCTGGCTCCTGCCACCTACGAGATTTCCAACAACTAGACTGCGCACCCGGAATTGAAATCGTACATTTTTCCCCTCTTAAGGCCTACAACGTTGACACGCCTTTTTAAACATAGCAGGCACTGAGAAAGTGCGTTACAGGCTGAGGTAATGTCATAGGTATGAAAAGGTCGCTCAGGCGCGGCTCCTGAAGTGGCGTCGTATGAACAAAGACAACAACAATGTTGTTTTGCGGCTGAGCCTAACGTGCCGTGTTGACCTGCGAACGTGTGCGTTCTGTGTAGTGCTATCTCTATCAGTGCTGACTTCCACTGAATGCGTACTGCCCGTAACAGTATAATCATTTAGTGGAGAAATATGGAAGAAAACTTACGAAAAATGGAACTAATAGCCCATGTCTCCGTTGCCAATTGAATTGTACACAATTATAGCTCCACTCACTGGCCTTGACTTGAGTGTTCGCATATTTTAGTAGACATACAACTACACGACGTCTGCTATTCATGTGTGCGTTCTGTGTAGTGCTATCTCTATCAGTGCTGACTTCCACTGAATGCGTACTGCCCGTAACAGTATAATCATTTAGTGGAGAAATATGGAAGAAAACTTACGAAAAATGGAACTAATAGCCCATGTCTCCGTTGCCAATTGAATTGTACACAATTATAGCTCCACTCACTGGCCTTGACTTGAGTGTTCGCATATTTTAGTAGACATACAACTACACGACGTCTGCTATTCATGTGTGCAGGCGGGAGCGGCTACGACCCTACAACCACGAGAACATAGTCATCAAACTGGACAAGCCGATCCGCAACTACCGCTACCTGGCTGTGTACTGCCGCCGATACTCGGTGAGGGATTCACCCATCTTCCTCTTTTTCTGGGACTTCCTCAGTGAGAGAATTAATGTGCCATCTATTTGGTGGCCTCGCACGAGTTTTCTTCGAGTGTGAAAATCTATGCGCGCCATGAATGCTAGCAGTTTTCCTTGCAGCGTGTTGCTTGTGATTCATGCGCATAGCTACTAAATGAAACAGTATTGAATATGCGGCATGTTTTGTATTTTGCGAAACATAGGCACGACTATTTGTTGAGGCAACACTATCAGTATATGTTGCTTCTCTGTAGATTCGCGTGCTTTATAAATACTATATAGCTGAGTGGGACAGTCTAGTTCTCGCTGGGGCCAACAAAAAAGGTTATTTTGCCATGTTAATGCACCCCGGCACACGCCAAGTTAATATATCTTTTTGCTAAAAAGTGTAATAAAAATAAGAACCTGTGCAAACACCACTTGAGTGTCAGTTTTACACTCGAAGTCTGAAAAAAAACGTACACTACTTACAATACCTTGCTCACTTCAATGCCCGGGAAGTAGTATTTATGACATGGCATGGAGAGACTTGGGTTCTACCGGTACCCATAACAAATTCACGTAGAGAACCTTCCCTTTTTAATTTCGTATGTACATAGTAGTTGCAACCTCTCGAGTTCGTAACAATGTTTTGCATGCTATAGATACGTTAACATGTAGTATATATCTGTTTATTTTACCTTTGCAGGCATACCTATTTGCAAGTAATGTGAATAATAGTTATATACCATATTGTAAAGTTTGTAAAATTGCGTTTTGTCTCTTTTTTGTATTTGTCGATTATTGTATATTTGTCTTTACACTTTGTTATTAATGTTGTTTCATTTCCCTCGCTGTGAAGCCGCTGCCAAGCAAAAGGGGGCCGCGGCTTTCTTAAGCTGTCTCTGACAGCTTTTTCGGCGCCTCAACTACACGGCAGAAAACAAAGGACTTGAAAATCTCGAAAGGCATTGGCAAATCTGACAATATATGAACAAAGGATTATCCGATCAAATTATTGTACGTACTATAGAAATGAGAGTTATGTCTCGTGCAGGCGAACTTCGGTTGGGTGAGGATCCCACACGACTTTGAGCCGCCTTCACCGCAAGATTTGGGGGTTCTTGAGTGGTGGCCACGGCGTCGCTGCTGACCCAGTAATTCTGACAGATTCCAGGACCGTGCAGCTTACCAACTTCCACTACGACGGAGGGGCACCAGGTGCGTAAACTAAATTTGACGGTGTGGGTGGCTTTGCGATTTGGCCCGCATGGTCCAATCGTATGCAATTTTTACTTACGCAGATTGTACTGCAACACGCGTTCCGAGTGGCTTAACTGTTTGAGACCTATCATTCATGTAAAACTCACCACTGTTCAAATTAGCAGGGAGCACTGGTGATCGTCTGAAACGTTGTAGCTACGTAGTGTTTCACTGGATTTATGGAGTGGGCGCATCGCGGATTCATGAAACTGGGCAAGTTTTATTTGTAAGTCAAATAATCACTTTACTGTGCAGCAAAGCAGCATGCCTGGTTAATAAAAAATCCCATCAGCTTGTCGCGTAAGCATCTCTGACTATATAAATGTATTGTCTCGCAAACAAATCTCTGAAATCGACTTCATGAAACGGTCGCACGGCAGTCACTGTGTCGACTAGGTCTTCTTCTGATCTGTCTCCCACTGGGACTGAAGTGAGTTTCTGTTATCACCGATGCCATCGCTGAGGCAGCTATAGTTCTACTTTAAGTGTACTGGGTTTGTTCATGGTATTTACAAACTCCTCGCCCAGCCCAAGTGTCAGCCCTCGTGAGCGCATGGTGCGTCTTATGAAGCCGTGGTCCTGTTTGATTAATATGACGTCATTACATTAAAATGGTAGCGACTTGTCCTAGTTTGTATCTGCGTGATTGTCTTCAGTTTGGCTAAACCACTCGTTTCACCTGAAAAGTCACAGGTCTGCCGCAAAGGCGAAGCTATGAACGCAATAGCAACCAATTATAAGGTCACGCGCAGAATGGCAACCAGATCGCACAAATGATGCATGAAACGTACTCACATGTACAGGTGAACGAGAATGGGGGTCTCAGTTGTTACTTTGCTGTGTCTGAAAAGCGTACCCTTTTCGCAAATGGAGACTGTGCAACGGTCGCAGTGACCTTTGAGCACCAGGTAACTACAACATAATCGTTCCGGTGAACGCCCAAGGTCAGCACAGAGGTACGATTGTCCCCACCGCGAGACAAGCGCACGCGTGAGCGTGCACCCTGCCCCCTCTCCGCGGGGCAAAGTACGCGTGGGAGATGAGAGAGCGCGCCACTGCGTCGTGACGATGTGGTGACGCGCACTCATTGGGACATCTTGCTGGTAATGCTGAAAACACGATTGTTCCCCCCTCCCTCGAGATGCCATCACCAGCGGTGTGGTATATATATATATATATATATATATATATATATATATATATATATATATATATTGCTTGCCGTTTGAACATTGAAGGAGGTGCTCCTTCGTGGCTTGGTGGCTAATGCCTCACACCCACAATTTAGAGGTCCTACGTCTGATTCCGCGCGCCGGAGTCATTTTCTGGATTATTTTTCTTTCTTGCGTTTATATATATATATATATATATATATATATATATACGCTGACGCTGGCGGCAAAATTCAGTCGAAAGTGTGTCCATATTATTCCTATCGCAATAATAAATACGATTTTCTGCACGCCGTCACGAACGCCTTTACGCAAGCCCAGCGCGCACCAAGCGTTAAATTGTTTCAACTATTTTGAGCCTCTTTTATCTTCTTTGCGTTGAGGCATCGGCGCCGGTCATTATTATTCACTGCGGCTGCGACCTCTCTGAGCACCGTACAGGCCAAACTACATGATGACACACAGTGTGACTGTGGGTTTCCATGCTGTAAAAGGATGCCTTCATCAGATTTGGCGTTCTTTACACTCAAGAATATCAGATCACACAGATGGCACCTGGAATTGTTTTCAAGAAGCCGAATACTTGCCGTGTCGGGATTTCGATCCCGTCAAGCATAGCGTAGCTGGAAAGGAGGAACGTAAAACACGTATACTCACCTAAATATTTCAACTGTGCACTCGTATATATGCATGCATGCATACAAACTCTAGCACGAGCATGCATAATGTATACTTCACTCACCCTGATTCCGCCAAAAAAATTTGATTGCCACAAACGTCTGGCCGTCTCGCCCGCCCTCCCTTGTGCCTTTGTGTTGGTAGAGAAGCTTCTGGCGACAAGCTATTCGTCAACGGCGCTGGAGTGTCTTCGTTGTATCTGTAGCGAAGGGGGGGGGGGGCACGGAGTTGTTTGGGAAAGTTGACCTTAAGGGGGATGCGTACGCCCCGAAGAGAATTTGACTGCTTCGGTAGTTGACGTGGTACAAGCGAATAAGGTTATCATCCATGCCGCGAGTCTCGCGTAGGCGTAAAGTACGCAGTGTCCCGGGCTACGTATTGAGACGCCTGCATCATCGGACACCATCGTCGTCTGTTCAGCTGGCGAGACTTTTAGCGGCACCCCGTAAACTCTCTTACGTGAACCACAAGCTGGACTGGTCCATATAGAACTTATTATTGGGATTTTCTGTCAACCGGCGCTTTATTACACCCAGCTTTTAAATATCGTATTAGTGTGCGCTGCGCGTCACGTTGCAAATGAGAAGCGCGACCACGACCGTTCTCTTAATTATTCTTTTCATCTCTCTTAGTTTCCATCATGTTGTTGTTTTGTTAGCGTTCCGCTTTGCGACTACTTGTAGTGTTCGTTTAGAGCATATTTTGTGTTGTAACAGTTTTTTCATCACGCGCATGAATTTCCTCTGAATTAACTTTTGTAAGCTCTTACCTTGCGCTTGTTTTAACTGGATGCTTCTTTGTTTTTAACAAAATGTCCGTGTTTGCTAAATGACTACGTCAGTCAGACCTAAACATCACCACACGTGCAACCTCGCATGAGTCGACAGGCCTGCGAATAAATTGGATATGTACCACTTGCAGGCCTTTCGGGCGCCGCAGGCGTAAACATAAAGTGGAGACCTGTGGGTCTGCCGCACGCCGATGTTATAGGCAGGCGGGGCCTCACCAGATGCGTGTTACATATTCTGGCGTCAGCGAAAAGGGTCGGTCGACCGCGCGGTGATGTCTGTGAGACAGACGTAACTCTGAGCATGCATCATGTAGCCATCCTGTTATTGCTTTGTTCATTGGCAGCTGTCTATAGCGATAAACGGCATGGACTTTGCCGAGATTATTCCACAGAGCAAAGTCTTTGTCGGCTTCGTAAGCAAAGAGTTGTATATTTTTGTAAAAAAACGCAATAGACGAAAAAAGGAGTGCAATGCTGAACGAAAGTGGTATATAGAACATTTGCAACGCGAGATGGAGTGAAAAAAAAGAATGGTCTAGGATAAGCATATAGAAAGAAAGAGGGCGCTTAAATTCAGATTGTTAACGACTCAGTAAGATGGCATCTCAGGCATTAGAACGCCTCGTAGAGTAACCAACCCTGCTCTGAAGAAGTTGGTACAGTCGCACCATGAGTACGTTAAAAAAAAAACGGGCCTGCGTGGAAGGCGCAGCACAGTCTCAGTGAAAGCTCGAAGAGGGGCCTTTCAGAGCCTTTTTTAAACACTCATTGGGTAACCGCTGCAAGCACTCTTCCTGGGTACCCAATACGGCATTAATAATAATATATTTTGGGTAGTAGGCCAGCATTCGCTGTTATCCTTCGTCATTCTTCTGAGAAGCGTGGTATCCGCTGAACACTTGCAAGGAATTTTGTGCCAATCGTTCATGCAGTGACTGGCGATGATGAGGACTTCTGTCTGAAGTGGGTATGCGCCACAGTTAATAGGTGATCAAAACTAAGCTTTAAAATGGGTTGCAGCATTGGGCGACCCACTCATGACGCCATTTGCATTGCGCGATGACTGGTTGCTCCTTCGGTGTTCTAAAACGCTTTATAAGTCGTAATATTGCGATTCCTTACCCGATATCAAGCTTGCCCAAGGCAAGGTTGCCAACAAGCCCCAAGTACCGGCGTGGCTTAGTGGTAGAATACTGGGCTGGCACGCAGCGGACCCGGGTTGAACTGCCACTGTGTCCTTGATACTAGGTTTTTTTCTTTCTTTTTGCGATAGTGGTTACGCACACCGGTGGCGGCGGCGGACGAATACGGTGCCGTGTGCGACCCGAGATTCGTTCTCATGCAGCTTTTGCTGTAAAGTTGGCAAGAATAATGTGAGCAGGCGGTGCGAGTTTGAGGCACTAGGTGTTATGCCCAAAATGTGCAAAGAGTCTGTAGGCACCAAACCGTCGAGAGCCAGAAAAAAATGATAGTACGTGCGGTGCGAAGATCCAGTTCATGACAAAACTAGGTGTGTTAGCTGCCAAAAGCACCGTGATGACCACAGGGGACACTGAAGGCCGCAATGATGGCGACGAGGGGCTGTGCCGGCAGAGTCCTGTTATTACCGAACGTCCATCTATAATTGACTTAGTGTAGTCACCGTGCGTGTTCGTCACCGTGGCAGCTGTGATGTTCGTAGTAATACCAGCCCTGCATGAGAAAACCCCTGCAAAGATAGCGGGTCAGGGGCGTGTGCTGACGCACACTGTGAATTGGACGATGCAGCCACAAATAGTTCGTTGAGGTGTGAGTGGCGCAGCCTTGAAGGTTTTTGCATTGTTTAAAAGTCGGACAAGCTCTTCGCCAGTAGAAGAAACAATGATTTCGATGCAAAGCGTTCCTACATTAGGAAAGATGGAGCAGTCGACACCAGCCGGCGACATTAGCTCTGGCCAGCAAAAAAGACAAGCTGATGTTTTGAATTGAAAAGAGCAAGGCAAAATGCGTAAAGATGAAAAGGTGCTGCATGGACAAGCGCACAACAAAGAATACAAAGCTACCCAAGGAAATGAGAAGGGCGAAGTGGCCAAGTAAACCGCGACGAATATTGCTTTTCCTCTTTGGGGCGTTTTCTAGCAAAACACTTTCCCGTGTTACAAGCCCGCCGACAGGTAGAAGGGAGAGGCTTGCATCTGTTCTACGAACACAGATGAAAGACAACTTGCCGCGTTGGTCGCCTTCGCTTCCCATGTTCTCTTCGACGCGCGCGCTGAATCGGGAAGGGGTGCCTTATGGGAGGCGACGCGACGTAGTCGGGAGGCCCGTTTCCATAGAACCTATGTCAATGATGGCATGCAAGTGCGGGACAAACTGGCGGGAAACAGCCGTAGTAGTGATTACCGTGTGTGATTTTTTTTTTGCTTTGTGAGAACAGCTCCGAAAGAGCGACTGCCTCGAGCACGGGTCAAACTTATGAGCCCACCATGCACAGAATGAACCGAACCCGCAGACGCATCACAAATTATCGAGATATGATGTTTATATATTGCCTTGTTCATTTTGCGGCCTTAAATAGGTTTTGTCACGTGTAGCACAATTACTTCCATTTATTCAGTTGTGTCATCTCTGTGAGTTTGTAGGTGATGTTCTGCATAAAAATATTTCATGCTTAGTCATTTAAGCTTCGTTTTTAAGAACATTTTTTAAAGCAGGTGGGCCTCTTAGATGCCTTTAGGTTTATATGATGACGATATGTGGGGTTTAACGTCCCAAAACCACCACATGATTGTGAGAGACGGTGTACTGGAGGGCTTCGGAAATTCCAATCACCTGAGGTTCTTTAACGTGCACCCAAATATGAACACACAGGAAGTATATCTGTTCGAGGCCTATCAGATACACGTACGCGCTAAAAAAACTACAATCTCCCAGAACGAAATCCTGGTGGGATGCGAAGCAGCAGCGGTGTGCACAGCGTTGACTCGGTTGAAACGGGCGTCGACGCGGGTGCTGGAAGAACGGTTTGAAGCGAAACTCGGTGTAGCGTTTACTCGAGTAAATGTTTGTTTGCAACGCAAAGACACGGGAGACGGGACGCGTTGAAGACGCTTGCGCTCGGCTTCCTTGGCTCGCGTATCGTTGGTGTTACCCGCGCGCCGTGTGTATTAGCGAACGCGATTGGTGTTCTTGACCTGCACCTCGTCGGTGTCGCTGGTTTTTTACTGCTGACGCTTGCGTTTGGTTTACCTGTCTCGTGCCTCGTCGGTGTGGATGCCACCTTTCGTGAACGCGATCGGCTTCGCTGACCCTCGCAGTGATGTTTACAGCTGAGAAGGTACGCGCGCACTAGCGGAAAACAGATCGCGATGGACTCCCGCTCGACGGCGTGATCGCGCGACGAGCAGCGGCACGCTGTCCACATTGTCGGCGCCGCGAGAATATCGAGGCGCGCGCAGCGCGTACACCCACCTGCTCGCAGCTTCTCTTCGCTGACAGATGGAGAAGTGGCGCGGGTGCAATGATGACTACGTGAGGAGTGGGTGGGTAGGTTGCGAGCGGTGGAGAGGGTGAAGCGAGAGAGCTGCCTTCCGGCAAGCGCGCGGCAGGCCAGGGAGAGAGACGTCTCAGCGCAATGCTAGGAAGGCGTGAGCTACTTGGCACCGCTCCAGCACCTGTGGCGAGGGGAGGGGTGCGGATGCAGAGACAGCTTTACAAAGGCTAGTCGAAGAGCTGCTTCGCATCTAATATGACGTGTTGTTTTTCCAAGTTTCCTTTGTTTTTCAATGGGGCACAATGGTATGAAACGGGTTGAAACTAAAACAGCGCTCGAGCCGGCATCCAGATCTTTCATTTGTTTTTATTGATTTTGTTTTAGAGCTTGTTAATAGGTGACTTTGGGTATTTGGCTCAATGCATGTATTTCAGGAGGTGTTTCCCATTAAAGCATGATTTAGTCACTTGCCTTCGATGTGTGCATTAATTTTTTTATGTAGCATGAGTGCAGCCGTGACTTAGTGTGGCGAGACATCGGTTCCGTCAAAGTGTCACAATGAAGTGCGGTGTGCCTCTGCGAAGTCGTCCACATCAGTGAAAAAATTGTGCGCGAAAAACAAAACGGGTTCGGGAACGACCGGAACATTGAAAACTGTCTCGAACACTACGCATTTGTTATTTTCTTGAATATTACGGAGTAATATTCTCGAAATGGAGTCTATGTCACAAACGTCTGGCATTCTCGCCCGTGCATAGTTGAGCCTTTGTGCTTGGAGAGAAGCTTCCCGCGACAAAATAGTCGTCAGCGGCGCCCACGTGTCTTTCTGCACCTGTACCGAAATGGTGGGTGGCACGGAGTTGCTGGGGAAAAATGACCTCGAGAAAGATGCGTATGCCCCGAAGAGAGATTCACTGCTCCGGCAGTTGACCTTGCACAAGCGAAAAATGCTGTCATCGCGGTGCCGCGAGCCTCGCATAGGCGGCGAGTAGGAGTGTCCCGCGCAACGTAATTAGGCGGCTGTAACACCGGGCGCCCTCGCCGTCTACTAAGCTGGCGAGACCTTCAGCGGCACCCCGTCAACACCCTTACGTGAACCACGAGCTGGACAGGCCTGTGTGGAGCTTTTTATTGCGACTTTTTTCAACCGTTGTCATACACTCTGATTTCACCTATTGTCTTTGACGGTGTGCTCTATCGCAAGTTTCAACTCAGAAGTGCGACCACGATCGTTCTCGTAATTTTATTGCGACAGCAATTATACGGACACTGTCAGCTGTATTTTGCCGCTGGCGTCTGCATCGCCGTTACTTACCGTATATGTATACGTATGTATATATGTGAAAATGCGACGCATGCATATATATGAAAATGCGAGGAAGACAGAAACACTAGAAAAACACTTCGGTCCGCAGAATAGAACTTCAGTCCTCTGAATCATGAATGCGAGGCGTTAACCACTGAGACACCGAGGAGAATGTCGTTCACCGTTCAAACGGATGGATTAGTGGATGGATTGATATTGCTGTACCTTTCAGATCGGGCGGTAGCTTACGCCACCAAGCCTAGATTTTTTTCCTTTAATAGTGAGGTTGAGGACTCGCACTTTGCAGTGACGAGTTTATTGTCGCTCGTGCCTTGACTTTAGCCACCAATCAGATAACCTCCTTGTAGGGAATTATACCCGCTTAAAGTCTATTTTCCCTTCCTGTCTGTAAACCCCAGTGCTTCGAAAAACTCTGCGCCATCATCCTGAACTATAGGGTGAAGCCCTTTACAGAACATTTCCAAGTGTTCGACAGTTTCCTCTTCCACACGCACTGGATACCGTGTCTACGCCTTCATATTTGCCGCGATATGTCTTGGTTAACAATATCCCCGTCCTGGCATCAAGCAGTACAGAACTACACCGAGTATTTTCATAGATCCTTTCCATGGCGATTTGCTGCTTAGAAGTTCGATAGATCTCTGGTGCGGACTCCTTAATCATGCCAACTCCACATGTCTGTCTCCGTTTCCTTCACCTTCTTAATAACCGATATTTTTTTTTGGTTTGGCCCCCTGCTGTTTTCTAAGTATTTACCAGTCAATTTTTTGGTTCGCTTCCTCTATTTTGTATCGACATTCTTCATGTACAAGTAGCTGAATACCTTCCTAGCCCAGCACTCCTCCCCCATTTCTTTCAATCACTTCTCAAACTTTATCTTGATGCTAGTTTCTCTGCCCTCAAATGATGTTCATCCCATATCACCTTGTACTCCCTCATTTGGTGTATTCCCGTGAAGTCCTAAGGCAAGCCTACCTATTCCACGTTGCTTAATTTCTAATCTTGCTTAAAATTCTGATCTCATGCACAAGACCGCATTGCCGAACGTCAGACCAAGAACCATGACCCCTTTCCGTAATCCGCTCACAACATCATACGTCTTGTAATTCCACAGTGCCTTGTTTTTCATCACCGCTGCATTCCTGTTATTTTTAGTCATCACGTATATTTCGTGTTCTTTTAGGTACTCGGCCCCATTGCTTATTCATACGCCCAGATAATTGTATTTATCTGTTATCTTTAGCGTGACCTCCTGTATTCGAACCTCACTACCTTCATTATAATTAAAAATCATGACTGCTGATTTTTTTTTTCTGAATTAGAAATCTAACCTATCTACCTCATTACCGCAGATGTCCATCAATCTCTGCAAATATTTCTTGTTGTCAGCCATTAGCACTATATCATCTGCGTACATGAATGCTGGTAGTGCCTGCTCAATGAGGTTTTCTTGTTTGACGAAAGAGAAGTTGAAGCCCAGTCCACTTCCCTCTAGTTTGGCCTCTAATCCTTGTAGGTACATCATGAATAACAAGGGTGACAGAGGACACCCCTGCCTAAGCACCCGTTTTACCTCTGCAGGCTTGGATACCTGTTTTTTTCCACGTTATAACTGCCTTGTTACATTTATAGATACCGTTTCAAAGATTAGTGACTCCATCTTCCACACCTAGAGTGTCGAGTATTCCCCACAAGTCCTCTTGAACCACGCTATATCGTATGCTCCTTTTGTATCCAAAAATGCTAGCCACAGGGGCCTGTGTTCCTTTTCTGCTATTTCGTTGCACTGAGTCAGTGATAACAGATTGTCTTCCAACCTCCTGTGTTTCCGAAACCCATTCTGCAGTTCCCCCAGCACCCCCTAATCTTATATACATGCCTGCAGTCTTTCCTTTATAATCTGCATCGCCAGCCTGTAGATCACTGATGTCACTGTTATAGGAGGGTAGTTGTTTATGTCAGCTTTGTGCCCCTTTCCTTTATAGATCATGCTCATCTTGCTAAGTTTCCATCCATCGGGGACTTCACCATCAATTATTATTTTGCTCACTGCCTCTCTCAAAGCCTGCTTAGACTTTTGACCTGATGTCTTTATCAGCATAATTGCAATGCCATCTGGGTCTGTTGATGTACTACTAGGAACCCTCTTCTCAGCCCTTTCTCACTCTCGTTGTGAAAATAGAGCCATTGCACCACTTGATCATTCTTGTCTATTGTGGTGCGTAAAGCACTTCTTTGTTGAAATTTTTCTGTCACCCTTGTTCTTATATATTCAATAGCTTCGTCCCCTTCTAGCCTAGCACCTTGAGCTGTATTTGTAAACCTCTGCTCTATGCTCGTCTCATTTCTTAGGGAGTTCGGATGGTTCCAAAATTTCGCAGCTCCCTTTCTATCTTTTTATGTACTTCTGCCAGCCACTGACCTCCCTTTTTTCTAATATTTTCATTGATCAGAAGGGATGCATCTCTTCTACAGCTTAGAAAGGTTTCCCCTTTTCTTTGAACATCATCTGTCGGTTCAACTCGCTGCTTAGCATGTCTGTGTTCCCTGGAGGCTTCCTGACGTTTTGCTATGGCTCTCTTAACTTCCTTCTCCCACCAACTCTTGGGTTTGTGTCTTCTTTTCCGGGGTGACTTGTCACGTGCCTTAGCAAGCTCTAGCTCAAACAGCCCAATTAGATTCGTGTATGTGCACACTGTTTTATTGTCCTCGGGGATTACTTTCTCAATTCGTTTAGTAGGTATTTCTATTTGCTTTCTGAATAAAAATTTTCCTGTAGTTGCTCATCTTGTCTCCTTTCCACTTTTACTGCTCTTCCAAAACTTAGCTTGATACGTTTGTGATCACTACCCAGACTTCTGGAGCCACCTTCATGTATGTGCATTCCCCTGAACCTATTATACATCCTATGTGACATCAGTGCGTAATCTATCGACGACTGCAGCCTTCCTACCTCCCATGTTATTTGCCCTTCAGACTTCTCGGTACTGTTGCAAATTATCGAATATGCCTTTCGCGAATATCCATGATCATTTTGCCTGTTGGGTCGGTATACCCATCTATATCTTCTATGTGCGCATTCATATCTCCTAGTATAATTGTCTCGCACCCTCATCCTTACTTCTCAATGTCCTTTGAAATACACTTTACCATTGCCTGGTTTCCCTCTCTGGCCTTTACTCCCATCCATAAGTACACCAAACTAAGGAGTGTCATATGCCCTGCCACTTTCCCTGTTAGCCATAAATGTTCCTTGCACTCTTGCTTGACCCTTTGACAGTCTGTACTTTTATGAATGAATGCCCCGATACCACCCCCTTCCTGCTGCCTTCTGTTCTATTACAATATTCCCACACGTAGTCCGGATTGTTAGGTGGTTGTTCTATGTCTCTAAGACGTGTTTCTACAAAACCGTATATCATCAGCTTCTCCTACCTTAGCTGTTTTTCTATCTCTTCCCACTTCAGCCTGTTCCTGCCACCCCGCATGTTAATATACCCTATGTCTGAATTGGCTCGGCGCTCGTGGCTACGTCTATTTCTACCCCGGGCTCTACCTATCTTAGATACTGGTGCCGCTTTGGAATCGTATCTGTCCATACCACTTGTCAAAGAGTCTCTCTGTTTTTTTTTCTCGTTACTAGCTATCCTGCACCCCGAAGGGCCCGCTTGCCCCCCAAAAAAGCTACTGCGCGTCCTGCAAGTCGCCAACCCACCTCATTACCTAGCCGCCCATCGAAGTAAATTCTCTGTCATTGAAAACCACCCCACCTTTGCACATCTCTGTTTATTTCCACCACCTCAAAGCCTTTCTCTCGACTCATCCACCATATCTCTTGGTTTGCCTTGACAACCGCTCTTTGCAGGTTGCCGTCACGCACCGGTACTTCTGGTATTGTGCATATCACTACCTGTACCTAAGAAGAAGTTGCGTGCTTGTCATCGACCCCTTTCGCCAGTGTGGTCACTAGTCCTGCCATATCTTCATTTAAGGCATCTTTTAAACCGCCTGAAATTATCACAAGGTTTCGTAGATTAGCTGCAGTTTTGAGTTTTGCGCTCGCTTGCCTCACGACTGCTTCCAGCTTGCGTCCTAGGAACGTCCTTACTGCAACCCTCTTGTCACCTCTTACCCTCTTTTTGATTGCTTCTGCGCATCGATTTCAATTTGAGTTCCTGATGATTATCACATGCTGCGACTTTTCAGCTCGAGCGTCCTGCACCTGGGGGTTACTTGCACCTGTGACGACGGCTGCTTTGTCTCCACCCAGCCCCACCACTACTTCGCTAAAGCTGGGCCTTGCGACAATTGAACCGGATGAACCTATTTTTTCCAAACTTGCTTGCTCTTTCTTCTCCGCCGTTCTGGTTGCCGGTGCCCAACTGTTCTCTCCGACGGCCGCTCCTCTGTTCACCTTGGCTAGTGCTTCCTCGGCGGACTTCAGCCTTTCTCCCATTGCCATCGTTTTCTCTTGCTCTGTCGCCAACGCAGTCTCCAGTTCGGTGATTCTCAACAGCAGTTCACTCTGGGCAACCACTTTTTCTCCATTTTTTCTCGACCTCACATGCCTACACGTCGCGTCAGCCTCCTCTTCATTTATTTCGGCACCTTGGTCCATTTTCAAACTCACCCCACTTTCTGAACACTTTACAGCCTTTTTAACCATGTCGTTCTGACACCAATTGTCCTTATGACTTGTCTCACTTGATAACTACAAAACACAATCCCTGTCCTACGAAAAAGAGAAAGGCTAAGCCCTACTACAAAAATTTGCGTGTTCTATGTACGTGCACCTCCCCCACGGGGTGGCAAGAGAAAAAAACACACAGAAACAAACACACACATGCGCAAACCCTTAAATACCTGATGATTGACCCAAGGAAAAGCCGTACAATGTAATAAGTGCTAGAAATATTTGAACTGCTGCCTTATTAATATAAAGGCAAGCTCATAACATGCCAAACCGCTTATCTGCGCAGTTTATCGGGAGTGCTCAAAAAACATGTCCATCCACCGTGGCACCGCGCCGCCACTGTAAGCTATTTATATATGCCATCTACCGCTGCTTACGGGCCCCTCAGGGGGATTGATCGTGTTTACAGCATTGCCAGCACGATAGCGCATTGAGCGCGCGTCGTCACATTGCGCGGCGGCACGTGCTCTGATCTGTCATGCTTACTTTGCCCCGCTTAGAGGAGAAAAGCGATGCTCCTTTGCGCGCCTTTATCTCGTGGTGGGGAGGAGGGGAGAATTGTAAGTCTTAGCTGGCGTCGGGATTTACCCGGAATAATTCTGTTGTAGATGCTGGGCGCAACAAAGTTACTGTAATCATTGCACTATCCGTTTACGAAAAGCGCGTGCTCTTCAGACACAGGGAAGTAACAACTGAGACGCTTATTCGCGTGAATCTCCACCTGTGAGTACGTTTTGTGCGTCATTTGTGCTTGAGAAACGCGGGGAAAGTTACCATGTGCTTACCATTTTGCGTGTGACCTTCAAATTTGTTTTTATCGCGTTCATTGCTTCACCTTTCCGGCAAATCTGTGACTTTTTTCTTTGTATTTTCTTCAGTTTCACCATGTGCCATTACTTTAGTAACCTTCGCGTTGTTTTTATGTTTGTACTTGGAATGCACTTTTAAATGCATAGTTAGTCTTGTAGTTGTTCCGTTTTATCACGCGAATTTTGTTTTTTTTTTTCGCTCAGTTCTTTTTTTGTTATCTCTCTTCCTTGTTCTTATTTTAATTAAATGCTTGCTTGTGTCTGTGTCTGCTCGTTAAGTCCGTCGGTCAGACCCAAACTGCACTACACGTTCAACGCCGCACGGGCCGACCTACCTACACAAATATGATATGCACAAATTCGAGGCCTTTCAGGCGTCACAGCCTACACGTATAATGAAAGCCTGTGTAGCGAATGGATGGATTGTTACTATGAGCGTCGCCTTCATACTTGGGCGGGGACATGTGTGTCACGAGGCTGAGCAACCAGTATCAACGCGGCCGCTACAGCGCACCGTCGTGGTCATAAAACACTCTGTGGGTTGTCTCAGGTTGTGGCCGGACCGTGAGCTCCCATTTCTTCCTTTCTTTACGAGCATTCCAAACAACCTGTTGTTGTCCTCTCTGTTTTGCGTTCGTCTTTTTTCACTCTTGCCACTTCCGGTGCACTGCGTGCATTTTCTCTACTTTCAGCTCTCGTTGACACAATAAAGTACTCATCGTTGCTGAAAAGACGTGTCCGTATTGTACAACTCAATTGGTAATTCACAGTGGTGACCCGTAGTCCTTCGCGGCACTGCTCAAGTATTGCAGAGTGATACAGAGCAACGAGACGCACCTAAACACGAAAGCTACTGGGACGACAAATTATGACGTCTCTGAGGTCTCCCTCTGACTACCAACTAACTGAGAGTCCGACCCTTCGATCTGGCTCATTCAAGCAGAGTCACAATTTGTGCTTTCTGGCGTGCGCACTGAACAACGCAATTACCATCTCGTTGTTTTGGCGCTGTCACCAGCTGCTGCCAAAGTATTTTACCTGTTTTGGGACCCCCCTCCATCACAATGTACAGCACTTACAAGGCTGCTCTGCTGGAGCGAACGATTACACCACAGCGCTCCCGCATACAGCAGCTGTCATCCGTGTAGGAATCAGGCAACCACTGGCCCAGCCAACTTCGTCATATGCATTAAATCATGAGCAGAAACACCCCCCCCCCCAACTGACGAGAACTTCTTGCGAGAACTGTTTATGCAACGCCGTCCTGGCAATGTGCAAATGGTAGTATTCACTACGTCCACGTTGAACCTCAACCGTTTGGCCTGCCTGACGGACAAGATCTTGGAGGTGGCCACGCCATACGTCACGTAATCATTCAACAATGTGAGTGCCACTCTACAAACACCATCTATCTCTACTACTCCCATCGACGCGCTTTGCGATTGCCCAGAACAACTGGTTTGCGTCCGGGAGCGTCATTGCACAACTCTGTAACACCGAAACCGCAGCTGAAGCTCCCCGCGTCATGGACAGGCACAATGCTGTTGGTCCCCCAATGCACCTGGGTTATGCCATTACCACCGCCGTTTCGGACCGGACGCGCGTCATTGACTCTAACCTTGCTTGTGGTAGGGAACAAGCAGGTGGACCATTGGTGGTGATGACTGGTCAAGGCCAACCCAAAAGTCGCCTGTTTCACGTCATAGACAAAATCCCAGGCCTGCAGTACCTAGTGGGCACTGGTGCAGAGGTGAGCATCGTTCGGGCTCAAAAATCTGACCAAACAATACCCCCAATTTCCTACCTGCAAGCTGTCAGTGGTAGCAAGGTCCTCTTATAAAAATTGCGGTCAGTCACTCTGAACCTTAGCTTGCGCCGCGTGTTTCGTTGGGTTTTCCTCGTCGCTGACGTATGGCGTGCCCTCATTGGCGCTGACTTCTTAAAGCATTATTGACTGCTGGTCGACGTGAAACGGCAACGCCTGCTCAACACTACTACGTTGCTCTATGTCCATGGGTTGTTTCCCATGACTCCAACATATTCGCCCCAACTGCAACAGTGGCCGATAACCGTTTCGCAGGTCATCTTCGAGAATTCCGAAACATCACGCAACAACATGACTGGACAAAAGCCGTGCAACATCATGTCCGCCATCATATCACCACTACTGGTCCACCCGTTTTCGCTCGCCCACGGTGACTTGCTCCAGATAAACTCCAAGTTGCCAGGGCTGAGATTGAACACAAGTTTGAACTTGGACTAATACAACCATCATCGGGCAGCTGGGCGTCTCTTCATCACCTCGACCCCAAAATTCACGTGACTGGAGACCCCGGCAGAAAACCGTTCCCTGAACGCAAAACAATTCCGAACCGGTACCCCTGCCTGAAATTCAGGATTTCACATCAGTTCTACATGCCATAAAAGTGTTCCCTGAAATCGACTTAGTCAAAGCTTTTCACTAAATTCTGTTCGAAAGATGGCAATTACCCCCTCATCTGGCCTTTTTGAGTTCCTGAGAATGCCTTTCGGCCTCCGTAGGACACCACAAACGTTCCAGCGGTTCATTGACACAGTCCTATACGACGTCTGCCGTTTGTGTTCGCCCACGTCAACTACCTACTAGGGTGGCAAGCTTTTCCCACGAGGAGCACTTGCAACATCTCCGTCAACTTTTCGAGTGCCTGCCAGCCAACGGAGTCATTGTGAACACCGCGAAAAGTGCGTTGGGCGTGTCATCTGTTGAATTTCAGGGTCATCGTTTGGACAGCAGTTGAATTAGCTTTCTTCCCTACAAAGTGCAAGCAATAGTCGAGTTCCTCAAGCCTACGTTAATAAGCAAGCTGTGCCTGTTTCTAGGGCTCCTGCATTTTATCGCCGATTTATTAGGAACTGTGCTGCGTGCATTTGCTCTACTTTCGGCTTTCTGGTTGGCACAAGAAACTAGACGTTGCTACCCAAGAGGCGTGTCCATCTCGTACAACTGGGCTCTACAGCTGTGAGTCTACCGCACGCCGGTAGATTGACGGGGCCTCACTCGAAGTGTGTGACATTGGTGCGCGTGGGGAGCTCCTCACCAACGCGATGTTCTCCAAGGCAGCTTTGCATCTGCTGCATTCACTTGATCATAGAGGGTGGAGGAGACCTTAGGGCTGGGCGCTTCGACGACGCTACAAGCGCTTCGGTATGTCGACAGCACCGTCCCCTGTCTACGAACATGTCTGTACGCTAAGAAAATAGTAGCAGGCTTGAAGAACAGGACGAGTACACTTGTCAAAACGTCGGCTCCAATGTTCATCTCTTGACCATGCATTGATCACCTCTGTTAGAAAAAAAACTTACAAGGTGTTCATTAGGGGCTTGAATAAAATATGAAAAATTCAATCTTTTTATTTCAGCTTTCTCTCTGGTGGTTCAAATAGCTTGGTGACAATATCAGTAACAAACTAAATTGACAATTCAATTGATGAAGTCCACATCTGGTTGGCGAAGTGATTTTAAATTTTTCGAAAGCTTTTGGCATATCACCACTAGTTCGATCTTGTGAATAACAACAGTACACTCTTTCTTTCTGTCTAAATGAAATTCGCTCGTAGTTTTCTAGCTTTTTTACGCTTTTACATCTTACTTAACTGAAATTTTGTTTGGAACAAGGTGTTCTATGCATGCGAAATTCTCCGCACACAGCATACGCAACGCAAATCTGACACGCTAGAGACGCCATGCCATCCTACTCGTTGCTTTAAAAGTGACTTCCATCGTTTTACATCCCACGATATCATTATAGAGCAGCCGTTTTGTCACATGGCTTCGACGCGTACTTATGTTGAGGCTCGCAGCTAAAAGGCCCCGCACGACGTACGGTGTCACTGTCTGCAAGCATTGCTAATCATTCACTGGGGCGTACGCACCTGCATCAAAACCACTGCGTCCTCCTTGGGACTTGAGCCGGCCGCAAGTTTACCTAATGATTCCAGGAATGCGGAAACAAATCGAACCTACTGATACATGACCTAAAACAACTGAGTAAATTCCTATTGGTCCAGAACTACAGTAACTACCTGCACATCTACATAGATGGTTCGACTCCAACACCCGGTTCTGGTGGAGCAGAGGTTATTTCGTCGCAAGGGGTAACTCTGCGTATTAGGGCTTCACATGTGACGACGTCCACGGTGGAAGAACTCGAGGCTCTGCGTAGTGCTCAGGAGCTCATCAATTGAGAAGAAAGACCAAGTATATGGACCGTGTTTTCCGACTCAAAACCGGCGTTACAGTGCCTGGGGTCAGTTCTCCGACGCGGATGCCTCGACCAGCTGACCTATCAAACCCTAACACTTCACCACGTTTTACTACAAAAATGCTACGACATCGTCTTTCAGTGGTGCCTGGACATTGTGGTATCAGAGGAAATCATTATGCAGATCATGCGGCTCGCACGTCTCATAAGGAAGCAAACAGCATTCCAATTCCGCTTTCAAGAGCCGGAATCTGTGAGGCAGTTTTGTCAACCGGCCCGCAATCTCACACTGACTGAGTGGAACTAAACAAGCATATGACGTACCAGACTACATGAACTTGACCCTTTACTAAAACTGCGGCCTCCACTCAGCCTACATCGACTCCGAGCTTCACTTCTCTATCGCCTTTGGCTTGGAGTTGCTTTCACGAAAACTAATGCCACGTTAATCGGAATGACTGACAGTGTGGCATGTAATGTTTACGACACCGATTAAAATATCGAACACCTGCTTTGCCACTTCCTCCGATTTGCCTGAGAGAGACAAACAGTTGGGCATCTTTCCGTATAGGTGCTATTACAGCACTATCCACGTCCCTCGGGAGCCCAGAAGGCAGTGCAAGCCCCTTTGTGTCTTTTTGAGGACGACAGGTTTGTATGAACGCTTCTGACTTGCGGTGCAGTTCTACACGCTGCAGTGAATTTACTGTCTGTCTCTCCCATTTTCTTTTCCTTTTCTTTTTCTTCTCTTCCCTCTTTCTCATCTTTCTTATCTCCTTCCTCAGTCCCCCAGTGTTGGGTAGCCAAACGAATGTCTCTTTGGTTAACCTCCCGGCCTTCTCTCTTTCTTCTTTCCTTCCTATGTTATCATCGTACGTGTACTGAGATTTGGCAGCATCTGTGAGCATACGTGAGAGGGATTTTAGAGTGGTCACCTGTTGTGCTCAAAAATAATAAGTCGACGTGGTTCTGAAAATGACTACTGCATGTTTCAAAACGTGATAGCATTTGCTGCGTTAAAAACGTGCCTGTTGACGTTCTTCGTGTTTGCCCATTTTCTCTTCTCGCTTCGTTCTCTGCAACGCGCGAAATATAGTCTATCGATTCGCGAAAAATTGGCCCCGAATCTGCATGTTAATCTGCAAATGTCTTCGAAAGACGATGGTCTTGCGTTTGGAGAGATTGAACAAACCGTTTATTCGATGTTCTGCGCAAGAAAATTGGTGGATGGCATTCTGGAGGTGCTGCATTAGTGTGCCTCAAGCGTGCAGCGGAGGTGAACAAGCGCACCAAGTCACGTCACTCGTGAAACATGAGCGCTCTCTGGCAGTTACCTTCGAAAACGAAACACAGGGCTCTGAGACGGGCGTGCGCACCCGTCTCAGAGGTGCTAAGGTGTAGAACGCAAGGCGACGGGTAGGTGCCACCACCGTGTCGTCTTAGAAAAGCGTTGGAAACACTTCCCCTTTCGTGCAAACGTTGCATGGTCAGCGCCGGGTGATAAACGCTACCGTCTTTAGAATAACTTATGTATGCCTTTTCTAATAAAAGACGCACATACAGAATATTTACGGATGCCTCTGATATGCGCGATAATTGCTTTTTAATTGAAAATCGCAACGTATAAACGCTGAAGCTTGAGCAACATTGGTGGGCGCTGCGGATTGGGTCGGCCGTTTGGGATAGCCGCTAAGGCCGTTTAAAATGCTTGGTACCGTTAAGGGTGGACAAAAAAACAAATGCACAGACAGACAGAGCAAAATTTTTGCGTCGAAGGTCCCCAAGAAAGACTATCGTCTTTAAAAACAAAATAATTAATGGAACAAGCGGCAACGTACACGTCACAGACTTGCGCGTGTAACCTTTCTGAGTGCATTGTGCAGCAGACACTTTGAAGCATTGAAGGGATAGGCCTCGTACCGGAAGCACCGTTTCAGACGACCCGTCGTTTTGCTATCGACATACTTCTCTACAGATGGCTATTCGCACGGCTCAAAGCTCTGTAGGGAGTGCCTAGTAGGAAGTATCATAAGACGCTTCTCTACAAAGCCAAAATTTTATATCACCACAAAAATCAGTGCACCCTCCAACTGTCCTAACCGTTCAAAATTAAAAAAAAAGTGATTCATGTGGATGCATTAGCGAAGATTCCGTATATCTTGCTCATTGTAAGCTGGAATTTTCAGATGCCACATTGTGACGTATGCTTATCTTTGTCCAATGAGCTTTATTCATCACGTGTTCACTGCATGTACACCATGTTTCAACTGCTAAACATACAGTTGTGAGTGTGCGCGCATCCTGTCTTTCATTGGTTTTGTCCGTAATCGATATCACCGTAAATAGGCCTCTAAAATGAGTCTGAACGAACTAGCTCGACCTAGTGCCTTACTTCAGTTATCTATGTGTATACAGTGCGGCAGGTTGAAAGCGTCGGCAGGTTTCACTTTCGTCTTAACGCAGTAATTTCCGTGGCACTAATGCCAGGGTTTAGTAATGACTCATCCACGACACCACTTCCGGGGTCTAGTAGGATGATAGGTTTATGTAGTAAATGTCGAACGTATGAATCACCTTTTATCAGGGGCCCCTTCTACGTAGGGCAGACCGCACTCCGTAAACATGAGAAGTCTTTAACCGGATGCTCGCCATGTAATAAATAATGGGACTCCAAAAAGTTTTACGGAGTAACTTCACAGTTATACCGAAAAGGGTGCTTTCCTCCTCCAAGGACCACTGTCTGCCACAGAGGCAAGAAGCGTGTTTTCTCCCCAGGGAAGGAAAGCACCCCCCTCCCTCATTTTTTTCTGAGTTAGTGCAGAAATGTCCGCGCCATGTGCAAACAGCCCATCAGTGTCTACATAAACCCGTTTCCTTCCAGCTGGTGCCGTAGCATGGTGTGGTGTAGTGTTTAAAGCAAAAAAAAAGCGTGGTGTGGTGTAGT
Organism: Rhipicephalus annulatus; assembly: GCA_013436015.1. NCBI lineage: Eukaryota > Metazoa > Arthropoda > Arachnida > Ixodida > Ixodidae > Rhipicephalus > Rhipicephalus annulatus. Next base: position 260,884 of record WOVY01012796.1, on the reverse strand, counting down.
GGTTAGTGTGTGCGCACGCTGGCTTGGTGGTCGCGAGTTCGAATCGCGTGAGCGTCTTGTAAATGTTCTCAAATTTATTTCTGATTATGATGCGTGTGTATTGATTGTACATACATGTAATCAAATGTCCGCACAAATGTGAAAGTGCTGGTCAAGTTAACGACTAAGGGATTTCTCTTTTGCACAAAAGGTAACTGTTGCTCCCTGGAGGAGTGACCGCAAAGGGGGAATAACAGTTTATTTATATGTAGTTACCCACAAAAAGAGAAATAGCTGCGGCAGGTTCGTTATTGTTCTAATAGAGAATTCCATATACCCCTCTTCCTCTTGCACTTCTTATAGTGTGCGTTGTCGAGTGTGAAAAAGCACGTGTGAATTCGAATAACTTGTGGTGTTCTCCAGACTCCAGACACTACATTGAGGAGATTACACTACACACACACACACACACACACACACACACACACACACACACACACACACATATATATATATATATATATATATATATATATATATATATATATATATATTTCAAATGCGTGGCCAGTTATCTGCCGCGTATAATAGTTCTCAGTCTTTCCGCCATGTACCTCTTCAGTTGATAGACGGCGCTTGTGTTCTTATGTTCTCTTGCGTTTGCACCCCTTCTTTTATGACTGTGCCAACTCGCTCAAATTATTGCCGTTTTAATTATTCAATACTGCATTAGCGGAGGTTGCTCACGTGATGCTTGTGACCTTGATATACGATGTTTTAGGGTGCCTAAGGTTGTGCCGAAATTCGTTTTATGCACAGATACGCATTTCCTGGTCGGCAGAGGTGAAGTATCTGGAACGAATGGCGTCATCATCGCTGACGAAAAGGGCAGGTGAGGAGAAGCGCGTGTAATTCGAGTAGGCCTTTGAGAAACACTTATTTCCAGCCTCGACAAGCTGGGCCGCTACACCGGGCAAAACGTGACGCTGTCGCTGAATCAAGGGGCTAGCTGGGACCAGTACGAGTGGCTCTCAGTCTACTGTATCAAGGCTTCCCAGGATTTCGCTCACATACGGATACCCGACAAACTCAGCGTGCCGCTTGCCCAAGGTGAGCGTTATCAACGTGCCGTTTCTGTTGTTTATCTGATTTTTTTGTTATGCGGGAGAGAGTATATTGAGCTGACGGGAAGATGTCTCAACGAACGCATGCGTCAACACTGTCTGGCCGAAAAAAATGGTGGTCACTGGGATTTTCATTGTAGGACATGCGGCTGCATCGCCCAATTTGAGAATATGACAGCCATGGCTAAGGCATGTGAAAAGACTGGAAGGGAGATAATTGAAACGTATTTTATTAGAAAATTCAATGACAAATGCCTAAGCGTGCCGTCAATCTCACTTTCAGACAAGAAAATAGTTTTTCCATATGGCTATTTAACTTTGTGCGTAACGCATTGCGACGTTTTCTTCTCTTTATTTTGTGGACCTTTAGATGAAAGTGCACTCGTTTCTCTTGCATTATTTCTTAGGCGATGCTTAGTGACTTTCTATAAAAGTTTATGTTTTTGACTTTCTCGGCATAGTGGTTCGTCATTTTGCTTATGTGGTGCTGGCTCAGGTTGTTTTGAAAATGTGAAAGAGGGGTGTCGACCCGGCTTCAGCCTCTCTTTTGCCAAGTAAGGAAAACACGCTGAACAGTCATTACCAGCATTGATGTATTCAGATGGTGTATTATTAATAGCCGACAACAAGGAATATCTGCAGGGATTGATAGAAATCTGCAGTAACGAGGAAGATAGGTTCAATTTGAAGTTCAGTAGGAAAAAATCGGCAATCGGTATTTTTAATAATAATGAACGTATTAAGCATAAAACAGAAGAATTCATGCTAGAAATAGTAGATAATTACAAATATTTGGGCGTTTGGATAAACATTGGGGCTGAGTACCTAAGGGAGCACGAAAAGTACGTAATGACTAAGGGTAACATGACTACACCTGTAATGAGAAATAGGGCACAGTGGAAACACAATGGGTATGAAGTTGTGAGAAAGATTTGGAAAGGTGTCATGGTCCCGGATATAACTCTCGGCAATGCGGTCTTGTGTATTCAATTAGAGGTTCAAGCAAGATGTGAAATTAAACAATGTGGAATAGGCAGACTTGCTCTGGATGAGCACACGGGAATGCCCCAAATCAGGAAGTACAGGATGACATGGGATGAACATTGTTTGAGTGCTGGGAAGCTTGCTGCAAGATAGAATTGGAGGAGCGATTGGGAATAATGGGAGAGGAGCGTTGGGCTAGGAAAGTTTTCAGCTACTTGTAAATGAAGAATATTGATAATAAATGAAGGAAGCGAACTTGACAATCGCAAAGCAAGTATTTAGACAACAGCAGAATACCAAGCCAAAAGAAAACATTGGTTATGAAGAAGGTGAGAAAAACAAAGAGGGGCATATGGAAGATTGGAATGCTTACAAACTCATCACTGGGGACCCACCAAACTTCTAGCAGCAAATTGCAAAATAAAAGATGTGCAATGATTATCGGGGTAGTTCTCTGCTGTTAGAGGCCAGAATGGGAGTATTGCGGACCGAGACGTACAGAGCCACAATCCAAGGTACAGAAATGTTATGTAGTGCGTGGGGAGAGAAGGAAGAAACGACTGGACATTTGATAAGGTTCTGTAAAGAGTTCTAGTCTATAGTCCAAGATAACGGTGCGGAATTTCCCAGAGCATTGGGGTTTGGGTACAGTGAAGACAAAATAGACTCTAAACAGGTATAAATAACCAGGAGCAGGCTATCTAATAGGTGGACACTATCAAGGGGCGAGTGAAATTCAGTCCTTCAACACATTGTGAGAGTGCTTAGTTTTGTGGCTTGGTGGCGTGAGTTGCCACACGATCTAAAGGGCACAGTCGGATACATCCATCCATCTATCCATCCCTGAAATCTTGGTATGACCGCTGCTTTTCCCGCATGTTGTGGCACACAAAACGTACGCGTTGTGGCTGCACGCGGAGGCGGTGTTGGTGTAATGGTTGTAGGCGTCCATAATAATGCGCTGAAGAAAGGTCTTGTCACAACCCGCCATGCTCTTCAAGAAAGTTCTGAGTGGGTCGGAAGTGCGTCTGGTTAGTCGGTGGATGACTTCGAGAACAACTTCGAACTGCTCCTTGTTGGTGAGTAGCATCATTTCCATGTATTCGTCAGCGGTCGTGACATCTTGACGTGTGCATATAGCGGCGCAATGGCATTTTGCCGCTACTAAGTTATCATGGGCTCCCAGCAAGTGTTTGTTGTCTTTCCTGTCAACCAACCGCGCATACCGTGGGTCCACTTCAGTACGCATTTCGGTATCATGAGAACCATGGGCGCACATCTGGAGGCATATGTCACACAGACGGTGCATGTAGAACGTGATGTCATATTCGGATCTCTTCAGACGCAAGGCATCCACATTTTTGGCGTACATATGCTTTTTTTCTGTTTTCTTGCATGTATGTAACTATTTTCCGTACTTTGTTGCCAGTGTGTTTTCGTAGCAATGTATATTATATGTTTTTCTTACACCGTATTTTGTTATCTTTACACATTTTTGTCATCGTCCCAACTGCCTTGTATAAGGTTCACTGGCCTCGTCAAGCTATCCACAAACAGCTTTTAGTCAGTGAACTTCTCCAAAACCTGTCTTTTTTTCTGGGAAATAAATGATTTGATGTGATAAAAACGCGTTGTTATTCAAAATGTCCACTTCCCGGCGGAAAGCTTTGAAGAAACAGTGTAACCGCTGGGCGCTTGTAGTTAAGTGTGTCGTCAATGGAGTAGCAGCAGTAATGAATGACGGCTCAATCTCGGCGCTTTTGGTAGGAGTGAACATTATAAAGCGATGCAAAGTCTGCCAAGCGCACGCCTTCTAAGTTATCGGGGCGGTTGTCGTACCTCCGCATCATGATCACCCATATTTCCACACGTCCGTTCACGCCGCATCGAGTCCGGCTGCTTCCATCTGCGCGCGTGTTTTGCGAACGCGTATGCGCTCTTCCAAGAAACATGTGGCAGTATACAAGATGGGTCTGCTTGACTCTGACATATCCTGTCGGAGCAGTGTCCAAGCAGTTTCCTGAGCACTCGTCCCAACAGCCTTCAGCAGCTTAATTCAAAGTATACGAAGCGTCTGGCCATAAGAAATGTTCAGATTGTGTGTCAATATATCCAAGACTGCTTTGCGTTGATTTGAGGCTCCAGACTCATTCGCGTATTCTACAGCGTAAGTCGCACACGTGTACGCATCCAGGATCATCTGAAGGACCATGTTTGAATCCAGCACAGAGGTGACGCACGTGTTGAATGCGATGATCCACTTTCACTGCGCTGTTCGTTGGATAAACGTCGGGTGTGTAATGCCAGTGCGGAGCACAAAGACATAGTCTTCATCGGATGTGACTGCGTGGTGGTAAAGTAATTGTTTGATATTGTATTCAGTGCTTTCTAGAGCAACATGCATCTGCGAGAAGCGCTCTTTGAGTGCCACACGCCGCTTGGCTTCGGGATTGTCTTCTGTGGGCGGAGAGGGAAGCAGCATCATAGAGTTTTCAATGGGTCGGAAAGGAGTGCCAAAATGGCAAAGAGCTTTGCCCCGTTTGTAGCGAGTGTGCGTGTGTTGGTACACTTGAGTACGAATGCGCGGCAACAAAGAAGTATCGAGACATAGGAGGTGCGTTGCGAGGCGGGTAGTTCGGGCATGTCAGGGGAGGTGGTTTCGTCAGGTGCATTCTTCAACCAGAGCAAGATGTGAGTGTGCGGACTTGGCTGTTGCTGGGATTCAATTCGCTTTAAGTAGCCTACGACACGCTGAGGTTTCAAAGGTGATCGAGTGAGTGCAGCTACACAGAATGCTTAGGATCACGCACACGAGCCTGTGACAGTACAGGGCACACACTTCGGGGTCACTGTTGACGAGTTGAGCATGGTAGCTTGATGTCATTTCCGACATATGCACTTGTAAGGCAAGATCTCGATGACACAAGCGTTCGAGCAGAGTGAGTAATCTCAGCCAGTGCATCTCTGTGGCTTACAGGGTGAGAAACGCAGTTGGCTTGCCAAGTTGACGTATCATAGTGGGCTTCTTTCTTGGAATGCTGCCAGTAGTGGACAGAGTTGGGAACGCCCTTCATAAATTCCATGTCTTGGTCAATAGAATTTTGTATGACGTGTTCGTCTTCAAGCATGTGGCGTGTGATTTTGTCAGTGTCGTCTTTCACGCGAATTGTAATTGCCAGGCCGCGAGTGACTAAGTTTGAGCACTTTCATTCCCATGAACGGTATGTGGTTAGGCGAGACACCGCGATGGTCTCTGCGAAGTATCTCACTGGTGGCATACGTAAAGGGTGTGCGATGTGCTTCTTGTTTAACGCGCCGGGTCTCCCCAAGGTATGTTCGAGAAAAGGAGAGCTCTTCCGCTCTTTCGTCAAACAGTATGCTGAGAGAATGTTTGTGTTCACCAGGAGCTATGGTGAGGTAGCACTCTTCGTCCCATACCACAGGCTGTTCGAATGCATTAACCGCCACACAGGCATCGATAGGACTATGTACGTCGGGACACTAAGGCAAGCTTTCAACGGAATCCTTAAGCAGTTGAAATGCATCGTCGTCGGGAAGAGCATCTAACGAAGAAGCGTCAAGAGTGACACCGAAGTACTTGTACAATGTACTCCGATGCAACACATCCAGCAAGGGTTTCAACACTGATTTTTTCACAACACCAGATAGGTATGTAGCCTTATTTAGAAGCTTTCGCTTAATGTGAACATTGATGGCACTGTCTTCGTGAACGTATCGCAGCAACGACTTGATCACCGTATCCAGTTTGACGGGAACGTTAACAACGGGGCCCACGA